>CM065801.1:2025500-2599500 GCA_033398695.1 Orobanche coerulescens | reverse complement strand
AAGTCGAGTTACGGCCGTGCGGGTGCGAGCAACTTCCGGACGAATGCGGTTACGGCTGGCCGTAAGGACACAGATGCGGCGTAAGTGCCGAGTTACGGCCGTAAGGCCGGCCGGTTACGGCCGTAAGTGATCGGCCATGGTCGGCTATTTAAGGGCCTGGACGTGGATCTCTCGGCCATTTTCCATTTTTCCTTCGTTTTTCGCGACCCTCCGACGGAATTTGAGGGTTTTTGATCGGGAACATCATAGAACATCATTTTTGGAAGGCTTGTGTTGATTATATCATCATCTAATCCGTGTTCTTCGTCCAAATCGAGGTATTTTGGCTTGAACCCTTGTTTTTGAAGATTTTAGGGATTTTCCTTTTGATTTCGATTCCAATCCGTTTTTGATCAATTAATTGTTGTATAAACGTTGTTTTGGACGTGTTCTACGGATTGTATATCCGTATTTCGAGTTCGTTGGAACCCAATCGGGATTTTTGGTTTTCTAAGGAACCTTGAACATTTAGTATCCGATTAAATGTCTCAAAGGGTCCCTTTCGATTCTTGATCGCGTTTTCCTTTGTTTTCAATTGTTATTTGTCGTAGTAACGGTGTTTCTGTTGGATTTCACGGAGGATTGTAGGTGTTCGGGGTTTTCCGGGTTGTGCCGTATTCGTAGGAATATTCGGGTGCCGACTATCGAGGCAAGTATTTTATTATACGAATTGTGTCTTGTGAATAGGGACGTTGTGTTATGGTTATGATGAATTGATTTATCTTAGCGAATATGCTTCGTATGAATTGATTATTATGAACGATTGACGGTAACGATAATACCTTCACTTAATTAACATCGTGGAATTGTGTTGGATGTGCAAATCATCTAAGTTTGTGCCGGGCATGGTTGGCCATTGTCGAGTTGTTGTGATGATCATGATATTTGTGTTGTTTTGGTTTACATACTTGATTGTACATTTCGGTGTAATGTGGAATGGCTTGACATTTGATGATTATGAGTTGTGTCGTGTCGATGTGTGTGTGTGTTCCAGGTAGGGTCTGACGAGGCCTCTGGAGTTCGGTACATGATGTGTACGAACAAGGTGTGTGATCCAGGTAGGGTCTGACGAGACCTCTGGAGTTCGGTACATGATGTGTACGAACAATGTTTGTGATCCAGGTAGGGTCTGACGAGACCTCTGGAGTTCGGTACATGATGTGTACGAACAATGTTTGTGGCCGGGTAAGGTCCGTTGAGGACTCCGGAGTTCGGTACATGATGTGTACGAACAGCGTGTGTGGTCCGGGTAAGGTCCGTCGAGGCCTCCGGAGTTCGGTACATGATGTGTACGAACAATGACCGTGTAGCAGTGATTGTTTGGATAACATTTTAAATATGGGTCTCGGACTCATAATGATATATTATCTAGTGTGCTTTGAGACGAGAATCGGGCTAAGGCCCTAATGTTTACGAAAAGGTTTTGTAAATTGGGACTCGAGGTCCAAAAGAATTTCTGCTTTAAAAATTCCCGAGATGATGTGTTCCTTTTCAAATATCTCTTGCTTGAGTTCGAAATTCTAAAACTTCTCGGGAACATTTTGATAATTGATTTCCGTATTAAATTCGTAGTTGCTAATTACTTGTTGCATTTCGTATCGTTTTATACTTGCACTAGTAAAACAGTGGAGTTTTACTAACCCCCGAGTAATCGGGGGGTGGATGTCATCTGCGTCGGTACATGCGAGTTCGGGGAGGCATCACAGGATTGGCACAAGGGGATGACGAGCTGCGATACTAATCAAGAGTTGAGAGTTGGTAGAGTTTGGTTGTATTGTTAGAGTTGATTCAGTCTTCCGCTGTATTGTGGTTCGACCCCTGTGTGGGTAATGTTGTTAGTCAGTTCTGTTGATAGAGTTGTGTGACCTCATCGGTCTGTGTGTTTATGTGTAAGTGACCTTAACGGTCTGCATTATTATATTGTTTGACCCTGGCCGGGCAAGCATTTGGTTGTTTATGGATGTTTAGCCTGGTAGATCCTTGTGGAAAGGGTCTACGGCGTGTAATATTCCCATACGGTTTTGGGAGTGTTACAGAAAAATCATCCAAACTTTGGATGGGCTAGCACTAACGCCCCTCCACCAAAACCAAATTCTCAGTTTTTATCAAAGCCAAATTACCCTTCAAATCAACCACCAAACCAAATTATGTACCCAATGAATCCACCAACTTATCAAATTAATCAATCTTCAAACCTACCACATCAACCATCTCTTGAAGAAACTTTAAACAATTTCATACAATCTACATCACGGCGTTTTGAAATGATAGAATCGAACTCAATTAAATTAGATATAACAGTAAAACGATTAGACACTACGATTGGACAATTGGCAACCCAAGTGGGAGATTTAGCTTAAAAATCGAAAAGAGAAACTTCCTAGCAGTAGGAACAAGCTCAAGCCATCAAAATACTCAGAAGCGGAAGAGAAGTCGATAACAAGATAGAACCTCCAAAGATGCTGGATGATAAGGCCAAACCGGTGGTAGTGGATAAAGAAAAATACGATCCTAAAATAATAAACTCTTTTCATAAATCTTCCAATCCTTATAAACCACCTATTCCCTTTCCTAGCAGGTTAAGAAATGAAAAACAAGATAAACAATTCGAGGCTCTTTACCAAATGCTTTCAAAAGTAAATGTCAATTTACCTCTAATTGATGTTATATAAAATGTTCCCGCTTTATAAAATTCTTTAAAGAGTTATCATCTAAAAAACGAAACTATTTAGAAAATGAAAAGGTGATTGTCTCAGGAATAGCAAGTAGATTCTTTCAAACTCACCTTCCTCATAAAGAAGATGATCCAGGCAGTTTTATAGCAAAAATTACTTTAGGAAATGGTAAAGAAACTTTTGGATTACTTGATCTCGGAGCCGGGATAAATTTAATGCCATATTCAATTTTTAAACAACTAGAACTTGGAGACCTAAAACCAACTAGAATGTGCTTACACCTCGCAGATAGATCTATCCGATATCCTAAATGTATCATTGAAGATATTCTAGTAAAAGTAGGTGGTCTAATAGTACCTGTTGATTTTGTTGTACTCGAAGTTGGTGAAGTATCTAATAATAATGACAATGAACACACAATTTTATTAGGAAGACCATTTATGGCTACCACAAACACATTAATAGATGTGAGAAATGGAAGAGTTACTATGACAGTTTTAGGAGAAACAGTTACTTTTTCTATAAAAGATATTAATCCAATCCCTACCACCTCTTTAAAAGAAACAGTCACTGCCGACCGTGATCGGCCACCCCTACAGGTCACTGCCGACCATGCTCGGCCATTCCAACGAGTCACGACCGGCCATGCTCGGCCATCCAGGTCATCTCGGCCACGACTCGGCCAGCCGCCCCGTAACGTACGTAACACTTATTCCGTTGCGTACGTAATACATACGTTGACTTGCTACAGTATTATACTCGTATTACGTACGTAATACACCCTGTATAACGTACGTAACTCCGTCCGTTGACTCGTCTGTCCACATCTGCGCCGAAAGCTGCCGACACCGGGCCCCACTATCCGATCACAAGTCTGATTCCTCTTGTTACGTACGTTATGTACACTATATAACGTACGTAAGCTAACACATTTTACGTACGTAAGCTCCAAGGCTTAACGTACGTAATGGCTTTTATACTTAGCCAAAAATCCAATTGTTCATGTCCGACGTCTCGATGTACAAAATACAAACATACGGCATACTGAATACACATATACTCAACCCAAAAATATTATCATACGATATACCTGATATCCAAATCAGTTCAACCTGATACAACATATCCTGAATATATCTGTCAATCAAAAATGATAATCACACCAGTATAGCTGTCTCGGTTCTCAATTTATTTTATCCATACTGTATAGATACCAAACTATACAGTATATCTCAGATAAAATAACGCGAAAAATTTATACTGAAAATTCGGGTATTACACGGACAGAGCGCCGACCCGAGTGGTTTCTATCAGTGGCCGAAGAAGCCCCCCAAAACCCCCAGCTGGCAGTCACTTTCGAAGAGTCACATGCAGATGGTTTAAATCACCCCCCCTTGTCATCACTCTGCCCATAATGGGGATCCCGGTACACCGAGTGTTGGTAGACTCTGGGGCTTATGCCAGCATCATCTACCTTCATACCCTTCGCAGGATGAAGGTAGACCAATCCTACGTCAGATCCTGCAACGAGAACACCAGGGGGTTTGCCAACTGCCGCACCTCACCATTGGGGGAAATCGACCTCACCGTGGAGTTTGATCAAGGGTCGATCAAGAGAACGATAATCACTACGTTCAAGATCATCGACGTGCACAACGACTACAATGCCATCATAGACCGACCTGTGATGTCAAGGTTGAGGGCCACTCATTCGACATATCACCTGTGCATGAAGTTCCACACCCCGGACGGCGTCGGGGTACATAGGGGAGATCAACGGGCAGCCCGGGAATGCAATCTCAGCATCTAGGCTCGCGAAATAAACGCCGCAAAGGGCACTCCGGGAAGTACACTAGAAGAAATGGGGGCCACCAGCTCCGGACAGCTGGGAGAAGACGCCCTCCTCGAACAGGAGGCCGAAGGTCCCGGGGCCGCTCAAGCTCTCGAAATGGAAATTGACCAGGATACGGACCGAGGCCGCAGGCCAGGGAAAGAGTCGATCCTGGAAGAGGATCATGTCGACCCGCGATACCAGAACCCGAAAGGGAAAATTCACCATGCTGAGCCGACAGAAGAGCTGGACCAGGTCGACATGGACACATCTAACCCCGTCCGACAGCTAAGGATCGGCCACAACCTCCAAGAGCCGATCCACTCCAAGCTAATCTTCCACCTAAGACAGAATTTGGACGTCTTTGCGTGGACCCATTCAAACACGCCGGGGATTGACCCGGAACTCGCGTGCCACCGGCTGAATATTAACCCCGGTTCAAAGCCGGTTATACAAAAGAGGAAGAAAATGGGGCCTGAACGGCAGAAGGGGCTAGAAGAGGAAGTGGGGAAGCTGATCGACAACGGGTTCATCCGGGAAGCCAGATACCAAACATGGGTGTCCAACCTGGTCCTGATAAAAAAGTCGACCCAGCTATGGAGGCTCTGCATCGACTTCTCTGATCTAAATAGAGCCTACCCAAAAGATAGTTATCTCTAGCCCCATATCGACTATATGGTGGACGCTGTTGGGCATGAGCTGATGAGTTTTATGGATGCATATTCCGGATATAATCAGATCCCGATGCATCCCACTAATTAAGAAAACACCTCCTTCTACTCGGCCCGCGTCCTATATTGCTACCGAATGATGCCTTTCGGGCTCAAAAATGTCGGCGCAACTTACCAATGCTTGGTAAATAAAATCTTCAGTAGCTTGATAGGTCATACGATGGAGGTGTATGTAGATGATATGCTAGTAAAATCTTTACGTTCGGCCGGCCATGTAAATGACCTCAATAAAATGTTTGCGATTTTGCGAGAGTACAAGATGAAGTTAAATCCAAAGAAATGTTCATTTGGAGTAGGCTCCGGAAAATTCCTCGGCCACATGGTAAGCCAAACAAGGATTGAAGCCAACCCCGATAAAATCAAGGCAGTTCGGTAACCGAACTGGTTCCACCAAATTCGGTCAAAAAAGTGCAGAGCCTAACTGACCGACTAGCCGCGTTGGGTCGATTTATCTCTCGCTCAACCGATAAATGAAAACCTTTCTTTGAGGTAATAAAAAAGAACAAAGATTTTCAGTGGACCGACCCTTGCTAATGAGCCTTTGAGGCCATCAAGAAAGTCCTGGTAGAAGCACCAATCCTGCAACGACCGGACCGAGAAGAACCTTTCAATTTATATCTCGCGGTGTCCGACTCCGCGATCAGCGCCGCTCTTATCCGGACGGAGAATGCAGTTTAATATCCGGTCTACTATGTTATTCAGGACACACCCCAATGGAAAAGATGGCTTATGCGCTCATAATGGCGTCCCGGAAGTTAAGACACTACCCCTTAAAACAGGTCATGCACCGACTCGACGTATCCGGCCGTATGATGAAATGGGTCGTCGAGCTCGGACAGTTTGACTTGCCTTTTGAATCGCGCACGGCCGTAAAAGGTCAAGTCCTGGCAGATCTCGCGGAATTCACACCAGCCATCACACAAGAGGATGATCGATCAGGGGAGTGGTCATTCTACGTGGACGGGTCATCAACTGCCGATAGGGCAGGAGCAGGAATAGTCCTCGTCAGTCTCGACCAACGTTTGTTCTGCTCGGCCATTCGCAAGGATTTTCCGGCCACTAACAACGAAGCAGAGAATGAAGCCCTCCTGGCCGGTCTGGAAATGGCGACATCCTTCGGTCTCGCTCGCCTCGCTGTCTTAAGTGATTCTCAAATGGTAGTAAACCAAATTAGGAGTGAGTACGAGCCAAGGAGCCTAACCTGGTCAAGTATCTCCGCCTGGCGCAGACCCGACTGCAAGATTTTCGGGGAACTATACAACACATCCCCCGAACCGAGAACATCCAAGTCGACTCCTTGGCCAAACTCGCGTCCAGTTCTGGAGCCGAACATATGGACGAGGTCAGCATAGGATACCATGCATCATCAGCCCTAGAAATGGCCGAAGTCTGTTTGTTATACTTTTGTTCGTATTTTTATTAGAATATTATATATATATTTCTTTATTTTTGTGATAATTTATATTATTTTTTGTGTGTTTGTATTATTTTACTTCTAGTATAATTTTTAGTGATTATTTGTATTTTTTATTATATTAATGGGAATTAAATTTTATCTGCAGATTAGCACACCGGGAGAAGACATATCTGTCATTTTAGGAGCGATATTTTTAAAGATTCCGAATATATTCATGAGTGGTCTTGTTTTATTCTTATCGTCGAGACGATCATTTTGTTAAAAAGTTTATTCGAATCCGAGTTCGTATAAAGAAGTTATACTGCTCAAAGTTTTGGAGGATAACTTAAAATTCGCGGATCAGTAATATCAAGACAAGTGGTGCAACCAGATTCGCCGAATGACATCAGCATGACGTCACAGCACATGTCAACTGAGCCCACGTAGCTGCACACGTGTACGGATGATCCAATAAGAAACTGACACGTGTCAATCCACGTCACGCCTGACACACACCTGTCACGCAGCAGCCAATAGGACGACGCCACGTTTCACGCTTCGTCAGCCAAGCGCACGCCGGACACACGCCCCTCCATCATGGCAGAAGAAGACCATATTCACATGGAGCGCGTGAGTCACACGCGCCTGTCCGGAACCGTCCGATTTGCGCGTGCATCTCACGCGCGGGGTGGGATTTTTGCCACGTCAGAGATGACGTGGCAGATCAGATTGATAACTTTGCAGATAACTTTCTGGCCATTTCCTCTCCCATCCCTTTGTACTGTTGATTGATTTTGAACGATGCAAAATTATTGTAAAGATAAGATGCTTTCACATTTCAAGGGTGATGTACTGCTATAAATAGCAGTACCCTCTCAACTCAGAAAATAAGCAAAAAAGCAATAAGGTAGTAGAGAGAGTAGAGAGAGGAGAAATAGTGTGTAGCACAATGTAATACAGAATACATTTTAGTTTTTATAATTTAGTTTTGGTATTTATTTTCTGTATTTATGCTTTATATAATTATATTATAATGCACATAAATAAATACTGCATCTCAAATTATATTTCAAATAAATCTTAGTTAATATTATTTTTATCAGATAAAATTCACCTTTATATTTTTTTATTATTAAAATTTTGTAATTTAAGTTCGTACGTTACATTCAAGCTGCTTGGATCAATTGACGTATTGGGATAAGTCTCTATTAGTTTCAGCATTTTCCTTTCACTTAATTTATCTACATCAAGTAAGTGCTTTTAATTTATGCTATATTTATTCTGAATATGTCAATATTTATCTGTCTCGTAATTTTACCTGTCAATATGAATATGAGCTAAATTTTATATTCTAGGGTTAGGATGACTTAAATTAAATACTCGAGCTTATATTAAATTTATTAATGTGCCTTCTTTAATTTAAATTGATATAATTCACAAATACAAAAATAGAGACCGGAAGGAAATATTTTTGTAAATCTTAATTTAATTAAAAAAAGGTTAATTATTAATCCGAAAGGTACTATTTAACCCAAGGAATTAAATATGAATCCGAAAGGTATTATTTAGTTGGATGAATTAATTAGATTATTTAAACTTCTGTTAAAATAATTTGTGAATACGAAAGTTATCAAATCATTTTTTCTGAAGATATAATATTTATCTAATTATTAAATCTCACATTTAACAAATTGATATACGCTCGAGTTATTTATTTAACAATCCGAATCCCTAGAATCTTTATTATCAAAAACAGCACAATTCTACATTAAAGTAATTTTTATTCTTACTGCTTTATCTTATTTAAATTGTTGTAATCAAAGTTCTTAAATAGATTTATTTCCTGTATTTGTATTTCTGCAAATTAGCTAAAATCATCAGAACCCATTATTCAGAATGTTTAGGGATTATTATTTTGAGAATTCATAATTATTGTAATTTTAACAAATAAAAACGATCCTCAAGTGAAACGACCTTGGTAAACTCATCAATACTACAAACGCCTCGTATACTTGCGAGTCGCTATTTTTACAAGTACATTTTGAGCGGAACAAGTTTTTGGCGCCGTTGCCGGGGATCGGTGTTAAAATTACTATTTTTTGACATTTTCTATGTTCCTTATTTTTTTTTCGTACTTCTATTATTTTCTTTGAATGCAAGGGCGTAGATCTCTTAAAGAAGATCTCCAGCCATATATTAAAAATATTAATCAAATTCAACGGGAACCGAGAGAGGAACCAAAAATAGAAGAAAATAAAAAAATACCTCTCGAAATAATACCTGAAGAACTTGATATGGCGAACGAACCACCACCAAGAATAACTTATATGCGTGATTTTGCACGGCCTGTTATAGGTACATCTACATCTTGTATTGTATTAGGGGAAGCTGCTAGAAACTATGAATTAAAACATCTTCACTTTAATCAATTGCCCTCATTTTACGGAATGTCAAATGAAGATCCTTTGAACTTCATTCGGGAATTTTATTCCGTAATTCAAACTTTTCCTTTACAAAATCTAAATGAGGATCAATTGAGAATGCGATGTTTCTCCTATACTCTAAAAGATCGAGCTAAAACTTGGTTGATGTCATTGGCACCTAACTCATTATCAACCTGGGAGGCCGTATACAATAAATTTATGGGAAAATATTATTCTAATGAGAAAACTAAAGATTTTCGAACTAAAATCGCATCGTTTAATCAAATAGACGGAGAACCTTTCTATGAAGCTTGGGAAAGATTCAAAGGTCTTCTTACACAATGCCCTCATCACCATTATTCACCTGAACTTTTAAATCAGTTTTTCTATGATGGATTGGGACAAACTTTCCAATACATGATAGACAATCTTTGCAGTGGAGATGTTGGTACACTTACTGCACAAGAAGTGTTTGATCTATTTGAAATGATAGGGAATAATTCACAACAGAAAAGTGCACGAGCTAAAAAGACTCGAGACAATGAAATTATCCCTAATAGCGAATTTTCACAAAGATTAGAAGAATTGACCAGGGAAATTCAACTTCTTAGAAATAATTCTTCGACCAAACAATCTGCTGAAACTTGTGGTGTATGTGGAGTGTACGGACATGGAGCTAATATGTGTAATGCAGTTCTTGAATTAGCACAACCTGATGAGCAGGTAAATGTTATTCAAACTACCAACCTCGCCAACCTCCCCAAAATGATCCTTATTCAAACACTTATAATCCTGGATGGAAAATGTAATACCCGTAATTTCGATTTCCGGTAATTTCTTTTTTTTCGGCGAAAGTCCGTTTTGAAGACTTGATCATGACCGTTTCGTCATTACGAGAATGATTAATTCTGCACTTTTTGTCATCCGAGTTCGTTTCGGTGTCGTTTTGTTGAGTTCCGTGCTTTTTGGCGACTTTTCCACACTTCAGTTCGATTCTTGCGAATCTCGTTGGAAACTGCTGTTTCGAGTTTCTCGTAAGTCCGTTTAACTTTGTTAGACGTGTTGTGAGCTTCGGTTTGGTTATTCGATCACGTATTGTGATTTTCGGACGTTTTGGGCCATTTTCGTAATTTCCCAAAGTTTGGGGTAATTACTTTCCGTTGTCAAATTTCGAGCCTTCGGGTGGTCGGAATCGTGTGTTCTCTTAGCGCTTGGGTTCGTCTTTGTGAGTACTTCATAACCGTATTTTCGATTCATATTCAGGTTCGGGTTTCGGGGTCGTTCGGACCGTCGGAGTGGCCACGACCGAGACAGCCGCAGCAGGATCGGGCTCGCGAAGTTACGGCCGTAAGGTGCCTACGGCCGTAAGTGATCGGCAGCATGGCTCGACGAATGCGATTACGGCCGTAAGGTCGAGTTACGGCGACGGGTGCTGTGCAACTTCGGACGAATGCGCATTACCGTAAGGACTGGCTGCACGGCCGTAAGTGCCGAGTTACGGCCGTAAGGCCGGCCGGTTACGACCGTAAGTGATCGACCATGGTCGGCTATTTAAGGGCCTGGGCGTGGATCTCTCGGCCATTTTCCATTTTTCCTTCGTTTTTCGCGACCCTCCGATGGAATTTGAGGGTTTTTTATCGGGAACATCATAGAACATCATTTTTGGAAGGCTTGTGTTGATTATATCATCATATAATCCGTGTTCTTCGTCCAAATCGAGGTATTTTGGCTTGAACCCTTGTTTTTGAAGATTTTAGGGATTTTCCTTTTGATTTCGATTCCAATCCGTTTTTGATCAATTAATTGTTGTATAAACGTTGTTTTGGACGTGTTCTACGGATTGTATATCCGTATTTCGAGTTCGTTGGAACCCAATCGGGATTTTTGGTTTTCTAAGGAACCTTGAACATTTAGTATCCGATTAAATGTCTCAAAGGGTCCCTTTCGATTCTTGATCGTGTTTTCCTTTGTTTTCAATTGTTATTTGTCGTAGTAACCGTGTTTCTGTTGGATTTCACGGAGGATTGTAGGTGTTCGGGGTTTTCCGGGTTGTGCCGTATTCGTAGGAATATTCGGGTGCCGACTATCGAGGCAAGTATTTTATTATACGAATTGTGTCTTGTGAATAGGGACGTTGTGTTATGGTTATGATGAATTGATTTATCTTAGCGAATATGCTTCGTATGAATTGATTATTATGAACGATTGACGGTAACGATAATACCTTCACTTAATTAACATCGTGGAATTGTGTTGGATGTGCATATCATCTAAGTTTGTGCCGGGCATGGTTGTTCATTGTCGAGTTGTTGTGATGATCATGATATTTGTGTTGTTTTGGTTTACATACTTGATTGTACATTTCGGTGTAATGTGGAATGGCTTGACATTTGATGATTATGAGTTGTGTCGTGTCGATGTGTGTGTGTGTTCCAGGTAGGGTCTGACGAGGCCTCTGGAGTTCGGTACATGATGTGTACGAACAAGGTGTGTGATCCAGGTAGGGTCTGACGAGACCTCTGGAGTTCGGTACATGATGTGTACGAACAATGTTTGTGATCCAGGTAGGGTCTGACGAGACCTCTGGAGTTCGGTACATGATGTGTACGAACAATGTTTGTGGCCGGGTAAGGTCTGTTGAGGACTCCGGAGTTCGGTACATGATGTGTACGAACAGCGTGTGTGGTCCGGGTAAGGTCCGTCGAGGCCTCCGGAGTTCGGTACATGATGTGTACGAACAATGACCGTGTAGCAGTGATTGTTTGGGTAACATTTTAAATATGGGTCTCGGACTCATAATGATATATTATCTAGTGTGCTTTGAGACGAGAATCGGGCTAAGGCCCTAATGTTTACGAAAAGGTTTTGTAAATTGGGACTCGAGGTCCAAAAGAATTTCTGCTTTAAAAATTCTCGAGATGATGTGTTCCTTTTCAAATATCTCTTGCTTGAGTTCGAAATTCTAAAACTTCTCGGGAACATTTTGATAATTGATTTCCGTATTAAATTCGTAGTTGCTAATTACTTGTTGCATTTCGTATCGTTTTATACTTGCACTAGTAAAACAGTGGAGTTTTACTAACCCCCGAGTAATCGGGGGGTGGATGTCCTGCGTCAAGGCCTGTACATGCAGTTCGTGGGAGTCAGCTGCCAGATTGGCACAAGGGGATGACGAGTGCGATACTAATCAAGAGTCGAGAGTTGGTAGAGTTTGGTTGTATTGTTAGAGTTGATTCAGTCTTCCGTGTATTGTGGTTCGACCCCGTGTGGGTAATGTTGTTAGTCGATCGTTGATAGAGTTGTGTGACCTCATCTGGCCTGTGTTTATGTGTAAGTGACCTTAACGGTCTGCATTATTATATTGTTTGACCCTGGCCGGGCAAGCATTTGGTTGTTTATGGATGTTTAGCTTGGTAGATCCTTGTGGAAAGGGTCTACGACGTGTAATATTCCCATACAGTTTTGGGGGTGTTACATTTATGGTATTGGAGCTTAGGTTGCGGAAACCTAGGCTGTCGGGTCGAGTCGTGATTTGTCGAGTAATGTGTTGTCTTGTCGTTCGAGTCGTCAGGTGACAAGTTGAGTTGCGCGTAGTCACAACGTGTCGGTTATGTTGTCGGACGAGATTAGTATCGTGGGCGACCGTCACCTCCGTGCGACCTGTGGATGTAAGTCTCCTCCTTTATGCGTAATACCTGTGTATCTCGATTTTATCTTAGTGAGTTAATTGCGGTGCATAATTTTATTTACACAGTATTGTGTAATATAGTTGTGTTTAATACTCGTGGCACATAGTATATGTATAGAATCGACACGTTATTGTTTTATCTTTGAATCACCGGGTGGAGTGGTATGTTGTGAAAGTTGTAAACCTTGACGGGTTTCAAAAGGTACTGACGGTAGAGTTTGTGAGAAACTCCGATGAATGATTTTCCGTGTGTTTAAATTTGATACCACGAGATGCATTTGATTGAATTGGCGACTCGGTTGCCATTTGAGTATGTGGTTTTAAATTATCGCTTTTGGAATGTTGTAATTTTTGTCCGCTATGGGTAAGTTTGAGAATGTTTTCTAAGGACTTTATGCTTTGAGAATTTTTGTAAAAATCGATTTTTGGAAAATATTTTGGTGGTGCGGTCAAACCACGGTTTATATGGATTTTTAAAATTTGTTAAATTTTGACAAATGGGCCGTGTATTTTCAAATGACACAATCAGACGGTATTTGAAAAATGTGTTTTAAAGTACTTCAGACATTGTAAAATATTACCGTCGTTTTTGTTATGAACTAAAAGATTTTGGAAAATTTTTATTTTGCAGAACGATTTTTGCTTTTCGGAATTTTGAACTTTATATGTCCACGTATTGGGGCTAAGTGGTTGTGATAAGTTTGTGGTGTTGTTGTGCTCGCCGGAGAATATTTTAGTGTTCTCTAAATGTTGAGATACATGGTTTTGATTGGACGACCGAGGTATTAAAAGTGTTTTCAAAAATTTCATTTCACCAAATTTTTCAAACTTGAGAATTTTAAAATTGTATCATTTGAATAATACCCCGGAAACATTTTATTTTTTGTTGTTAGTGTTTGATCCTTGCGATACGTGTGTGGTTTTGACCGTGTTTGATTTGGTAAAATCCAAACATCTTTGTTGATGTGACTGTGTGGATTACTTTTGAATGAAGTTCTAAAATTACAGTGTTAGTTCGTGCACTTGTGTGATGACTTGGAGTTGATGTTTTAACGTGCTGCTATTGTAACACCCCCAAGACATTCAGGGCACATTACAGCGCCGTGGACCCCACACTGTGGAATCCACCAGGCTAACGTACCAACAAGACATTTGACAACGACAAACTATCATTAATAAAACGACAATTAAAATAAAAGACTACCAACCGACAATTAAAATCTGACATCAAATCCATTTCCCAAAATGGGAACACACATAAACAATTTCAAACAGGAAGTACTCGAGTACTTAAACCAACTTTATAATACATAAATCTCAAAATCAGACATCAATAGTAACCGACCGACATGACATCGAAAAAAATCAAATACTGGACAATATCATGCTTGCCCATCATCCTCATACGTCCCGAGTGCTCGTTTATCCCCACGATCAATACCTGAAATACAAAAAGTATTTCCCCCATTTAAGGGGTTAGCGACAACTGCTAGTGCAAGTACAATCCATTTGAACTACATTCTAATCAGATGAATATATGCGCCAAAAAGTCATTTTAGAAAACATTTTATATTCCGGAATATTTACAATCACAAAACACATTATCTCCAACAAATCACAATTCAAAGTTAACCGTTGGTACGAGACTCACGGCCACCGTACCCCGCAGAGTCCCGTCGGACATCCCTGGGTGGCTAACCACAGTTCACGATACGCACACTCACGGCAATACGTATCCCTAGAGGCCCCGTCGGACCGTCCCTAGGTGAACATACACATAACCATCCACAACAACCACGATACAGCAATAATCCAAATACTAGAACATGTAAACAAATGTAAAGTACTTGCCTTTGAGACATTCTTCTATGAATCGGAAGTGAAAATGACTACGGATGATCCGAATGGAAAACGACGGTTCCTAAACGAAGAATTAGCATAACTCAGTCCCAACAGACATTAATAATCGAAAGGAATACTCCCAAAACCCCGATTACAATTAACGACAATATACGTTCAATCAATACGGGTGAGGGTTTACGCAAAATCTCCCGTATTGATAATTCGCGGATTAAAATCAAGGAAACTGGATTTGGAATCATTCAATAATCACAATCGGTGAAGAATATCGTAATATAGATGAACAATTCGGAACTACACCCTAAAATCCCGAAATCCCCAAATTCGTCAAAATTAGGGTTCTGAGGAATTACCTTTAATTCGGTGATGAAAGGTGATTATGTTGATTATGATATGGTGGCTCGATTCTACCGTGATGGAATCTGGATAGAACTCAAAAGAACTGTGGAAATCGTCTCAAGTCGCACGTCAAGAAACGAAGGGAAAAGAATGAAATCCGCTCAAAATCGCCTTGGGCTTATATATTTGTGAAGTTAGCGCACGCTAACTTCCATGTAGCGTGGCGCTAACGGGTCATGGATGATCCGGTGGCTATCGCCACCATTCGTTAGCGTACGCTAACAATAAGGATTAGCGACGCTAATCGCTTCTTCGGTAGCGCACGCAAGGCAACAGGTAGGTAGCGTGCGCTACCTACACAAGAGCCAAGATCGGCCGATGTCATATCGCCAAGAGCCGCTGGCCGAGGGTACGATACACGATACACACGACGAGACCGTAATCCAGAACATGAACGCGAAGCATACAAAACGACGGAGCTAAGCGCTGAAAGAGAAATACAATTCCGACCACCGAAGGGTCCGTAATGCGACAACGAAAACAAGATTCCCTAAACTATTAGGAAATTACAAAAATGGCCCAAGTGCCCGAAAATCACGAAACGACGTCGGATTTACAAACCGAAAGTCTCCACATGACCAACTCAACCATACGAACTTGTACAAACCAAGAAACAACGGAAACGAACGAGTTTTACAAGAATCGAACGTTCATGCGGCAAAACATGTCATAAAATGAAATTACGTGAAAACATCATCAAAACTCGTCCAAATGGAAAAACTCCAAGAACAAAATAGATTCGAAATGTCGAAACGGTTACAAGCAAGTCGATAAAAATAGACATACACCAAAAATGGAAACTGCTAAAAATGGAAAAATTACGGATATTACATTCTCCCCCTCTAAAATAAAGTTTCGTCCCGAAACTTAAGAATCAAAAAGCTCGGGGTATCTCGAACGCATATCCTCCTCTAGCTCCCACGTCGCTTCTTCTACTCCGTGCCTCTACCATTGCACCTTAACCAAAGGAATGGTTTTGTGCCTTAACTGTTTGTCACGACGTTCCAAAATTCTGACGGGCCTCTCCTCAAACGTAACATCCTTCTCTATCTCCACGTCCCCAAAGTCAATAATGTGGGACGGGTCCTAACGCATTTCCTCAATCGGGAAACGTGAAATACGCTATGTACATGACTCACGACGGAGGTAAAGCCAAACGTACGCTAACTCACCGACTCTCTCAATACCTCGAACGGTCCAATATATCTCTGGCCGAGTTTCCCCTTCTTCCCAAAACGGAAAACTCCTTTCGTCGGAGACACTCTCAACAACATGATCTCCCACCTCGAACTCCAAAGGTCTACGCCTAACATCCGCATAAGATTTTGTCGACTCGAGCACCCAACATCCTCTTTCTAATCAATTCAACTTTCTCCCTCGTCTCCAACACAAGGTCCGGCTCGGTGCCAACCAAATCGGACGGCTCATCCCAACATATCGGTGATCGGCAACGTCGGCCATAAAGTGCCTCCTACGGTGCCATCCTAATCGACGCGTGCGCTATTATTATAAGCAAACTCAATTAAGGCCAAATGCTCCTCCCAATTACTACTCCGGCCTAACGCACACGCGCGCAACAAATCCTCGAACGTCAATGGTACGTCGGATCGCCATCGGCCGGGATGGAACGAAGTGCTCAAACGTAATCGTGTCCCCAATGCCTTATGCATCGCCGCCAAAATGCGATACGAATCGCCATCCTCGTCTGAAATAATGGTCCTCGGCGTACCATGAAGCCTCACTATCTGAGTAATAAAAATACGAGCCAACTTTTCTGGACCCCAAGTATCCTTGATACCCAGAAAATGTGCCGACTTAGTCAGTCGGTCTACAATCACCCATACCATATTCATACTACCTTCGTCCCTGGTAAACTCGTGACAAAATCCATAGAGATGTCCTCCCACTTCCATTCCTAACGGAAGTGGTTTCAATAATCCTACTGGGCCGATGCTCAATCTTGACTTGCCGACAAGTCAAACACTTAGCCACAAACCGAACTACCTCTTTCTTCATATCGCTCCACCGTAAATTTTTCCTCGATCTTTATACATTTTACTCGAGCCGGATGGATCGAGTAAGGTGACGCGTGAGCCTCTCGCATAATACTGTCTCATTTCCGAGTCGCTCGAACACACAACCGACCTCGGAATCTCAACACTCCGTCCTCATGAATAACAAATCCCGGGCTTTCCCCTTCTCTACACTCTCCCGAAGTCAATAAACATCGGGTCCTCCAATTGTCCCGATTTAATGTCCTCGACTGAGATGAAGAAATCTCAAGAGTACGCAATCGCCGGAACTCTCTGGGCAAAGACAACCTCAATGCTCAACCTCGTAAACTCACGCCGAAGTTCCGACCGGGCCGTAAGTAACTCAAGCGCCGAAGCGATCGATTTCCGGCTCAAGGCATCTGCTACCACGTTAGCCTTGCCGGATGATAAAGGATCTCGAGATCGTAATCCTTAATCAATTCCAACCACCTCCTCTCGCCTCATATTAAGCTCTTCGCGTGAAAATGTACTTGTGCTCTTGTGATCGGTGAAAATCGACACGATGAGCCATACAAGTAATGACGCTGATCTTCAACGCAAATACGATCGCGGCCAACTCAAGATCGTGCGTAGGTAATTCAATTCATATGGTTTCAATCGACGGGAAGCATAAGCGATCGTCCTCCGTGCCGCATAAGTACGCATCCGAGCCCTTGGCCCGAAGCATCACTATAAATCGAGAAACCATCGTTACCACTCGGTAAAGCCAAAACAGAGCGGTCGCCAACCGCTTCTTCAACTCCTCAAAACTATTCTCGCTCTCATCGGTCCACACAAACTTCTCTCGACTTCAGAATAATCGAGCCGAGGTCGAGCAAGTTTAGAGAACCCTCGACGAACCTACGGTAATACCCGGCTAATCCCGTAAAACTACGGACTTCTTTCACGTTCTTGGGCGGCGCCCAATCCAACACCGCTCTACCTTATGTGGGTCCACACGGACACCCTACGAGATCACATGACCGAGAAACATAACTTCCCGTAACTAAAACTCGCACTTTGAGAACTTCGCAAAAAGATGCTAAGTTCTCAAAATATCTAACACAATATGCAAATGACGGCGTATTCTCCTCGCTCCTCGAGTAAATCAGATGTCATCGATAAAAACGACTACACACTTATCGAGGTACTCGATAAAGACTTTGTTCATAAGTCGCATGAACACGGCTGGTGCGTTGGTTAGCCCAAAAGGCATAACCACAAACTCGTAGTGACCGTATCTCGTCCGAAAGGCCGTCTTCTAATATCGGTATCCTTCACTGAGCCGATAATACACCGATCTCAAATCAATCTTCAAAACACGGCCGCTCCTTGCAATCGATCAAACAAGTCATCAATCCTCGGGAGTGGATATTTGTTTTTGATGGTCACTTTGTTCAACTCTCGGTAGTCGATGCACAAACGAAGTGACCCATCCTTCTTCTTTACAAATAGACCGGTGCGCCCCAAGGCGAAGCACTCGGTCGAATATACCCCATGTCTAGCAACTCTCCCAATGCTTTCTTCAACTCAAGCATCTCGGCAGCGCCATACGGTATGGCGTCTTAGAGATAGGTGCCGCACCCGCTCTAGATCGACGCAGAACTCAACCTCTCGCCCGCGGCAAACCCGCAACTCATCCGGAAAACGTCAGATACTCACATACTACTGGAATAGACGAGAGCTCGACTCCCCTTCTTCCGATCTCAAAGCGTAACACCAATAGCCCGTGCAACCTCCTCAAGAAGTCTCACCGCCTCAAAGCGCTGATTAGTAATCTCTGCTACCCCGCTTACGCCCACAAAAGAATGCTCGGTACCATCGAGGCTAACATCGAAATGATCCTCGTTCTATAATTCATGATCGCCCATGACGGTCCGGCCCAATCCTCACCTTAATCAAATCCTCATCTCTAATATCTACCGCAATCGATTAGAAGGCCAATCCCTCCCGCGATACTCACGTAAAATCTCTAATCTCACGGTCCCCCACGATGCTATCCCCGCTAGGAAGTTTAACAACAAAAGGCTCACAAGCAACAAGGCAATCAACATGCATTTACGCACACAATCCATAGATATAAAAGAATGCGTAGCACAATCGAACAATACGGAAACAGGATGGTCAAGGATGTGGACGGTACTGTAGCCACCGTCGCGTCGGGATCTCCGGCTCGCCTCATCTCATACACACGGGGCGGAACAGACCCCGCACTAGAAGCTCCTCTAGAAGGCTGACCACGACCTCGACCTCTACCAAAACTCGTCGCGGGCCGAGGAACTGCTTGCCTCGATTCACACTCGGCTCTCCGCACTGGGCCGATATCTGAGTAACTGGAGCCCGAGCTGCATCCGTACAAAACTTAGCACGGTGACCCATACGACCACAAGTAAGACACTGAATCGGAGGCCTATCACACTCACTCATCATGTGGCCCGAACGACTGCAGTTGAAGCACGTAGGACCACGAATGGAACCAGCAGGAGCAGACCTAGAACTGTTCCCTCGACCAACTGATGGCGATCGACTCAAGACTCGCGAACTGACCGAGCCTTGGATACCCCGACTTGCCTCCCAAAACTCGACCGGAGGTCTTCTCGCTTCTTTCCTTCACTGCCTCTGCGCAGTAAAACGACATCTCGTAAGCCATCGCTTTATTCTCGATAATCTTTCAAAGTCGTGCACCAGTCCTGACATGTAGTGGCGCACTCGGCTTCATCCGCATATCAAAGTGGCGGATCTTGTCTAGCTCATCTCGGACTTGGTTTCTCACGTAGTGCGGTTGATTGTAGTCCTTAATAGCTTGAGAAATAGGAACATCTTGGGGCTTAGCCTCAAAGAAGGCTCGGATCCTCCTCTTTCACCGCCAAGGATGATTCGCCTTCCATCGAGATCTCGAAACTCGCCCACGTAGCCGCCGGCCACGCGGTTTCACCGCTTGCCACCACGCCGCCGCCTCCTTGGCGAGGAAGTACCGAGCAATGGGTACTTTCCTCTCCTGGAACAGCTTAGCGCCTCAAACACTTTCTCCAACTCGAATAACCAATTCTCCCAACCAAGGGTCAAGCACCATCAAACCGCAGAGGACGATACGAATCACGCCCCGAGTAGCTTATCATTACCGGATCCAAGAGGGCGAACCGGGTTGGCATTAGCATGGCCACGTAACGGCTCGAGCCGCAGAGCGTCATCTCGGTTCGCTACTTGCCGTAATATGTCGCCACTCCAACATTCTCATGAGCATTACCGGAGCTAGCAGATCGGTCTCGCGACCTCCGAACTAGGGGAACACTGCTCGACAAAGAGGGCATCGCCGACCGGTTCCCGAGTGATCGGACATGGCCGCCCCACCGGCCGCGCCACGTCCCCTACCGCGTCGCGACCGCGTCCTCTACCGGCAGGAATTCAAGAAGCAACGGGTAAGTACAATTCAAACGCAAAACGCAAAAGATACTAAGACAGGAATAGAACAGAACGGTGAAACGAGTCAAGTTAGGAAAACTTACGAGCACCCGCGTACTGAGATGATGGCATAGCAGTGATACTGTCCCAAAACAAACGACACTTAACTAGACCCAAATGACCGACAGCCTAGGTATCCATAAACCTAAGCTCTGATACCATATTCTGTAACACCCCCAAGACATTCAGGGCACATTACAGCGCCGTGGACCCCACACTGTGGAATCCACCAGGCTAACGTACCAACAAGACATTTGACAACGACAAACTATCATTAATAAAACGACAATTAAAATAAAAGACTACCAACCGACAATTAAAATCTGACATCAAATCCATTTCCCAAAATGGGAACACACATAAACAATTTCAAACAGGAAGTACTCGAGTACTTAAACCAACTTTATAATACATAAATCTCAAAATCAGACATCAATAGTAACCGACCGACATGACATCGAAAAAATCAAATCTGGACAATATCATGCTTGCCCATCATCCTCATACGTCCCGAGTGCTCGCTTTATCCCCACGATCAATACGAAATACAAAAGTATTTCCCCATTTAAGGGTTAGCGACAACTGCTAGTGCAAGTACAATCCATTTGAACTACATTCTAATCGATGAATATATGCGCCAAAAAGTCATTTTAGAAAACATTTTATATTAGGAATATTTACAATCACAAATCACATTATCTCCAACACATCACAAGTCAAAGTTAACCGATGGTACGAGACGCACGGCCACCGTCCCCCGCAGAGCCCCGTCGGACCTCCCGGCGTGGCTAACCACAGTACACGATACGCACACACACCGCAATACGTATCCCTTGAGGCCCCGTCGGACCGTCCCTAGGTGATCATACACATATCGATCCAGAACTACCCCGCTACAGCCATTATTCATATACTAGAATATTTAAACAAGTGTTAATTAGTTGCCTTTGAGACATTCTTCAAGAATCGGAAGTGAAAATGACTACGGATGATCCGAATGGAAAACGACGGTTCCTAAACGAAGAATTAGCATAACTCACCCCAACGGACATTAATAATCGAAAGGAATACTCCCAAAACCCCGATTACCATTAACGACAATATACGTTCAATCAATACGGTGAGGGTTTACGCAAAATCTCCCGTATTGATAATTCGGATTCAAATCAAGGAAACTGGATTTGGAATCATTCAATAATCACAATCGGTGAAGAATATCGTAATATAGATGAACAATTCGAACTACACCCTAAAATCCCGAAATCCCCAAATTCGCCAAAATTAGGGTTCCCGAGGAATTACCTTTAATTCGGTGATGAAAGGTGATTATGTTGATTATGATATGGTGGCTCGATTCTACCGTGATGGAATCTGGATAGAACTCCGAAAAGAATCGGTGGAAATCGTCTCAAGTCGCACGTCAAGAAACGAAGGGAAAAGAATGAAATCGCTGCTTCAAATCGCTACTGGGCTTATATATTTGTGAAGTTAGCGACGCTAACTTCCATATGTAGCGTGGCGCTAACGGGCCGTGATACCAGGTGGCTATCGCCACTCATTCGTTAGCGACGCTAACAATAAGGATTAGCGACGCTAATCGTTTCTTCGGTAGCGCACGCAAGGCAACAGGGTAGCGTGCGCTACCTACACAGCAGCTCAAGATCGCCGATGTCATATCGCCAGAGTCATTGCCGAGGGTACGATACACGATACACACGACGAGACCAGAATCCAGGAACATGAACGCGAAGCATACAAAACGACGGAGCTAAGCGCTGAAAGAGAAATACAATTCCGACCACCGAAGGGTCCGTAATGCGACAACGAAAACAAGATTCCCTAAACTATTAGGAAATTACAAAAATGGCCCAAGTGCCCGAAAATCACGAAACGACGTCGGATTTACAAACCGAAAGTCTCCACATGACCAACTCAACCATACGAACTTGTACAAACCAAGAAACAACGGAAACGAACGAGTTTTACAAGAATCGAACGTTCATGCGGCAAAACATGTCATAAAATGAAATTACGTGAAAACATCATCAAAACTCGTCCAAATGGAAAAACTCCAAGAACAAAATAGATTCGAAATGTCGAAACGGTTACAAGCAAGTCGATAAAAATAGACATACACCAAAAATGGAAACTGCTAAAAATGGAAAAATTACGGATATTACAGCTATTTATTGTCTTATCTTGACGTTGTGATGTTTGTTTGGATGTGTTATTCTTATTGGTCGTCCGTCCAGTATGCCGAGAGGCCGTGGCCGAGGACGTGGTCGTAGTCGTGGTCGTGATCAGCAGCAATCATCCAGAGGTAATGTTGATATTGGCGCCGCCACCATCCTTCGTCAGGTGACTGACCAGTTGGCGCATATGAATCAGACCGTACACCGAGACGGGATTCCGGATGAAGATAACGGAGCTAGTAAGTGGTTACGAGATGTGATGAGAATGCACCCGCCCCGTTTTGTAGGTTCTTCGGACTCGTTAGGCTGGGAAAATTGACTCTTCCAGTTGGACAGGACATTTGATGCTGTAGCTTGCCCCGATGAGAGAAGAGTGCCTATTGCTCAATACCTACTCGACAGGGAAGCTGCAGACTGGTGGGAGGTCGTAGCGCCTAGTGATCGTACCGCTACTTGGACTGAATTCAAAACTGCCATGGAGGCCGAGTATTGTCCGCCGCCTGTTAAAGAGCGTAGGATTGTCGAGTTTTTCTCGGCTACGCCCCGAGACGTGTCGATATCCCAGGCGATAATCGATTATAATCGACAGTTGTGTTATGTTCGGGATCAGGTGAAAAGTGAGGCAGATAAGGTTCGTTATTTTGATATGCGTATGAAACCTCAGATTCGGCAGTGTATGGCTCCTTTTATGTGTACAACCTTGAAGGACTATCAGGATCGAGCCTTGGCGTTTGAGATGGCTATAATGTCTACAGAGTCCGTATCGGTAGCGAAAAAAGCAGAAGATTTCCGATGACGCATCGGGAAGTAAGGGAATTGGGATTCCCACACCTCAACCCTCGTATCAGCCGAGTATGGGACCTTCTCGGTCAGTTAGAGAACCCAAAAGACCCAAGTCGGTGTCTTTGAGTTCTGGTAATGCTCCTAGGTGTTTCAACGGTAACGTTCTAGGCCATGAACGCGCGCATTGTAAGAAACCGCCAGTGACTTGTTATAATTGTGGACACGAGGGGCATCGAGTTCAGTACTGCGAGATTGTTGCCGAGATGATAAGGGACCGAAATTCCATTCCTACTTCCGGAGGGCCCAGTGATGTCTAGTTATGGTGTTTTTGGTACTCGCTGCACGAATTGTTTTGCGTGTAGAGATGTATTTTGTGACGCTTTTACATTTGGAACTTGTTGAATGATATTTTGTTTTGTGTAAGTCCCCGTTTAGTTGTTGGACCTACGGAGGCGTGTTAGTGGACCGCGGGGTCATGAGCATGGGATTTTATTATGTGTCGTTATATTTTGTTTCGAATCACTATGATAACCTTAGTTTAAGTTTCGGGACGAAACTTATTTTTTGTATGATAGAATGTAATATACGGTATTCTCATTTTCTGTTATCTTGAATTGTTTGTGTTTTGACGTCGGACATTTTCTTGTTGACGAGTATCGGAGTGATTTCTATCGTGATATTCTATTTGTTTCTTTCGCATAGTCGTTTTAGTCGGGTGCGGCTTGTTGTCGCGTATGCTTTTGATTAAATGTGTGCATGTGATGTGACATTAATTGCTCGTTATTGTTTTGAATCATAGTCGGTGGCGTTGTGTTGGTCGTTGTGGAGCGTGTTTTCACGCCGTATGTCTTTGGCGTTTCTTGCGCGTTTCGTTGGGCGCGAGTTTTTGGTTTTTGTGTATCTCGTCGAGTTTTCTGGTGGGGATATTGCTTCTCCTACTTGTTTTAAGTTTCGGACGAAACTTCTTTAAGGAGGGTAGAATGTAATACCCGTAATTTCGATTTCCGGTAATTTCTTTTTTCGGCGAAAGTCCGTTTGACGACTTGCTCATGACCGCTTCGTCATTCCGAGAATGATTAATTCGCACTTTTTGTCATCCGAGTTCGCTTTCGGTGTCGTTTTGTTGAGTTCCGTGCTTTTTGGCGACTTTTCCGCACTTGAGTTCGATTCTTGCGAATCTCGTTGGAAACTGCTGTTTCGAGTTTCCCGTAAGTCCGTTTAACTTTGTTAGACGTGTTGTGAGCTTCGGTTTGGTTATTCGATCACGTATTGTGATTTTCGGACGTGTTGGGCCATTTTCGTAATTTCCCAAAGTTTGGGGTAATTACTTTCCGTTGTCGAATTTCGAGCCTTCGGGTGGTCGGAATCGTGTGTTCTCTTAGCGCTGTCTGCTCTTGTGAGTACTTCAGAACCGTATTTTCGATTCATATTCGAGTTCGGTCGGGTCGTCGGACCGTCGGAGTGGCCACGACCGAGACGGCCGCAGCAGGGATCGCTCGCCGAGTTACGGCCGTAAGGTGCGATTACGGTCGTAAGTGATCGGCAGTGCATGGCTCGATTTAATGCCGGTTACGGCCGTAAGGGTCGAGAGTTACGGCCAGACGGTGGTGCTGTGCAACTTCCGGACGAATGCTTGCTACGGCCGTAAGGACTGCCAGCACGGCCGTAAGTGCCGAGTTACGGCCGTAAGGCGGCCGGCTTACGGCCGTAAGTGATCGCCATGGTCGGCTATTTAAGGGCCTGGACGTGGATCTCTCGCCATTTTCCATTTTTCCTTCGTTTTCGCGACCCTCGACGGAATTTGAGGGTTTTGATCGGGAACATCATAGAACATCATTTTTGGAAGGCTTGTGTTGATTATATCATCATCTAATCCGTGTTCTTCGTCAAATCGAGGTATTTTGGCTTGAACCCTTGTTTTTGAAGATTTTAGGGATTTTCCTTTTGATTTCGATTCCAACTGCTTTTGATCAATTAATTGTTGTATAAACGTTGTTTTGGACGTGTTCTACGGATTGTATATCCGTATTTCGAGTTCGTTGGAACCCAATCGGGATTTTTGGTTTTCTAAGGAACCTTGAACATTTAGTATCCGATTAAATGTCTCAAAGGGTCCCTTTCGATTCTTGATCGCGTTTTCCTTTGTTTTCAATTGTTATTTGTCGTAGTAACGGTGTTTCTGTTGGATTTCACGGAGGATTGTAGGTGTTCGGGGTTTTCCGGGTTGTGCCGTATTCGTAGGAATATTCGGGTGCCGACTATCGAGGCAAGTATTTTATTATACGAATTGTGTCTTGTGAATAGGGACGTTGTGTTATGGTTATGATGAATTGATTTATCTTAGCGAATATGCTTCGTATGAATTGATTATTATGAACGATTGACGGTAACGATAATACCTTCACTTAATTAACATCGTGGAATTGTGTTGGATGTGCAAATCATCTAAGTTTGTGCCGGGCATGGTTGGCCATTGTCGAGTTGTTGTGATGATCATGATATTTGTGTTGTTTTGGTTTACATACTTGATTGTACATTTCGGTGTAATGTGGAATGGCTTGACATTTGATGATTATGAGTTGTGTCGTGTCGATGTGTGTGTGTGTTCCGTGTGGTCTCGACGAGGCCTTCCGGAGTTCGGTACATGATGTGTACGAACAAGGTGTGTGATCCGTAGTGGTCCGACGAGACCTCCGGAGTTCGGTACATGATGTGTACGAACAATGTTTGTGATCCGTGTAGGGTCCGACGAGACCTGGAGTTCGGTACATGATGTGTACGAACAATGTTTGTGGCGGGTAAGGTCCGTTGAGGACTCGAGTTCGGTACATGATGTGTACGAACAGCGTGTGTGGTCGGGTAAGGTCCGTCGAGGCCTCCGAGTTCGGTACATGATGTGTACGAACAATGACCGTGTAGCTTTGATTGTTTGGATAACATTTTAAATATGGGTCTCGGACTCATAATGATATATTATCTAGTGTGCTTTGAGACGAATCGGGCTAAGGCCCTAATGTTTACGAAAAGGTTTTGTAAATTGGGACTCGAGGTCCAAAAGAATTTCGCTTTAAAAATTCCCGAGATGATGTGTTCCTTTTCAAATATCTCTTGCTTGAGTTCGAAATTCTAAAACTTCTCGAACATTTTGATAATTGATTTCCGTATTAAATTCGTAGTTGCTAATTACTTGTTGCATTTCGTATCGCTTTATACTTGCACTAGTAAAACAAAGGAGTTTACTAACCCCGAGTAATCGGGGTGGATGTCCTGCCAAGGCCCGTACATGCAGTTCGGGGAGCCACAGATTGGCACAAGGGGATGACGAGTGCGATACTAATCAAGAGTTGAGAGTTGGTAGAGTTTGGTTGTATTGTTAGAGTTGATTCGGTCTTCTTTGTATTGTGGTTCGACCCTGTGTGGTAATGTTGTTAGTCGGCCTGTTGATAGAGTTGTGTGACCTCATCTGGCTGTGTGTTTATGTGTAAGTGACCTTAGCAGTGCATTATTATATTGTTTGACCCTGGCCGGGCAAGCATTTGGTTGTTTATGGATGTTTAGCCTGGTAGATCCTTGTGGAAAGGGTCTACGGCGTGTAATATTCCCATACGGTTTTGGGAGTGTTACAGAAAAATCATCCAAACTTTGGATGGGCTAGCACTAACGCCCCTCCACCAAAACCAAATTCTCAGTTTTTATCAAAGCCAAATTACCCTTCAAATCAACCACCAAACCAAATTATGTACCCAATGAATCCACCAACTTATCAAATTAATCAATCTTCAAACCTACCACATCAACCATCTCTTGAAGAAACTTTAAACAATTTCATACAATCTACATCACGGCGTTTTGAAATGATAGAATCGAACTCAATTAAATTAGATATAACAGTAAAACGATTAGACACTACGATTGGACAATTGGCAACCCAAGTGGGAGATTTAGCCAGAAAAATCGAAAAAGAGAAACTTCCTAGCCAGCCGGAACAAGCTCAAGCCATCAAAATACTCAGAAGCGGAAGAGAAGTCGATAACAAGATAGAACCTCCAAAGATGCTGGATGATAAGGCCAAACCGGTGGTAGTGGATAAAGAAAAATACGATCCTAAAATAATAAACTCTTTTCATAAATCTTCCAATCCTTATAAACCACCTATTCCCTTTCCTAGCAGGTTAAGAAATGAAAAACAAGATAAACAATTCGAGGCTCTTTACCAAATGCTTTCAAAAGTAAATGTCAATTTACCTCTAATTGATGTTATATAAAATGTTCCTACCTTTATAAAATTCTTTAAAGAGTTATCATCTAAAAAACGAAACTATTTAGAAAATGAAAAGGTGATTGTCTCAGGAATAGCAAGTAGATTCTTTCAAACTCACCTTCCTCATAAAGAAGATGATCCAGGCAGTTTTATAGCAAAAATTACTTTAGGAAATGGTAAAGAAACTTTTGGATTACTTGATCTCGGAGCCGGGATAAATTTAATGCCATATTCAATTTTTAAACAACTAGAACTTGGAGACCTAAAACCAACTAGAATGTGCTTACACCTCGCAGATAGATCTATCCGATATCCTAAATGTATCATTGAAGATATTCTAGTAAAAGTAGGTGGTCTAATAGTACCTGTTGATTTTGTTGTACTCGAAGTTGGTGAAGTATCTAATAATAATGACAATGAACACACAATTTTATTAGGAAGACCATTTATGGCTACCACAAACACATTAATAGATGTGAGAAATGGAAGAGTTACTATGACAGTTTTAGGAGAAACAGTTACTTTTTCTATAAAAGATATTAATCCAATCCCTACCACCTCTTTTTCTGAAAATTGCTCTTTTATCGATGTTATTGATCTTGCCGTCGAGGATATTTTTAGAGAAGAATCGGATATTAATTATCTTGACGACGTGGAAGACGGTCTCGAAATAGAGGGGGGAGTGGAGTTATTTGCACTTACTGAAGGAAACTTAGAAAATTTTGAACCCATCTTAGAAAAAACTGAACCCCAAAAAATTTTAGAATTAAAAGAACTTCCTAAACATCTAAAATATGTATTTCTAGAAGACGGAAACAAAAAGCCAGTCATCATCTATGCTGAACTTTCGAAAGACGAAGAAGATGAGTTAATCAAAGTTCTGAAACAATTTAAAAATGCCATTGGATGGGGATTAAGTGATATAAAAGGAATTAGTCCTTCAACGTGTATGCATAAAATTATCCTAGAAGAAGAAGTAAAACCAACGAGAGAAGCACAAAGACGTCTGAATCCTAACATGATGGACGTAGTAAAGAAAGAAATTTTAAAACTTATCGCCGAGGATATAATCTATCCTATTGCAGATAGCGAATGGGTGAGTCCAGTACATGTTGTACCAAAAAAGAGTGGAATTACTGTAGTTGAAAATGACAAAGGAGAAATTATCCCTACCAGAGTTACTACAGGTTGACGAATGTGTATTGACTATCGCAAACTTAATGCAGCAACAAAAAAAGATCATTTCCCCCTACCATTTATTGATCAAATGTTAGATAAACTTTCTGGTCATAAATTCTATTGCTTTCTTGATGGTTTATCAGGATACTATCAAGTAGCAATTGCACCTTGGGATCAATCAAAAACAACATTTACTTGTCCATTCGGAACATTTGCTTTTAGGAGAATGCCTTTCGGGCTTTGCAATGCACCTGGAACTTTCCAAAGGTGCATGCTTTCTATTTTTTCCGACATGGTAGAAGATTTTATTGAGGTATTTATGGATGATTTTTCAGTTTTTGGATCATCATTTTCTGATTGCCTCAATAAATTATCTAAAGTCCTACAAAGATGTATAGAAAGTAATTTAACCTTAAGCTGGGAGAAAAGCCATTTCATGGTGGTTAGTGGAATTGTCTTAGGACATATAGTCTCTAGTGAAGGAATTAAGGTTGATAAAGCTAAAATTGATGTAATAGAAAAATTACCTCCTCCAACCAATATAAAAGGTATTAGAAGTTTTCTTGGGCATGCCGGTTTTTACAGAAGGTTTATAAAAGATTTTTTAAAAATAAGCCAACCTTTGTGTAAATTACTTTCTAAGGATGCCCCTTTTATCTTTGATGAAAAATGTTTAACCGCTTTTAATACCCTGAAAGAAAAGTTAATTTCAGCTCCTGTAGTTATTTCACCAGACTGGACCTTACCATTTGAACTAATGTGTGATACTTCAAACTATGCGGTGGGGGCAGTTCTCGGTCAAAAAGTTGATAAAGTATATCGTGTACTCTACTATGCTAGTTTTACCCTCAATGAAGCACAAGTAAATTACACGACCACGGAAAAAGAGTTGTTAGCTATAGTTTTTGCCCTCGACAAATTCCGATCTTATATCGTAGGGTCAAAAGTAATAGTGCAGAGTGATCATGCAGCCTTAAAATATTTACTAAAAAAGCCACAAGCTAAACCAAGACTAATTAGATGGATTTTAATGTTGCAAGAATTTGACGTAGAAATCAAGGATAGAAAAGGGAGCGAAAATGTGGTCGCTGACCATTTGTCACGACTCATAATTAACGACGACACTCTTGCTTTGCAAAAGTACGATACTATCCCTGAATCACTTCCTCATGAACAACTTTTTCAAATTAATACAACTCCTTGGTACGCTGATATTGTGAATTATCTTGCATGTGGAACGTTAAAAACTAGCCTATCTTTTCAAGAAAGAAAAAGATTTCTCTTCACTTGTCGAAGTTATTTTTGGGATGATCCCTTCTTATTTAGAATCGGTAAAGATGATATTATAAGATGTTGTATTCCCGAAAGTGAACAAAAAAATATTTTGACATTTTGTCATGAGTATAATTGTGGAGAACATTTTGGAGGTCGTAAAACTGCTTTTAAAATTCTCCAATCAGGAATGTATTGGCCTTCACTTTTCAAAGATGCACATCAATTTTATATTTCATGTGACCGATGTCAACGAACAGGAAATGTTGGAAAAAGAAATGAAATGCCTTTGACAAATAATTTAGTTATCGAAATTTTTGACGTATGGGGAATCGACTTCATGGGGTCATTTCCTAAGTCATTTAATTTTGAGTACATCCTGGTTGCAGTTGACTATGTGTCAAAATGGGTAGAAGCTATTGCAACACGAACTAATGATGCTCAAACAGTTCTAAAATTTGTGCAAGAAAACATTTTAAGTCGGTTTGGCTTTCCGAGAGCAATCATTAGTGATGGAGGATCCCATTTTTGTAACAAGCTTTTTGAAAAACTGATGAAAAAGTACCATATTAATCATAAAATAGCTACTCCTTACCATCCCCAAACATCAGGACAAGTGGAAACGAGTAATAAGCAGATTAAAGGAATCCTCGAAAAAATTGTACAACCTTCAAGGAAAGATTGGTCTGTTAAGTTGAATGACGCACTATGGGCTTATCGTACTGCTTATAAAACGGTCTTAGGAATGAGTCCTTTCCGTTTTGTTTACGGTAAATCATGTCACTTACCTGTCGAAATAGAACATAAAGCCTACTGGCAATAAAAAGCGTCAATTTTGACTTAATAAAAGCAGGAGAAGAAAGAAAGCTTCACCTCTCCGAACTCGATGAGATCCGAAATGAGGCATATGAAAATGCAAAAATATATAAAGAAAAAGTCAAACGACTACATGATAGAAAGATCATCGATAAAAATTTGAAGACTGGAATGCAAGTTCTATTATTTAATTCTCGCTTACGATTATTTCCGGGAAAATTGAGATCTCGTTGGAGCGGTCCATTCACAATCCTAGAAACATATCCTTATGGGGTTGTAAAGCTGTTAAATCCCAGAACGAATGAATCATTTCAGGTAAACGGTCACCGTGTTAAACCATATTATGAAGGAGCAAATCAAGAACAAGTAATTGAAAGTATAACTTTCGTTGAAAAACTTTAAATCAAAATCATACTAACGTCAAGCTAACGACGTTAAACAAGCGCTTCTTGGGAGGCAACCCAAGCTTTATTTTATTTTTTTGTGTGATTTTCTTTTTGTGTAATTTAAATAGAATACTTTGTAAGCTTCTTTTTACAGGGCATGACAAGGAAACAAGACAATCAGGACATGTGAACATCATTGTCAACCAGATAAGATAAGATCCTATTATGTCCTTTTCAAGAAAGAAACTTATTTAGGAAGAATTGAATTTGCTACTTTTAAATTACACCTTGTGTGTGTGAATTTTATATTTCTTTTAAAAATCCCAAAAAAATAAAAAATGGAAAAATCCTTAAAAAATATTGAAAAACAATTTCCTTTTCTCAGCAAAAATGCAATCTTAAGAATTTACAGAGCTCAAGCTGAGCGAATGCGATTATTCATGTTGTATGACATCCCACATGACATTCGCTTTACTATTGAAGCCAAAGTAAGAATAGCTGGGGAATCATTCGAACCACCCACTAGATTCTTACCAGGGCTTGGTAAAAGTTCATATGCCAAGAAACGACGAGCCAAGAAAATGTATGTTTGTTATAAATGTGCCAGATGGACTTGTGATCAAAAATGTCGTTCTCTTGGAATTCCTTCCTCAAACAGACAAGATAAAATTGAGTTCATAAAGGATGGGCTGAGTAAGCAGAAATTGAATGATATTCAATTATATCTTGACACGCATCCTAGTGGACTAGTGTATCATGAGATTCTATGTCTGTGGAAGAAATTCAAATCCGAATATGAACAACGTCTTGGGAATCTGACGGTAAAAGACCCTGTTTGCCAATTTGTAAAATTAGATGGGAAGCATATCCCCGACTCATAGAAGGCGTTTAAGTCGTTTCTGGTCGTAAAACCAGAGGAAGATGTGAGCAACAATCACAACTACTGTACATACATGCGTGAGTATTTTTATTTTTGTCATTTTGTCAGATTTTCTTAATAAAAATTGATACGCAATAAATACATTCATTATTCTGTTGAGTAGTTGAAGCGTAATTAACGCAGTCACAGATTTGATAAATCTTTTCGCTTTATTTTGCATCTATAAATAAACACTGCATTTGTTTCTTTTCTGCATCTCCCAAACTTGCAATTCTCTCATTTTCTCTCTAAAATAATTTTCTTTTCAAAATAATGGAGTCGTCATCATCATCTTCCGCAAAAAGATTTAACTCCATCTGCATTTTTGGTGGAGCTAGTCATGGGAATGAGGCTTGCTTTACTGAAGCAGCCCACAACTTGGGTCGTACCCTAGGAGAAAACTGCATTCATGTAGTTTACGGAGGAGGAAGTCTAGGATTAATGGGACGCGCTGCTGCTTCTACCTATATGGAAGGAGTAAAAGTGATGGGAATCATCCCAAAACCTCTGGCTGAAAGTAAAATCACCGGGGCAACCATTGGAGATGAGTTTAGAGCTGTGAATATGCAAGACCGCATAACTCACATGATAAATAATGCCGACGCCTTTATCACCCTTCCAGGTGGTTTTGGCACTCTTGAAGAACTTTTTCATGTGGTTACCAGAGCCCAACTAAATATTCATAGAAAACCAATCAGTCTGCTAAATGTCAATGGTTTCTTTGATGGTTTACTATCTTTCATCAACTACTCTTCTGAAAAAGGTTTTATTTCTGAGCGTGCTAAACGAATCATAGTCGTTGCAACAACACCAGAAGAGTTGATCAAAAAACTGATTGCATTTGTTCCTGAGCCAGATCCAGCTCTAGCTAATATTGTTTGGATGGAAGATTTCACTGTGCGAAAACGAAAAATTGATGCATTCCTTTCCCTTTGATATCCTCTCTTTATTCCTCTTGTTGTTTTTACTTTTTAGCGGGTGTAAAAATCGTGAAAATAATGGCAGCTTAAGGAGTTTCTTTTCGATCTCTTGACGCGTATCTATTCATGATATATGTATTATTATTTCTATTACTGTAATTTTCTTTTTCTATAAAATAGAGTTTTGATGGCAGAATAAGGAGACTCTCAGGACGCTCTTGAAACGCATCTAGGTTGTTTGTGTTATACCTAAGGGTATATATATATTTATATGTTTTATTTTGTGTGTTTCGCCCCACTTATTTATTTGCAGATTTCTCCATATCAATAAGAAAATGGCGCATTCAAGGCATCACTATCTTCACAGGGAGTTTTCTTCAACCCTCGTTATATTATGCTTTATAATCATATTGCACAAGATAAGTGTGGGGGGGTAAAAACTATAAATTCTTATTTACGGATCCTAAAATTAGAAAAAAGGGCATTTATGTACAAGAATAACTTGAAAAACAAAAACTTAAAAAACGTGTTGCTAAAAATTTTGTCGATGTACTCTCATTTCACATTTCAAAGAAAACGTTTATGCTAATTTTGACATAGAATTTGAGAATGAATTACTAACGAATTATTCTAAGATGACCAACAGTTATTCGGTTGAATGATTTAATACCTCAAATTCATAAAAATCAAAACATGTACTTGTGAGATTTTGAGCCTTGACTGCTTTATCATATATGCAAGTCTTTTATTTTTGAGTGTACTTTTCATGTTGTAATACTCCAGAACTTGCATTGGGTATCTGTGTTAAGACCACATGTGTGTGCAATTTGTGAAAATTATCTAAATCAAATTTTGTTCAAAAGCCCTTCTAGCTTCTTTACCTACCTAATGATATTTAATTCCCTCGTTAGCCCAATTGAGCTTATTGTCTATTTTATTGTTAACCACATACTCAGCTTTCCGTCGCTATAATCCTTTGGCCCATACTTGAACGGTTAGAAATTATTTTTGACAATGATGAAGATATTGTGTGGTGAAATTGGGTGGTATATATTGTGGATGTTGTTGAAAATAATGGAGCAATCAATTACTCCGCTGTTTTTGGGAACTTAGTAACCGGATATATTCATGAGCCCCATGTTTATATTCGCGTAAAACAGTTACCTTAGACATGAGTGTGCATAGAAGCAGCTTGAGTATGTTTTATCTTAGTAACCGGGTGTATTCATGTGACCCATCGTTTACATTCGCGTAAAACAGATAATATCAACTCAAGTATGATAAAAAAATTTGGTTGGCTGGAAAGCAAAGAAAAAGAGCTCGGATAATTCGAAACATAAGTAAGGGGATCGATAAAAGCTTCATTAATTAGCTTCTCAGTGCTTACCTGTTGATAAACATTGATTCATTTAATTTCTAATTGTTCAGTTCAAGTCACTTTATCCATATTTTCCTACCCCAACTAAAGAGCCGACATTGCTACCAAAAGAAAAGAAATTTTTCATAAATTTGCAACACACCAAGTGGTAGAGATATTAGATAATTTGCAAGCTTATGGAAGTTTTTACTTCATTGAATGGATCTGAGCGCAAATACATCCCTTATACACTTGTGAGAGAGATATACATTTTTCCCTTGAGTTTTGTGAATTTAAAGTATTAACCATGACTCTGAATAACTTGACGAATTTTAGAATTTGGTTTAATTCATTTCTTAAAACCTATTGAAATTTCTTGCATATTTGTTTATTTTGAAGTGGAACGAGATTACTTCGGACTTTTAATTGAATTAATAACGTTTAGTAAGTTAATTTTCTTGTTACTCTTACTATATATTTGCCCGAGGACGTGCAAATGATAAGTGTGAGGGAATTGTTTGTTATACTTTTGTTCGTATTTTTATTAGAATATTATATATATATTTCTTTATTTTTGTGATAATTTATATTATTTTTCGTGTGTTTGTATTATTTTACTTCTAGTATAATTTTTAGTGATTATTTGTAATTTTTATTATATTAATGGGAATTAAATTTTATCTGCAGATTAGCACACCGGGAGAAGACATATCTGTCATTTTAGGAGCGATATTTTTAAAGATTCCGAATATATTCATGAGTGGTCTTGTTTTATTCTTATCGTCGAGACGATCATTTTGTTAAAAAGTTTATTCGAATCCGAGTTCGTATAAAGAAGTTATGGCCGTTCAAAGTTTTGGAGGAAAACTTAAAATTCGCGGACCAGTAATATCAAGACAAGTGGCGCAATCAGATTCGCCGAATGACGTCAGCATGGCGTCACAGCACATGTCAACTGAGCCCACTTCGCTGCACACGTGTACGGATGATCCAATAAGAAACTGACACGTGTCAATCCACGTCACGCCTGACACACACCTGTCACGCAGCAGCCAAAAGGACGACGCCACGTTTCACGCTTCGTCAGCCAACCGCACGCCGGACACACGCCCCTCCATCGTGGCAGAAGAAGACCATATTACATGGAGCGCGTGAGTCACACGCGCCTGTCCGGAACCGTCCGATTTGCGCGTGCATCTCACGCGCGGGGTGGGATTTTTACCACGTCAGAGATGACGTGGCAGATCAGATTGATAACTTTGCAGATAACTTTCTGACCATTTCCTCTCCCATCCCTTTGTACTGTTGATTGATTTTGAACGATGCAAAATTATTGTAAAGATAAGATGCTTTCACATTTCAAGGGTGATATACTGCTATAAATAGCAGTACCTCTCAACTTAGAAAATAAGCAAAAAAGCAGTAAAATAGTAGAGAGAGTAGAGAGAGGAGAAATAGTGCGTAGCACAATGTAATACAGAATATATTTTAGTTTTTATAATTTAGTTTTTGTATTTACTTTCTGTATTTATGCTTTATATAATTATATTATAATACACATAAATAAATACTGCATCTCAAATTATATTTCAAATAAATCTTAGTTAATATTATTTTTATCAGATAAAATTCACCTTTATATTTTTTTATTATTAAAATTTTGTAATTTAAGTTCGTACGTTACATTCAAGCTGCTTGGATCAATTAGCGTATTGGGATAAGTCTCTATCAGTTTCAGCATTTTCCTTTCACTTAGTTTATCTACATCAAGTAAGTGCTTTTAATTTCTGCTATATTTATTCTGAATATGTCAATATTTATCTGTCTCGTAATTTTACCTGCCAATATGAATATGAGCTAAATTTTATATTCTAGGGTTAGGATGACTTAAATTAAATACTCGAGCTTATATTAAATTTATTAATGTGCCTTCTTTAATTTAAATTGATATAATTCACAAATACAAAAATAGAGACCGGAAGGAAATATTTTTGTAAATCTTAATTTAATTAAAAAAAGGTTAATTATTAATCCGAAAGGTACTATTTAACCCAAGGAATTAAATATGAATCCGAAAGGTATTATTTAGTTGGATGAATTAATTAGATTATTTAAACTTCTGTTAAAATAATTTGTGAATACGAAAGTTATCAAATCATTTTTTCTGAAGATATAATATTTATCTAATTATTAAATCTCACATTTAACAAATTGATATACGCTCGAGTTATTTATTTAACAATCCGAATCCCTAGAATCTTTATTATCAAAAACAACACAATTCTACATTAAAGTAATTTTATTCTTACTGCTTTATCTTATTTAAATTGTTGTAATCAAAGTTCTTAAATAGATTTATTTCCTGTATTTGTATTTCTGCAAATTAGCTAAAATCATCAGAACCCATTATTCAGAATGTTTAGGGATTATTATTTTGAGAATTCATAATTATTGTAATTTTAACAAATAAAAACGATCCTCAAGTGAAACGACCTTGGTAAACTCATCAATACCACAAACGCCTCGTATACTTGCGAGTCGCTATTTTTACAAGTACATTTTGAGCGGAACAAAGTCCAGGCTGCCGAACAATCAGAACCGCATGGATGGATGCAACCTATAATCCGATATCTTCAGAGCGGCGTTTTACCCGAGAACCGAGACCAGGCACGATCACTTCGAACCCAGTCCGCCCGGTTCACCATCGTAGATGGGACTTTATACAAGAGAGGGTACTCGGTTCCATTGCTGAAATGCTTATCCGAGTCGGAAGCAGAGTACGCCCTCAAAGAGGTGCACGAGGGTATATGCGGCAACCATTCCGGCGGCCAGGCACTAGCCTATAAATTGATCCGGCAAGGATATTACTGACCGAATCTTAAAAAAGACGCCATCGCCCTCGTGCGAATGTGCGTCCGATGCCAAATCTTCGCTCCTCAGATCCGATCCCCGCCAGAAACCCTCACTTCCGTTTATTGCCCGTGGCCATTCGCCAAGTGGGTGATTGATCTGATCGGCCCCTTACCTAAAGGACGGGGAGGAGTACAATACGCCATCGTCGCAGTTGATTATTTCACAAAATGGGCCGAGGCCGAGCCCATGGCACGGACAACTGAACAAAAAATAATCGATTTTATTTTGAAGTCGCTCATCTGCCGGTTCGGGATCCCTCAATCCATTATCTCCGATAATGCCAAACAATTTGACAATAAGAAATTTTGGGCCTTCTGCGACGGCCTCCGCATACGAAACAACTTTTCCACACCGTACTATCCGCAATCCAACGTACAAGTCGAGGCGGTCAAAAAAATTATAAAGCAGCACCTCAAGAATCGCCTCGAAGAACTCAAAGTTTCCTGGCCCGAAGAACTCCCTGGATCCTTATGGGCTTATAGAACAATGCATCGGTCCGCCACTGGAGAAACACCTTTCTCCTTAGGTTTCGGTACTGAGGCAGTCATCCCGGTCGAAATTGGGGCACCTACTTATCGGGTAACCCATTTCGAAGAACAAGATAACGACTTGGCCCTCCAAGTGAGCCTGGACCTCATTGCCGAAAAACGGACCCAAGCAGAAATTCGGAACGCCATCTATAAAAGAAGATGCGAAAAATATTACAACTCCAAGGTTCACCATAGAAGTTTCGAGGTCGGAGACCTCGTTCTTAAACGGGCATTGGGACCGGATTCGGGACCACTTAATCCCAAGTGGGAAGGACCGTACAAGATTAGTGAAGTCCTTTAGAATGGAGCCTACCGGCTAGAATATATGAACGACCAGGGATTAACTCATCCGTGGAATGCTATGTATTTAAAAAGGTATTATCAATAAAATTTGACTTTATTTCATTCTTAGCTTTGTCACTGTATAAGACCGAGCTCGCCTCGGCACCTCATAAGATTGCCCATCCGGCACTATAAGACCGAGCTTGCCTCGGCACCTCATAAGACCGGCCCATCCGGCGCTATAAGACCGAGCACGCCTCGGCACCTCATAAGACCGGCCCATACGACACTATAAGACCGAGCTCGCCTCGACACCTCATAAGACCGGCCCATCCGGCACTTTAAGATCGAGCTCGCCTCGGCGCCTCATAAGACCGGCCCATACGGCACTATAAGACTGAGCTCGTCTCGGCACCTCATAAGACCGGCCCATCCGGCACTATAAGACCGAGCTCGCCTCGGCACCTCATAAGACCGGTCCATCCGGCACTATAAGACCGAGCTCGCCTCGGCACCTCATAAGACCGGCCCATACGGCACTATAAGACCGAGCTCACCTCGGCACCTCATAAGACCGGCCCATCCGACGCTATAAGACCGAGCACGCCTCGGCACCTCATAAGACTGGCTCATCCGGCACTATGAGACCGAGCTCGCCTCGGCACCTCATAAGAGCGGCCCATCCGGCACTATAAGACCGAGCTCGCCTCGACACCTCATAAGACCGGCCCATCCGGCACTAAAAGACCGAGCTCGCCTCGGCACTATGAAAGTCCGAGCTCGCATCGGCACAACCAACAGAAGATGAACAAGAAAGAAAGACAACGACCGAATCAACTTGGCCCAAACATCCAGAAGAAAGCAACTAAACAGGTGCTATAAAGAAGATTTTATTCATTCAAGGAGGCATTTCTACAAAGTACATGTGATAAAAACAAAGGAAAGAAAAATTGGCACGCAGGCCATACATGAAATAAAATAAAAAAAACTACTCGGCCCCACCATCCCGGCCAGCCACCTGGAAGGACTGTCCTTCACCTTCACGAGGCGGAACCAATCCTGGATCTTCAACAACCTCGACGGCCTTCGGCTCATCAGCTCCAAGAGACTCAACCTGCAGGTCGACCGTCTGATACACTATATAGGCCTGGACCTCCTCAACTGTCTTTCCTTCCTTCATGAGATCTAATATCTCATGGCAGGAGGAGACATAGTTCAGGTTGATCCGCTCCTCGAACTCAGGCGTCTTCTTAAAGGCAGCTGCCCCCTCAGCCAGACCCTTGGCATAGCCCTCGGCTTCACAGATACCGACTCGCTCGGTCATATGTTCAATTTGAGCAGTGGTCTCTTTCAGATAAGCCTCGTGCTCTGCCCTGGTCTCCAAACGCCGCTGATGCGCCAGTTCGGCCGCCTCGGTCATCTCTCCGGCTCGCACTTTCCACATATCGGCCTCGAGGGCCCGACTCTCCAGAATCTCCATGTCACCCTTCAGGGAGACTATCTCCTCCTCCAAGGACTTAATCAGGGAAGGACAGAGATGGTGCTCCTCCCAGAGGGTCTGAAGCTCGGCCGGCACCTTCTTGTGCTTCTCAACAAGGGCCGTGAACTCCTTGGTGGCCTTCACATAAGTGCCCAATGCACGGCCGAGCAGAGCATGTCCAAACTGGATCTGCTCAGCCGAATCCATGTCATTAGTCACCAGCCCCGAATAGGGATGTGGCTGGACTCTGCCACCGCCGGAGGGACCCGATAGAGCATCTCGGCAGTTGGGGTAGCCGCCCGGACATACTCGAGGAACCAGCGCGACCGCCGCCCCTTCATCTGAGCGCAGGGTTCCTCCCGGTCCTTATTAACCGGAAGATAATGCCGCTCCAAATCGACTAACGGTCCGTCCAGACAGAACTCGGAACGGATATAGGATCTTCAGGAGAGGGCTGAGCCTCCACTTTGTTCACGCTGCCCTCAGGCTCAGTCTCGCCCCTTTTTCGCTTACCCGCGTGCGCCCTCCGCTCGGCATCCTTGGCGGCTAATCTCGCCACATGCTGCGCAGGTGCTTCCTTCCTCCCAGACGTAACCTTGACCCTGTGGACTGGAAAAGGAAGAAAATTTATATTAAAAAAAAATACCTGAGGAAGACATGATACACGGATCGGTGGATCGAAGGCTGGCCGCGCAGAGGTTTTCTTCAGTAACTAGAAGATGCGACTTCCTCCGCTCAGAGGGAAGATCCAGAAGTTGTTCGATCCGGTCGTCAAACTCGGAGGATGTTTCGTGCGCCGGAATGCGTTCTGCACAGAAAGCAAATGATGAGCGTTAGACAAAAAAAGGAACAGAGTAAGAAAACACAACACTTATGCATTTTTGCAATAAAGTGTAGGGGGGTCCGAAACTCCGTGTCTATAACGCCGAGCTCAAACTCATCCACCGAGCTCCCCCACGACCCCCCGACGAAAAACCACTGCTCCTTCCAACTGTGGATGGTCTCCGGCACATACACCACCTCCTTATGCATGGCATGCCGAGCTGTCAGATAAAACCAGCCTGAGCCGGATCTACCGACCGATTACAACAGGAAGAGACTGTTGAAATCCTTAAAGCTGGGCTCGAGACAGCGGGAGCGGAAACCTCAGCCCTGCCAAAAGAGAACGGTAATACACCGCCGTACAACCGAGAGGCGGATTGTGAGGCCTCTCCTCGGGAGTCGGAACAAACATCCGCACCGCCGCCGTGATCTTGAACCGCCGCCGCCAGGCCACCAACTGCTTCTCAGTAACAGTGTTGTGGATCGAGGCCGAGTCCCACTCCGCCTCCACGAAAAGGGACGGCTGAGGCCGAATCCAGGCCGCCTAAGGCTCAACCTCTTCCTCCTCCGAATCCTCGCCGACCACCACCAACGGCACCGCCACCTCCACGTCTCCAGATCCCGGCGACCTCGCGACCTCGCCGCCTTCCTCCTCCTCACTCCAATCGACGGGAACCCCGCCTATAGACAGATCCGCCACCCCCGTGCGGTCTGGCGACACAGTCAACTCCTCCGCCGCCGTCTCATCCCTCGGATCCGACATCTTAAATAGAAAAGAAAGAAAAACTCACCGAAAATTTCTCTCTGCAAAAATTGGGCGTGAAAATGGCGGACGAAGGAAGGAGAATTGAGGAGGAAGCGGAAACCCTATATTTATAGGGGGAAAGGGCATTAAATGAGCAGCGCGTGGCACATCCATGCACGCTGAACCGTCGCGAAGACCAATGGCGCGTGGCCGCACCGCCGAATCAAATCTGGCCACGTGTTCCTCATTATGACACGGGTATACAGAAATCGAATAGGCACGTCTCTCGAATAGACGCCCCTTCGAGAATCTTGTTCCCCTTAACAAGCTGGATCGGCCTAACTATGTAACGAATCCAGCTCCGACCCCCGGAACGGCCCTGGACTCGGGGGCCCTTGTTGATAGCCCATCCGTCTTGGCATCCACGTAAGCACTCCAGTCAGCTGAACCGCCCGATCAGAGCAACAAGCCGGACCGAGTACGAATCTCCCCCCTGGGCTCGTTAAAGACCGGACCGGTCAGAGACGTCTAGGCCAACCCGATATCCAGACCGGAAGGGCCGACCAGATCTGAAATGAATACGCTCCAAATCAAAATTATGACAAGGTCGACCAGAACAGCGGGAGACCCGAGGACCGACCCCAGCGGATAAGTATCGCCAGAAGCATGCGGAACAGGCACACAGGACAATTAATGCATGCTGTCATACCCTTCCCGAAGCGATCCTTAGAGGCCGCCACAAGTCTAAGGCATGCTTTCCCTCTAACAAGTGTTTGGGACATATTCCCCAACACTCTCCATCTGTCACCTCCTGATTGGCCAAGATTGTCTATATATAGAGAAAGTGTACAGAAAAAGAGACTTTTTGAATTTATCAGAAAATAGATAAGAGAGAGAAAAAGAGAAAACTTGTAATAAGTAAGTAAAAAAGATAGATCGACTTAAAAACTCCTGCTCGGTCCTATCCAAAATTTCGATTATTAATAAAATTTAGTGATCCCTTTTAATTCATCTTTTTTATTGTTTTATACGTGGCTTCGATCCATTCGTCCAGATCAGCACGCGTGACGTTGACCAAATCAGCCGTCAACATGAGTAATTATTTCTCGGAATATAATAATATGTTTTGAAATCTTATTTTCTAATTAAAATTTATATAATATTTTTTAAAATCTTCTTTCATTATTTTAGGAATAAAATGCCATATGTGCCCTTTAATAACTCAACATACAATGTTGGTTGATAGTAACAAAACAACAAAACCAACGGGCTTAGCCCAGTTGGCCACCACATGAGTGTAAAAAATCATGTGAGGTGGAGGTCTGGGGTTCTATCCCTCTTGCCTCCACTTAAAATCTTTCTCGGGGCATATACGCTCTAATTAAGCCTTTGACATGACCCCATACTGAATATCATCCGTGTGGGTTCGATTCACAATGAGGACTTCATGTTCTCCTTACCTGGGAGGATATGGTTGTACGTCAGCAGAACCCGGCAAGACACTGATCAGTTCGTGCAAATCCCGCGATTTAACTTGATGGCAATAATGAGAAAGCGGGGCTGTTACCCTCACACATAGTTAGATGTTAGCCTAGAAACTGAGTTATAAAAAAAAGGCATAGAAACCCTAGCCGCCTTCTGTCTTCTCTAGCCATCTACCACTCGTTTTCTTCTCCTTATTTCTTCATAGAGGGGTGATTTCAGATCCTTTTTGACCTGAAATCACCCCTCCACATCGTTTCCTTTCTATTTCTTTACCTAAATAAGTGTCACATAGATTTGGTTTTATTTTGTGTTTTTCTTTGAATTCGTCGTCTGAGTGCGGCGTTGTTTTGTTTCGTCATCTTCGTGTGACGTTGTTTGTTTTCCCGTCGTGTTGCGGTGTTTGCTTTCCCGTCGTGGTGCGTTGTTTGATTTCCCGCCGTGTTGCGGTGTTCATTTGGGCGTTATCGTTGCAGATCCGGAGCATGAATGCTGCTGCAGATGACCTGTTTGTGAAAACGCTTCAACTAGATTCGGTCTAGTGAAGCATTCTGTTCTGTGCATTGGGTATAGGGTTGTTAGCGATCCAAGTATACCCGAGAACCGCCCGATAATATCTCGGACCAATACTCACCCAAAACGTTAGCGGTCCGGATACTAGTACCGAAGTTAGAACCGAAATCGATAAGAACCGAAATCGTTAACCCGGTAAAAGAACTTGTAATTTTTCGTAAACATACATCGTACAAAATATTGTATAAGATATTAGTACATATAGAAAAAATAAGTTTAAAAATTTTATCTCTTAATTTCCTTAGCATACATTTGAAAAAAGCCCTCCATTCTTGTTTCGAATATGAGGTTTTGGTGATTAGGGCTTTTAAAGATCCAAGATACCCGAGAACCCGCCCGAATACCCGGAACCGATACTCACCCGAAACGTTAGCGGTCCCGTTACAAGTATTGAAGTTGGGACCCGGAACCGGTAAGGACCGAAACCGGTAATACTCGATACCTTAACGGTCCAGACCCGAGAAGACAATACCCGGACCGAACCGGACCGAGAACAGCACCAATTGGGTAAGGTTGGAGTTTGGATGTTCATCAATCTCATCTTCTTCTACGGCGGGCAAGCGTCTAACATGCTTATGGTTAAATTGGACCAATTCGAGACCTGTTATAGTCGATTCGAGCTTGCATCGGTCAAAATTATGTTCCAAAGTTGGATTGATTCAAAGACTATGGCCTCCTCAACTCATTTGGCCTATAACCAAGTGTGGAATATGTTGGCGTTGTTGTTAGGATTACATGTTTGGCTTGATGTAATTTTACTTTGGCTAGTACTTGATGCTTATCTAAGCTGTATTGTGTCTATTTTTATCCAATGAATATCGTTTTACGATTTTCAAAAAAAAAAAACTCAACATACAATGTTATTAATGAAGGATATTATAGTAAATTAACAAACCTATATTGTTGGACGAACGTCAATCTAGTACTCGCTCAGTACCGCCTAAATGTTTACATTTCTATAAAAAAGTAGTCACTTCACTAAGTTTACATGTATCACTTTTTACAATCAAATCAAATAATCATCTTTTACTTTTTAATCTCCACCACACATTCATCATCAATATTTTTTACCTTCTAATATTCACCAAACATTTATTATTATTTATTCCAATCATTAGACATGGCAAACGAGGGGGCTCGGCCCAAACAGGCTGGACAAAAAATAGACGGGCATGGCCGGGCCAAAAAGGCCCTTTTTGGCCCCTAAAAACTGAGGCTCGTGGCTCGCCCCGGGCGAGCTTGGCCCGACCCGAGGGCCTTTTATTATATATAGTTTTTTAATTCTTTAAAGTCTAAACATAATATAAAAATAATGAATAAATGTGTACATATTTTTAATTGATCATTATATTATTTACTACACTACCATAATTACGAAAATAAATATACAAATATTTTTATTTGATCATTATATCATTTATTAGATAACGACAATATTTTTTTTGTTTGATTATTAGACCATATATCAATACCACTATTTAAAAAAATCATGAAATAATATTATATATTCATATGAGATCATACAAAGTAACCCACAATTCCCATAAGAAAATAAATTTAATCAATAATGAATATATAAAGATGTAATATAATCTAATAAAATATATAAGAATCTTTTTTAAATATTATAATTACACATAACTTTAGAAAAAGAAAAGGAAAAGTTTGGGCCGGCGGGCAGCCCGTGGGCCGGGCCTCCACGTATGGACAAAAATTGAGCCGGGCCAAAAAAGCCCACTTTTTTGGGCCACAAAAGTGGAGCCCAATATCCGTCCAAACACAGACGGGAAGGCCCGACCCATAAGTCTGTGTTTATTTTGGCAGTTTTATGCAATTATTATATAAAATACGATAAAATAAAGACGTTATGTCCACTTTTATCGGGACAGAGAGATGAGTTATTTACCAAAAGGGTATAACTTTAAAACATATTTACCATATAGGTGTACTTTCAAATATATTTACCAAATATATGTACTTTTCTATTTAAGTGAGTTTTTATTATTTTTTACTTTTTTTAAAATCATTATTTTTTCTGCCTTTTTATCTGTTTTTTTACTACTTTTTAAACTGTTTTTTAAGAAGAAAAAAATATTTGTAATACTAATATTAAAAGCCGGAAGTTCTTATTTAAGATTCATAAATAAAAAAATTGAAAAAAAAAAGAATTTTGGAATTTATTTGTAAATTGTGTTAATAAAAAAACCGGAATATTATTCTACATAAAAAATAAAAAATTCAATAATTTTTCAAATATAGAATTTTTTAAAATCTGCTACTTGTATTTTTCATAAAAAAAACTGTTATGTTCTTAAAAAAAATCTAAAAATTAAAAAAAAAAAAAGATTAAGATTTAACTAAAAATATACAATATTATACTAAAAAATATTATTCTATTTTTGAATTTTGAATTTCTCTAGTAAATGAAAATCTATTTTTTATTTAAAATAAGATTGGAATTTTTTAATAAAAAGGAAAAATCCTAGAAAACAAATATTTAAATACCTGAAAATTTATTAAAAGTAAAAGTTATAAATATTTAAATATTTAAATTTCCAATCTTATTTGAAATAAAAAAATAGATTTTCATTTACTAGAAAAATTCAAAATTCAAAAATAGAAATAACATTTTTACTTTACTAAAATAGATTTTTAGTTAAACCTTAATCTGTTTTTTTTTTAGATTTTTAGATTTTTTTTTAAGAACATAACAGTTTTTTTTATGAAAAATACAACTAGAAGGTTTTAAAAAAAATTTATATTTAAAAAAAATTATTCAACTTTTTTTCTTTATGTAGAATTTCATTTTTTTATTAAAACAATTTACAAATAAATTCCAAAATTCTTTTTTTATTTTTATTTACGAATTTTAAATAAGAACTTCCGTCTTTTAATATTAATATTACATATTTTTTTTCTTAAAAAAACAGTAAAAAACCCGTTAATAAAAAAACAGAAAAATTAATAATTTAAAAAAATAAATAAAAAAACAATAAAAATCCACTTAAATAAAAAACTACACCTATTTAATATAAATAACAACTTTTATAAATAACTCCAGAGTGATTAAAGAATATCTCAAGGTTGGGGGCAGTTTAACTTTGTCCCATACTTTCTTTCACTCCCCTCTAATTATACCATGTATAATTATAACGCAAAACAAACGCATGCTTTTACTAATCCCATTTAAACTCAACTAATCTCCTTTATTAAATAAAAAACCTTCCATCCCTCGATCCGCCACCAACAAAAATGGGAAACGCCGCCCCGCACGGCGTCTCAGCTGCCGCCGCCGGAAAAGTCATCTTATCAGACGGCTCCGTTTTCACGTAGGACCAGCCTCTCACGGTTGCGGAACTCATGCTCGAACACCCGCGTGAAGTCGTCGTAGAATTTCAGACAGTTGCGGGCGGGGAGGAACCAATTACTCCATTGCCGGCGGATCAGAAGCTGGAGGCCAAAAAAATCTACGTCATCATACCGGTCAGAAAAGGCAGACCAGAGCCTTTATCATCTGAAGAATCTCGGAAGCTATTGGTGAAGACGAAGTCTGTTTCCAAATCACGCGCGATATTATCTTACGAGGGGCTCTTACCTTTGTTCGGGAGAATTCGTCCTGCTTCACACGGCGCCGTTTTGATGGATAAGAAGAAGAAGGAGAAGACGAAGAAGAGGAGGAAGTACTGTTTGGCAGCTGACAGGAGAGATGAGGGTAGGAGGTATGGGATTAAACCGGATTATTTTATGGAGATTTTGGAAGGGAGGCCTCAATCTTTGAGCAGGAAAATATCGCGGAAAGGGTGGAAACCTAATCTGGATACAATTAGGGAAAATGTTATCAACGCAAAAGTTCGCCATTGGATGTTTTAAAATGCTAATTAATTTAATAATTTGCTGAGCTGGTGAAGAAGATTGAACTAAAATTTTTTTTTTTTCTGAATTAAGTGTTATTTTTATTTTTTGAATAAGTATCAAAGTTCAGTAGAAAAAAATATAATTTTTCTTTGCAAATTAATAAACTCTCTAAAATAGTAATTTTATTCGGTCGGGACTTAGGTCAGTTTAAAGATTTACCAATTTTGATAAGATAACATGATTATTATTTTGAAAAAAACACTGTATAAAAATAAATGGTCCAATCAATATCATAAATTAATAATTTTTCGATGGAGCCCTTCTAAACTTGTCTCATCCAATTTTTGGTACTGTTTGAAGCGTTCCGGATTCTATAAGGGCTTTCTTCCTCATAATTGGTTCCAAATGTATTGTATCATCGTCGTTGTCACCCTCCACATCATTCTCGATGATAGTTGATACAATTTCTTCTAAACTACGAACTTAACATGTGTCATTTTCGGCAGGCAACCAAATATGCTAATAACATTCATTTTGTCGCAAGAACCAAGATCGTCTATCATTATCTCTAGTTCATGAACGACTTCTTCAATATTGGGAGACCACTTTGTTGGAATCGTTAATGATTTTAATTTTATTTTGTAAAATTAAATATCATAGGATCGATCTACGTTCCGAGTAGATGATCGTGGTATATTCACTTTCTCTAAACCGATTCCCGATGAGTGAGAAATATTGAATTAAAATTTATCACTTAATTGCGAATTAATAATGGATGGAATCCCACATTGAATAATGAACCATCATTATTCTAGTATATAAGGAGTTACATTTATGCATGTAATAATTAATGGCACATGTGTATGGGCTTAAAGCCCACACGCGCGCACCGCCGCTGCCCGCCCGCCCCGCCTCGCCTCGTGGGGGCAATTGGATCTTGGATCTTGGACTTGGACTTGGACTTGGATCTTGGATCTTGACAATTGGTCTTTGGGCCTGTTCGTGGGCTTGGCCGTGAGCTAGGCCTTGAGCTAGCTTAAAGAATTTTTTGGACAAGCTCAACAACGTAGTTGGGCTCGTATGTGCACATAAGGATGTCCAGGTACATCCATAAAATGGTTAAGGAGCTGAATACAATCCAGGTGCGTCCTGACTGTTCAAATTCAGTCCAACCCGGAAGTAACCTCCCAAGTGTTATGAGGAGGAGTAATTGGCAGATCTGAATTACGTAACTCCTGCCAACTTTTGAAATTCGAAACTCATGTGTTCAATGCAGGCATAAATGCCTGCATTATGACAGCCATAAGGGTTGTGTTTAAACCCCCCTGCAGTGTGAATGGCCTATAAATAGGCATGCATCCCTCTTCATCAGTACATGCAATTTCGAACTCAGTATAAACATACAGTTTTTATCATCCTCTGCATATCATAATTCGGAGCTCTCTAGTTTGCGGTGTTGCTACTGTAGAGACGTAAAGTCGTTGACCTTTGGGGACGAACCGCCAATCCATGAACACTACGGGGGCTGGGCCACCGAGCCTACTTTAGCAGATCTGGAGAATTTGCTCATTAATGAAGAGGATCTAGATAAACCCACGTCTAGTCGAGCAACCAATAATGAAGAGACTACCCTTTTCACTAATAGAAGAGACAATCAAGGACGCGGACGAGGACGCGGTCGTGGTCGAGGACGAGGACGTGGTTTCGGGAGATTCAATAGTGAAGAAAGAGATGTTCGAGGAAACCAAGATAGAGGTTTCCAGTCAGGGGGAGCTCGAGGAGCTCAACATAATCGAAATGGTCAGAACCGGTGGCAACAAAAGGATCGTCAAAGTGACGAATGTTTTAATTGCGGCAAGAAAGGACATTATGCAAAAAATTCCTGGTCCAAGAGAGTTGAAGGAAATGCAGCAACAACATCTAAGGACGAGGCTCCAGGAGAAGAAGATTGGGATTTCGAGACTTCCTTCTATGCCGAGGAGGTAGATACTACCGATACACGAGGGAAAGGCCCAAGAGAGGAATTCGCACTTACTGCGGTATGTGAGAAGTTAGTCGATTACAAGAATGATTGGATCGTTGATTCTGGTTGTTCCAATCATATGACCGGAGATGAGTTGAAACTTGTAAGTATGACCAAGTACAACGGAGATCGAGTTATTGTGACAGCTGATAACACACAATTACCAATAGCCCATGTTGGCAAGACACAACTGCCACGAAGGTACGGACATGAAGAAGTACAACTCGACAATGTCTATCATGTCCCAGGGATGAAGAAGAACCTGTTGTCAGTACCACAATTAACTACTTCAGGTAATTATGTGTTGTTTGGCCCAAACGATGTGAAAGTGTATCGTGAATTGAAAGTCATAGGTACACCGTTTGTGGAAGGACAAAAAATGAAGGCTATCTATGTGATGTCAGCTGAAGAAGCCTATGTTGAAAAGGCTAGGAGAAGTGACACTGGAGACCTATGGCATGCACGACTTGGGCATGTCAATTATGGCAAACTGAAAATTATGATGAAGAAGTCCATGCTGAGGGGACTTCCTCAACTCGAGATCCAACATGACACTGTGTGTGCTGGATGTCAATATGGTAAGGCACATCAACTGCCTTACAAAGAGTCAAAGTTCAAAGCAAGGGAGCCGTTGTAATTGGTCCACTCAGATGTGCTTGGGAAGATCAAACAAAAGTCAACAAGCGGTTATCAATATCTGATAACCTTTATTGATGATTTCTCAAGGTATGTATGGGTATATTTCTTGAAGCATAAAGATGAGGCTTTTGAAAAATTTAGGAAATTCAAAGATACGGTAGAATGTGAGTTTGGAAGGAAGATCAAGTGCCTCCGTACTGATAATGGAGGAGAATACACTTCTAATGAATTCAACAACTACCTCAAGGAGTGCAACATCCGAAGGCAACTAACTTGTGCAAAAACTCCACAGCAAAATGGAGTAGCGGAGAGGAAGAACCGTCACCTAGCAGAGACATGTAGAAGTCTTCTACATGCAAAGAATGTTGATACAAGATTTTGGGCAGAATGCATGAAGACAGTAGTCTATATCACCAACAAGCTACCACAACCGAGGCTGGAATTTATTTCACCATTTCAAAAATTGTATAATGTAAAACCAACAGTGAATTATTTTCGAGTGTTTGGTTGTGTATGTTATGTGTTTATTACAGATGAAGATCACACCAAGTTCGACAAGAAAGCTGTCCGCTGCATATTCGTTGGATATGATGAACAAAAGAAAGGTTGGAGATGCTGCGATCCAAATACAAACAAGATTTATATCTCACGAAATGTTGTATTCGATGAGGCATCTTCATGGTGGGCAAACAAGGTGGCATTACCAGATACACATGAGCTGCAAGGAAAGCTACAGAGCAAGTTGCAGCTACATTCCTCTCAAGACAACAATGACATAGAAGAACCAAGATCCCCGTCGGATCAAGTTGAGGTACGGTCCAAATCAAGAAGCCCTTGGAGAACAGGTGTACGTGAAACACCACATGAAGTACAGACTAGTCAACCGGAAGAGCAGGAACCTTCACAACCTCAAGTGCGAAGGTCAACTAGAGAAAGACGGCCAAATCCAAAGTATTTAGATGCTGCTTATGCTGAAGTCAAAGAGCCAAGTACATTTGAAGAAGCATCAAATAGTCCAGAATGGAGAAAGGCCATGGAAGAAGAGATTTTGGCATTAAAACAAAATCAAACTTGGAATTTAGTGCCAAAACCTGAAGGTGTTAGACCCATATCCTGCAAATGGGTTTACAAGTTGAAGATTCATCCAAATGGTACAATTGAGCGGTACAAGGCTCGATTAGTTGTTCGTGGATTCTCTCAAGAGTATGGCATAGACTATGACGAGACGTTTAGTCCAGTTGCAAAGATTACTACAGTTCGTGTCTTACTAGCCTTAGCAGCAAGTAAGTCTTGGAAATTATGGCAAATGGATGTGAAGAATGCGTTTTTACATGGGGAACTTGATCGTGATATCTATATTGATCAACCTAAAGGATTTGTGAATCATGAAAAGCCTGAGTACGTGTGCAAGTTGAAAAAGGCGTTGTATGGCTTGAAACAGGCACCCCGAGCATGGTACGGGAAAATTGCTGAGTTTCTAATCCAAAGTGGTTATCATGTTGCCCCAGTAGATTCAAGCTTGTTCGTGAAAACTCAAGGAGGCAAGCTAGCAGTAGTCCTTGTATATGTGGATGATCTAATCATCACTGGCGATGACGAAGACGAGATTCAACAAACAAGGGCAAACTTGTCAGTCCGATTTCAAATGAAGGAACTTGGTGAACTGAAACACTTCCTAGGATTGGAAGTCGAAAGAACAGATGATGGTATATTTCTTGGTCAGCAGAAATATGCAAAGGATTTAATCGAGAAGTTTGGGCTAACTAACTGCAAGCCAATATCTACCCCAATGGAGCCAAACTTGAAGCTGTGTGCCTACGATGGGAAAGACTTGGAGGACACAAGAATGTACCGACAGATAGTAGGTAGTCTTATCTATCTAACTCTTTCCAGACCTGATATAGCATTCGCTGTAGGTGTTACTAGTGTTCATGCAGAACCTAAGAAGCCACATCTCAAGCGACAAAAGGATCCCGAGATATGTTAAAGGCACAATTAATTGGGGACTTTTCTACAAGAAGGAGTACAAAGCAAGGTCGGCGGCTATTGTGATGCCGACTATGCCGAGAGACTATGATACCAGAGATCGACTACAGGATATATATTCAATCTTGGTTCGGAGCTATATCATGGTGCAATAAGAGACAACCTACCGTTTCTCTTTCAACTACCAAGCGGAATATAGAGCAGGGCGATGGCAAAGACAAGAGTGTGCTTGGTTGACTCAACTCATGAAGGATTTGAACCAACCAATAGAAGATGGAGTCATTGCACCGTGACAATCTGGCCGCCAGATTCGTTTGGCCGAGAATCCAGATTTCATGCTCGGACCAAACATGTCGAAGTACATTATCATTTCTTACGAGAGAAGGTACTCCAAGGAGATATTGACATGAAACCAAATAATCTGAAGATCAAGTTGCAGACATATTTACGAAGAGCTTATCCGCAACAAAGATTTATGAGTTTCGAAAATTATTCGGAATGCAAAGTCGGGTTTGAGGGGGAGTGTTAGAATTCAAACCCTTCTAGAATGGAGGCTAAGTAATTAAACATGTGAAACCATCTACCTTTGAACAATTAGTTGGCAAGTTTGACAAGAAAAGGATGGGAAACTTCACAACACCCCATCATGGTTGATCCTTTCACACCATGGTTTCACACCATGTTTACCACCTATAAACAAGACTTGTTTGTAGCATTTGTAACCATCCCATCTCCAAGAGTGAGTTCAAAGAGTGAATAACAATCCAAGTTGAGATTGAGTGAGTTTGAGAGTTTTTCTATTTTGTGAGTTTGTATCTATTCTTGAGTGATAATAGAACAAATATTTTTCTCTCAAATCATTAGAAATTCACTATAATGATCCGTTAATTTCCAACAAGTGGTATCGGAGCAAGGTTTGGAGTGCTAATAGGAAGTGGTAGAGGGCTGAAAATTTCGAGTTTTACAAAGGTGGTCGAAACTCAGTTTTGAGGATATCGTTAGATTCCTTGCGTCGAGACGAGTTCGGAGGTATTTTCGGAATACAAAACCGACGTCAGACGAAGCCGTACGGGCTGCCGAAAGAATAGTCTCAAGGTTGAAGATGATGAACAGTAATTTCTGCAAATAAGTTTTCCAGAAATTACATACTGGTCCCTGAACTTTCGAAATTTTTTAATTCAGTCCCTAAATTTCCGAAATTTTTTATTTTGACCCCAAAAAAATTCAAAAACTATACTTTTGGTCCCATAAGCTTTGTTAAAATAATGGCTGATTTTACGATCTCTATTGAGAAGCTCAATAACAATAATTATGGGTCATGGAGTACCCGTATGAAGTTTTACCTGCTCGGGCAAGACTTATGGGATATCGTGAACGGAGCTGAGACAACACCACCAAGAGAGGCCAAAAGCACAGACACAACCTCCGACATCTCAACCTCAACACCGGTACGACCAGATACTGCACATCAAAGGCCAACTGCCGACCCTGATGCTTTAAAGAAATGGAAGGTTAAGGCAGGCAAAGCTATGTATGCATTAACTGTAGCTGTAGAAGATGAATTTCTCCAGCGGATCAAAGATGTCCGAACACCGAAGGAAGCTTGGGATACATTAGCGGCTATTTTCGCGAAGAAAAATGATGCAAAATTACAAACGCTTGAAAATGAGCTTTTGTCGATCTCCCAGAGAAATATGTCTGTGAGTCAATATTTCTCAAAGGTGAAATCTCTTTGTGATGAGATTTCTAAACTAGATCGTGAAAATGGCATTACACAAACCAGGATGAAAAGAATTATCATCCACGGATTGAAGCCGGAGTATAAGAGTATTATCACGGCAACTCGGAGCTGGGCCACCGAGCCTACTTTAGCAGATCTGGAGAATTTGCTCATTAATGAAGAGGATCTAGATAAACTCACGTCTAGTCGAGCAACCAATAATGAAGAGACTACCCTTTTCACTAATAGAAGAGACAATCAAGGACGCGGACGAGGACGCGGTCGTGGTCGAGGACGAGGACGTGGTTTCGGGAGATTCAATAGTGAAGAAAGAGATGTTCGAGGAAACCAAGATAGAGGTTTCCAGTCAGGGGGAGCTCGAGGAGCTCAACATAATCGAAATGGTCAGAACCGGTGGCAACAAAAGGATCGTCAAAGTGACGAATGTTTTAATTGCGGCAAGAAAGGACATTATGCAAAAAATTGCGGGTCCAAGAGAGTTGAAGGAAATGCAGCAACAACATCTAAGGACGAGGCTCCAGGAGAAGAAGATTGGGATTTCGAGACTTCCTTCTATGCCGAGGAGGTATATACTACCGATACACGAGGGAAAGGCCCAAGAGAGGAATTCGCACTTACTGCGGTATGTGAGAAGTTAGTCGATTACAAGAATGATTGGATCGTTGACTCTGGTTGTTCCAATCATATGACCTGAGATGAGTTGAAACTTGTAAGTATGACCAAGTACAACGGAGATCGAGTTATTGTGACAGCTGATAACACACAATTACCAATAGCCCATGTTGGCAAGACACAACTGCCACAAAGGTACGGACATGAAGAAGTACAACTCGACAATGTCTATCATGTCCCAGGGATGAATAAGAACCTGTTGTCAATACCACAATTAACTACTTCAGGTAATTATGTGTTGTTTGGCCCGAACGATGTGAAAGTGTATCGTGAATTGAAAGTCATAGGTACACCGTTTGTGGAAGGACCAAAAATGAAGGCTATCTATGTGATGTCAGCTGAAGAAGCCTATGTTGAAAAGGCTAGGAGAAGTGACACTGGAGACCTATGGCATGCACGACTTGGGCATGTCAATTATGGCAAACTGAAAATTATGATGAAGAAGTCCATGCTGAGGGGACTTCCTCAACTCGAGATCCAACATGACACTGTGTGTGCTGGATGTCAATATGGTAAGGCACATCAACTGCCTTACAAAGAGTCAAAGTTCAAAACAAGGGAGCCGTTGGAATTGGTCCACTCAGATGTGCTTGGGAAGATCAAACAAAGTCAACAAGCGGTTATCAATATCTGATAACCTTTATTGATGATTTCTCAAGGTATGTATGGGTATATTTCTTGAAGCATAAAGATGAGGCTTTTGAAAAATTCAGGAAATTCAAAGATACGGTAGAATGTGAGTTTGGAAGGAAGATCAAGTGCCTCCGCATCGATAATGGAGGAGAATACACTTCTAATGAATTCAACAACTACCTCAAGGAGTGCAACATCCGAAGGCAACTAACTTGTGCAAAAACTCCACAGCAAAATGGAGTAGCGGAGAGGAAGAACCGTCACCTAGCAGAGACATGTAGAAGTCTTCTACATGCAAAGAATGTTGATACAAGATTTTGGGCAGAATGCATGAAGACAGTAGTCTATATCACCAACAGGCTACCACAACCGAGGCTGGAATTTATTTCACCATTTCAAAAATTGTATAATGTAAAACCAACAGTGAATTATTTTCGAGTGTTTGATTGTGTATGTTATGTGTTTATTACAGATGAAGATCACACCAAGTTCGACAAGAAAGCTGTCCGCTGCATATTCGTTGGATATGATGAACAAAAGAAAGGTTGGAGATGCTGCGATCCAAATACAAACAAGATTTATATCTCACGAAATGTTGTATTCGATGAGGCATCTTCATGGTGGGCAAACAAGGTGGCATTACCAGATACACATGAGCTGCAAGGAAAGCTACAGAGCAAGTTGCAGCTACATTCCTCTCAAGACAACAATGACATAGAAGAACCAAGATCCCCGTCGGATCAAGTTGAGGTACGGTCCAAATCAAGAAGCCCTTGGAGAACAGGTGTACATGAAACACCAGATGAAGTACAGACTAGTCAACCGGAAGAGCAGGAACCTTCACAACCTCAAGTGCGAAGGTCAACTAGAGAAAGACGACCAAATCCAAAGTATGTAGATGCTGCTTATGCTGAAGTCAAAGAGCCAAGTACATTTGAAGAAGCATCAAATAGTCCAGATTGGAGAAAGGCCATGGAAGAAGAGATTTTGGCATTAAAATAAAATCAAACTTGGAATTTAGTGCCAAAACCTGAAGGTGTTAGACCCATATCCTGCAAATGAGTTTACAAGTTGAAGATTCGTCCAAATGGTACAATTGAGCGGTACAAGGCTCGATTAGTTGTTCGTGGATTCTCTCAAGAGTATGGCATAGACTATGACGAGACGTTTAGTCCAGTTGCAAAGATTACTATTAGTCAGGTCTTACTAGCCTTAGCAGCAAGTAAGTCTTGGAAATTATGGCAAATGGATGTGAAGAATGCGTTTTTACATAGGGAACTTGATCGTGATATCTATATTGATCAACCTAAAGGATTTGTGAATCATGAAAAGCCTGAGTACGTGTGCAAGTTGAAAAAGGCGTTGTATGGCTTGAAACAGGCACCCCGAGCATGGTACGGGAAAATTGCTGAGTTTCTAATCCAAAGTGGTTATCATGTTGCCCCAGTAGATTCAAGCTTGTTCGTGAAAACTCAAGGAGGCAAGCTAGCAGTAGTCCTTGTATATGTGGATGATCTAATCATCACTGGCGATGACGAAGACGAGATTCAACAAACAAGGGCAAACTTGTCAGTCCGATTTCAAATGAAGGAACTTGGTGAACTGAAACACTTCATAGGATTGGAAGTCGAAAGAACAGATGATGGTATATTTCTTGGTCAGCAGAAATATGCAAAGGATTTAATCGAGAAGTTTGGGCTAACTGACTGCAAGCCAATATCTACCCCAATGGAGCCAAACTTGAAGCTGTGTGCCTACGATGGGAAAGACTTGGAGGACACAAGAATGTACCGACAGATAGTAGGTAGTCTTATCTATCTAACTCTTTCCAGACCTGATATAGCATTCGCTGTAGGTGTTACTAGCAGGTTCATGCAGAAACCTAAGAAGCCACATCTCGAAGCAGTCAAAAGGATCCTGAGATATGTTAAAGGCACAATTAATTGGGGACTTTTCTACAAGAAGGGAGTACAAAGCAAGGTCAGCGGCTATTGTGATGCTGACTATGCCGGAGACTATGATACCAGGAGATCGACTACAGGATATATATTCAATCTTGGTTCGGGAGCTATATCATGGTGCAGTAAGAGACAACCTACCGTTTCTCTTTCAACTACTGAAGCGGAATATAGAGCAGGGGCGATGGCAGCACAAGAGTGTGCTTGGTTGACTCAACTCATGAAGGATTTGAACCAACCAATAGAAGATGGAGTTGCATTGCACTGTGACAATCTGTCAGCAGTTCGTTTGGCTGAAAATCCAGTATTTCATGCTCGGACCAAACATGTCGAAGTACATTATCATTTCTTACGAGAGAAGGTACTCCAAGGAGATATTGACATGAAACCAGTCAATACAGAAGATCAAGTTGCAGACATATTTACGAAGAGCTTATCCGCAACAAAGATTTATGAGTTTCGAAAATTACTCGGAATGCAAAGTCGGGTTTGAGGGGGAGTGTTAGAATTCAAACCCTTCTAGAATGAAGGCTAAGTAATTAAACATGTGAAACCATCTACCTTTGAACAATTAGTTGGCAAGTTTGACAAGAAAAGGATGGGAAACTTCACAACACCCCATCATGGTTGATCCTTTCACACCATGGTTTCACACCATGTTTACTACCTATAAATAAGACTTGTTTGTAGCATTTGTAACCATCCCTTCTCCAAGAGTGAGTTCAAAGAGTGAATAACAATTCAAGTTGAGATTGAGTGAGTTTGAGAGTTTTTCTATTTTGTGAGTTTGTATCTATTCTTGAGTGATAATAGAACAAATATTTTTCTCTCAAATCATTAGAAATTCACTATAATGATCCGTTAATTTCCAACAGTGTTGAAATCACGCGCGATTTTATCTTACGAGGGGCTCTTACCTAGGGCTGGCAATTTTCGGCACGACACGAAAACACGACACGAATCGACACGAAATTAATGGGTTAGTGTCAAGCCTTATTGGGTTCGGGTTCTTATCAGGTTGACCCAATAAGGACACGATAATTTCGGGTCGGGTTCGGGTTGGGTTCGGGTCGGGTTCAGGTAACCCGTTATGATTTATTTTTTTAATAAATATTTATTAAAAAACAAATATTTAATAAATAATTTTTTAATAATTTATTTCTTCTAGACTTTTATTTGAGGTTTATAATTCTTATTGTTTTTTATCATTTTTTTTGTTAGTATTTATAGGTTATCAGGTTGTGATCGTGTTGAAACAGGTTTTTAACGTGTCGTGTCGTTATCGTGTTGCTATCATGTCGGGTCAACACGAATCCAATCGTGTTTTTATCGTGTTCGTGTCGTGTCCGGATCGTGTTCGGGTTTGACCTTATCAGGTCGGGTTCGTGTTCGGGTTTAGAGAATCCTTATCAGGTCGTGTTCGGGTTTGACCTTAACAGGTCGGGTTGTTATCAGGTCAACCCGATAACGACCCGACCCGCACGATTTGCCACCCCTACTCTTACCTTTGTTCGTGAGAATTCGTCCTGCTTCACACGGCGCCGTTTTGATGGATAAGAAGAAGAACGAGAAGACGAAGAAGAGGAGGAAGTACTGTTTGGCAGCTGACAGGAGAGATGAGGGTAGGAGGTATGGGATTAAACCGGATTATTTTATGGAGATTTTGGAAGGGAGGCCTCAATCTTTGAGCAGGAAAATATCGCGGAAAGGGTGGAAACCTAATCTGGATACAATTAGGGAAAATGTTATCAACGCAAAAGTTCGCCATTGGATGTTTTAAAATGCTAATTAATTTAATAATTTGCTGAGCTGGTGAAGAAAATTGAACTAAAATGTTTTTTTTTTTTCTGAATCAAGTGTTATTTTTATTTTTTGAATAAGTATCAAAGTTCAGTAGAAAAAAAATATAATTTTTCTTTGCAAATTAATAAACTCTCTAAAATAGTAATTTTATTCGGTCGGGCCTTAGGTCAGTTTAAAGATTTACCAATTTTGATAAGATAATATGATTATTATTTTTCAAAAAAAAACACTGTATAAAAATAAATGGTCCAATCAATATCATAAATTAATAATTTTTCGATGGAGCCCTTCTAAACTTATCTCATCCAATTTTTGGTACTGTTTGAAGCGTTCTGGATTTTATAAGGGCTTTTTCCCTCATAACTGGTTCCAAATGTATTGTATCATCGTCGTTGTCACCTTCCACATCATTCTCGATGATAGTTGATACAATTTCTTCTAAGCTACGAACTTAACATGTGTCATTTTCGGCAGGTAACCAAATATGCTAATAACATTCATTTTGTTGCAACAACCAAGATCGTCTATCATTATCCCTAGTTCTTGAACGTCTTCTTCAATATTGGGAGACCATTTAAATTCCTCGACCCTTCACCACCCAAGTAAAATTTACAATATCGGAGATGATTTAACGTGTCTTGATAAACATTTACTATATCAAGCAAGCTGAGACTGCAAGATTGACAACATTCAAAACATTAATATTTCACTAACTAATTTGTCCAATCCATTGTTATATGATTTTTATGAATTTTTATTCTGTCTATATAGATTTTATTTCGCAAAATAGATATGATACATATAATAATCTAATGCGTCCACTTTCAACGCAATACGTAAATAGATATGATGCATAATTCAATGATTGTACATCGAAAATATTAATATTTTTTAGTTGTTGTATATGGACACATGATTGTAAATGAATTTTATTCACTTCATATGTTGAGTTTTGTTTATAATAAGTTTGATGCAGCTCGTGATCCAGTGTTTGAAGAACCAATCAAAGTGTATGTGGTGTCGTTCACAAAAGCTCCGAGCTATAACCTTAAGGAGGCTTGCATGAATTAATTCAAGAAGTTTGGGCGCAAGGTCCATTGAAGAAGGCGGTTCCAGCAACCCACATTTTGTCAATTCGATTTGAGACTGTTTGATATCCGATTTGATCAACAAAACGTGTGCTGACTTGGATTAGATAAATCGAAACCACGTAGTAAACAATAAAAAGCCGAATGAATAGGATAAATAAATTTTATTGATGATCGTGTGATTTTTTGAGATAGTCCAAAAGTCCTTTTTTATCATACATTCCTTTTATATATAGAAAGCCTTGGCCAATCAGAAGGTCGATAGCGGGAGAATGTTTGAGAATACTTCCAAACACCTGTCGGAGGGAGAGAACGCCTTAGACACGTGGCGGCATTTGGGGGTCGCTTTGGGAAGAGGAAGGACAAAGTGAATTAACTGTCATGTGTGCCTGTTTTGCATGTCCTGTATGCCTGTTACGCATGCTTTTGGCGATGATTATCCATTGTGGTCGGTTCTGGGGTCGGCCTCCGGTTCTCTAGCTGCTCTGCCCGGCCTTGTTATAATGGGGCCTTGGAGCATGTTTGGTGTGGGCCTGGTTGGTCCTGTTTGTCATCCCCGCTCGGTGTCGGTCGTGGGGTCGGCCCCCAATCTCTAACTGTTCTGCCCGGTTCTGTCATGACGGGACCTGAAAGTGAATTTTGTGTACTCGATCGGTCCTCCTTGTTACTCTGTCCGGCCGGTTTATTCGAAAATCGGTTCTTTTGTCTTCTGGTCCTCCTTAATCGGGCTGGTTGAGCTGACGGGGAGTGCATGCGTGGATGCCAGGGCGGATTGACTATCAACAAAGTCGAATCTTGAAGATTATATAATTTTATTTTCTTAGCTTAATTGTGTAACACCCCAAACTAGGCGGATATTACAGTGCCGTGAATCCCCGACTGGGACCCACCAGGCAAATGAAAATGATGAATTAAATAATATAATTGCAGTACCGAACCACATTATATTACCAAGTACTCCGATGAGGAGTTTAAGTACATTACACCAGGACAAAACAGAATACTAGTATATTTTATATGGAGATAAAATACACCACCCTGAACAAATAAGCATTTCAAACGGAATTTTGCAGCGGAAAAATACAAATGACGGAATAACTGAAACGACTGAAATGATCAAACAAACGAAATGACTGGGCCCCTACTAGTATCATCGGACTCTCGCCACAAGATGCTCTTCCGTGCCTTTGCCTTGCCGTGACTAAAAACAAAATCCCAACGGCCGATACGTAACAACAATCCTCAAGAGTTGAAATTACACAATCATGAATTAATCAAGTTATGAATTATTTTAATTATGAATTACGTCAAGAGGAGTATCATAGTACGCCCGTAATGTTACGTGTAAGTGTACAACACCCGTCCGTGTACCTAATTAGTCTCACGGTGTAACGCTTTCCGTGTGCACGGCCTAATGTATCGGTGAACCCAATACAATAACCATCGCGTGCCCGACTAAAAATTCCACATACCACACCCGCCACGCAATATGAACCTTAAGGTCATATGAGCGAATGACCGTAATGAATATCAATGAATAAATAATAATCTGACAAAGTCGAGAATGACTCACCGAGATGAGGGTAATAATGAAATGAATGATAGCTCAACGAAAAGATTGGAACCGTCGTTCCTTATGACTGAAGTGATTAATTGACATTAACAAGTTTTAATATGATTAATACAATGATAAATGAGTTATGATTATGAATGATCAACAACAAAAGGTATGAATATCCTTTTAACCGAGTAAGAATTAACTTACACAATACCGATGATGAATGTCCGTCCACGAACAACGTCCTAAATGAAATATCGGTCGCTCGAACAACCTTGAATAACACAATTACCAATAATCGTTCACTACACGCATCAAGCAACAAAACACCACTAACCCAACGGTCGAAACAACGATAATCAAACTCATAAGGCATTCCAACGAATACATAACCAACCACACAACTTCGGAATTATCCAATCCCGAATATGTCGAAACCAAACCAAAATGAGTATTTCGAACTAACAAAACACTTCAATGACATCAATAATCCATTAGGAATCCATAATTCATGGTTACAACAACATCAATCGGAAAATCCCAAAATAACCGAAGTCAACCCCAAGGGTTCTTGGAATAATTTCGAAAATAACCATTAAATCCGTAGGAATATATTTATCCAAGTTAGATAGTCCATAACTAACATATTCCAATGATAATCCAAGCTTACACGAAGAAATCGGAAGGAAAACCCAAAAAAATCCGAAATTCTAGATCCAAGAATTTAATACCTTTGATTCGATGAATAGGAGATGATGAAGTGATGATTAATCCAACTCAAAGTCTTGAAGATGATGATTGATGATTACACCTTGAAGAATCCTCTCTGAATCGCTCGAAATCGCCCAAAACTACCAAAGGAATGAAATGAGATGAATAATGACGAACTCGACTAAACTGTCCAATTTATAGTCGGTCCAGGTTAGCGTGCGCTAGCTTGTGCGTAGCGTGCGCGCTAACGAGTAATTGGGTCGCCCAAATCCACCGTCCCGAACACGGTAGCGCGTGCTACGTACCTTCTTGTAGCGTGCGCTACGGCCATATTACTAGCGTGCGCTAAGATCCATTATTAGCGTGCGCTAACGAAATATTGATGCCCAGTACTGGAGTCCAGAAAACTGTCTGCCCTCTGATCTGACCTCGATAGCGTGCGCTACAACCATAGTTTAGCGCGCGCTAATATATCGGTTGCGTACGCTACAACAACACATAGCGTGCGCTATGAAATAATCGATGCGATCCAAAGAGCCACCGGACTCAACTCGATCCGTCCCTAGCGCGCGCTACTCCACACATATAGCGTGCGCTACTACAACCCGTTAGCGCGCGCTACTTACCACTCGTAGCGTGCGCTACAAATATTCTCACCGCACCCAAGATCCGGATCGCGGCCAAGGTAACCTTAGCGTGCGCTAATGCTGAGTGGTAGCGTGCGCTACCTATACCCAATTAGCGTACGCTAAAATGAGTACGTAGCGTGCGCTACTCCTCAAGCACGACTTGCAACGAAAATGACTATGACGATAAACACGGCACGAAACTCCAATCAGATTAGTGATGAATGACGATTGATACACGATACAATTACTCTGAATGATGAATACCATGACTGAATCTGAGTGACAAATGATTAATAATGAGTGAAAATTACTGAGTATCAATTACTGAATGATAAATACTGAATGATAATTACTGACTTACAACCGGGTATTACATACACCCCCCCTTAAAAGAGTTTCGTCCCCGAAACTAAGGGTAAACAACTCGGGATATGAACTATCCCTCACGATCTGCAAACAATAAAGTCCAAAAAGTTCTCGGGACCAATTCAAATGCACGCCCAAGTCCCCAAGTCTTGGCGTCTCGGATCACAGTGAACGATCTCCCGAATATCACGAAGTCTCGGTACGAAACCAAAAGGAATGCATCAAACAATCTAACAATCTCAAGGTTCTCAAATACGATCATTATAAGATAGATCAACAATAAATGATCCACAACCACGACACATTATTACGGATTGAGTTATATAGTCATCTGAAAGACAAGGCTATATATCAAATGTACCCAACATCGATATCCTCCATACCATCGATCTCCTCGATCCCAACGATTCGACGAAGACCCAAACCTGAACTCACCGCTTAATATGACCCCGAAAGGTTACCAAAACGAGAGTGACTATGACGAATGATAAATGATTAGATATCCGACAAGGATCAAGAATAACTCGCCGAGGTGAACTAATAACGAAATGAGTGATAACTCAAATGAAATTATTGGAACCATTGTTCCCCGTGAAGTGAATGATTGGTTGATAAATATAAGTCTTAACGTGATTGATATATGATGAATGGCCTATGCGAATAATTGAACGGCGATGAAATGAATGATTATCCTATTACCGAGCAAGAATTAACTTACTCAACACCGGTGATGAATGCCCTGTTGTATCACTGTTTAAGCAAACAACAGTCGAACTCGTCGTCTGAGATGAAGATGCTCTCCCAGCATGAATACGAATAGAAACGATCTCTTGGACGTCGGAGTCCGATGTCCCTCTGAACTCTTTCCATACCGAGGCAGGAAATTCACGAGATAATAACAGATCTCGTATGAAGATTGCATTATGATTACGAGATGGAATGATAACAATGGGCATACATGCTCTAACAAAATGAATGCATTAATAATGCAGTAAAACGATCGTCGACATGACGCCGTAATATGAGAATATCGCATGAAAAAAATCAAGTGAGGTGACAAGCCTATCTGATGAAATTCCTGAAATGATTACCTTGAACAAGTTCACAAGATTGAAAAATTTGATTCACAAGATCAACAACTGAACCGTGAGATGGACTGGATGGTTAATGAATTAATCGAACAATGAGATTGACTCCGTGATGAATGAACTAATTGAACAAGGAGATTAACTGAGTGATGTATGAATTGCCTGAACAATGCGATTGTCTGAGTGATGAATGAATTAATTGAACAATGAGGTTAACTGAGTGATGAATGAATTGACTGAACAATGAGGTTGACTGAGTGATGAATGAATTAATTGAACAATGAGGTTAACTGAGTGATGAATGAATTGACTGAACAATGAGATTGACTGAGCAATTCTTAAAAAAAATCCTACCACAAACCGCCGATAATAGCAGGCTAATCCGAGAAGGCTTCGGATTTGCTTAACATTCTTCGGAGGTGACCAATCTTGGATAGCCTTCGTCTTCTGAGGATCAACACGCACTCCATCTGATGAAATTACAGGTCCGAGAAAAGTCACTACGGACATCCAGAACTCACCTTTGGAAAACTTTCCATAAAGTTGCTCTCGTCTTAACACGTCGGGAACCTGATGAAAATGAACCTCGTGTTCCTCTCGGTCACGAGAATAATCAGAATGTCATCGATGAAGACAACAACAAAACTGATCCAAAATTCGATGAAAACCTGATTCATTAACTCCATGAATACCGCAGGTGCAATAATCAACCCAACCGGCATAACCGCAAACTCATAATGACCAAAGCGTGTTCGAAAAGCCGACCTCGTGATACCCGACTCTTGAATCCGCAACTGATGATATCCAGATCTTAAGTCGATCTTGGAAAATACTGAAGCTCCCTGAAGTTGATCTAAAAGATCATCAATACGGGGTAAGGGATACTACTCTAGATCATCACCTGTTCAACTCCCGATAATCGATACACAAGCGAAAAGAACCATCCTTCTTCTTGACAAACAAAGATCGGTGCTCCTACGGGACGCACTCGGTCGGATATAACCTTTCCCGAACAATTCCTCAAGTTGATTCTTCAACTCCACGCATTTAGTCGGGGCCATCCGATACGGTGTCTTCGGTAATGGGGACGTACCGGCTCCAACTCACTCCTGAATTCCACTACTCTATGAGAAAGCAACCAGATAACTCGTCTGGAATACATCGTCAAACGATGACAATGATACCACGAATGATTGAACATTTCGATTGCCCGAGAATGGTCAATCGATAAAAAGTGATACAATGAATGATTGAACATCTCGATTGCCTTAGAAATGCCAATCGAAGAAAATGATGCAATGAATGATTGAATAACTCGATTGCCTTAGAAAGGCCAATCGATGAAAATGATACAATGAATGATTGAATAGCTCGATTGCCTTAGAAAGGCCAATCGATGAAAATGATACAATGAATGATTGAATAGCTCGATTGCCTTAGAAAGGCCAATCGATGAAAATGATACAATGAATGATTAAATAGCTCGATTGCCTTAGAAAGGCCAATCGATGAAAATGATACAATGAATGATTGAATAACTCGATTGCCTTAGAAAGGCCAATCGATGAAAATGATACAATGAATGATTAAATAGCTCGATTGCCTTAGAAAGGCCAATCGATGAAAATGATACAATGAATGACTGAACAACTCGCTTGCGGAATTTCTCTGCTTCCATCATAATAGTAATCCTTCTGGGACAACGGGGATTACCTCCCTGAAGTACACATTCGACGACCAACGACGAAAATGATAGTGACCATGCGCTTACGAACATTGAGAACGGCATCATGACAATCCATCTAATTAACACTCAATATTACATCGTCCTTAGATAAATTCACCACGATTAGGTCCACTAACCAATTGCGGTCATTAAGCTTACCTTGGTATGATTCCAAAAATTCTTCCATCGTCAGGTAGACCGATGGTATGAGGTCCACAAGCAATAGGACTATCCCGAAATAAGTCTATTCAAGCATGATTCGAAAATGAATGAATGCGGTGTACCAGCATCAAAAGGTACACACAAGTTGAAATAACATTACGAGTATACCTGAAATCATTCGGGCCACCGGATCGTCGATCCCCCTCATCATATGAATCTGGGACTTGCCGGCCCCCGAACCGGACGCTCCGTCGATAAATACGAGCTCTAACTCTACTTGCTTCCATTGTCTTAAACGACGATGACAAAGCGATGATTCAAACGCTGGTTGCTTGGGCACGAGATGCCGAGCCGACACAGAGTCCTTTCGGCAAAACGGGCCTTATGCCCAAAATTCCCACAATTATAGCACGTGACAGTGTCTCGGACACTTGGTACTGACATGACCAAGGTCCCCGATTATAACAGGTGATGGCAGAATTGGCCGCTCGGGAATGAGATTCCGCACGATCATGCGCCGTAGGAGGTCGCCGTAACCGATAGGACTCACACGAGGCTTCTTGAAGGTTGATCGACCGCCTTCGGATTGATTACGCCGTTGATTTCTTGCCGACAAATGAAGGTTGTTGTTCAGACTTTCCTTAGCGGTGGCTCATACGGAGAGTTCTCTCGATTAATCCGGTCAGTGGCGCAATGATGATTGAGCAATCGCACATGGGTCATCATGGCACGCATAAAAGTGAGTGGATCAACCCGAACATCTTCTCGATCGAGCCGAGCCACAGGCACGATTTCCGGCCAGTGATTAATTCTCGTGTTTCGGTCCGCACCGCGGCCTCGCCCTCCACGTCCTCTCGCCACTTTCCATCTTGAAGTAGGAAGTTGGCATAATGATTATATTTCCCGCATGATTATCACGTTATGATGATGTCATGAGATGATGAAAATGAGTATACATGTTCTAACTTAGTGATTATATGAATGATTTACTGAAGTGACATGATTATCTGATGAAATTCTGAAATGATTATCTTGAACAATTTAACAAGACTGATGATATGATCTTCAAGATCAACAACTGAGTAATGAAATGAATTGAGTGATTAATGAGTTAACATTATCGACTTGATCACAATTGAAATTGATGAATGAGGATTGTTAACTAATGAATTATGAATGAATGATTATTGCCAGAAATTATACCATGGCATCAGAAATCTTACAGTTCTTGGTCTGATTGGCTCGGCATTTGCACAGGTCACACGTGACGCGAAAGTCCAATGATACTAGTCCGATGACGATGATTTCAAATGAGACATGACTTGGAGGGTAGTATTCAAAACCTGGCATCTCCGATACCAACTCTGTAACACCCCAAACTAGGCGGATATTACAGTGCCGTGAATCCCCGACTGGGACCCACCAGGCAAATGAAAATGATGAATTAAATAATATAATTGCAGTACCGAACCACATTATATTACCAAGTACTCCGATGAGGAGTTTAAGTACATTACACCAGGACAAAACAGAATACTAGTATATTTTATATGGAGATAAAATACACCACCCTGAACAAATAAGCATTTCAAACGGAATTTTGCAGCGGAAAAATACAAATGACGGAATAATCAAACGATGAAATGATGAAACAAACGAAATGACTGGGCCCCTACTAGTATCACTGACTCCTCGCCAGCATGCTCTTCCGTGCCTTTGCCTTGCCGTGACTGAAAACAAAATCCTAACGGGGCCATTACGTAACAACAATCCTCAAGAGTTGAAATTACACAATCATGAATTAATCAAGTTATGAATTATTTTAATTATGAATTACGTCAAGAGGAGTATCATAGTACGCCCGTAATGTTCTCGTGTAAGTGTACAACACCCGTTCGTGTACCTAATTAGTCTCACGGTGTAACGCTTTCCGTGTGCGGTCTAATGTATCGGTGAACCCAATACAATAACCATCGCGTGCCCGACTAAAAATTCCACACAGCCACACCCGGCCACGCAATATGAACCCAGAAGGTCATATGAACGAGAATGACCGTAATGAATATCAATGAATAAATAATAATCTGACAAAGTCGAGAATGACTCACCGAGATGAGGGTAATAATGAAATGAATGATAGCTCAACGAAAAGATTGGAACCGTCGTTCCTTATGACTGAAGTGATTAATTGACATTAACAAGTTTTAATATGATTAATACAATGATGAATGAGTTATGATTATGAATGATCAACAACAAAAGGTATGAATATCCTTTTAACCGAGTAAGAATTAACTTACACAATACCGATGATGAATGTCCGTCCACGAACAACGTCCTAAATGAAATATCGGTCGCTCGAACAACCTTGAATAACACAATTACCAATAATCGTTCACTACACGCATCAAGCAACAAAACACGACTAACCCAACGGTCGAAACAACGATAATCAAACTCATAAGGCATTCCAACGAATACATAACCAACCACACAACTTCGGAATTATCGATCCGAATATGTGAAACCAAACCAAAATGAGTATTTCGAACTAACAAAACACTTCAATGACATCAATAATCCATTAGGAATCCATAATTCATGGTTACAACAACATCAATCGGAAAATCCCAAAATAACCGAAGTCAACCCCAAGGGTTCTTGGAATAATTCCGAAAATAACCATTAAATCCGTAGGAATATATTTATCCAAGTTAGATAGTCCATAACTAACATATTCCAATGATAATCCAAGCTTACACGAAGAAATCGGAAGGAAAACCCAAAAATCCGAAATTCTAGATCCAAGAATTTAATACCTTTGATTCGATGAATAGGAGATGATGAAGTGATGATTAATCCAACTCAAAGTCTTGAAGATGATGATTGATGATTACACCTTGAAGAATCCTCTACGAATCGCTCGAAATCGCCCAAAACTACCAAAGGAATGAAATGAGATGAATAATGACGAACTCGACTAAACTGTCCAATTTATAGTCGATCCAGGTTAGCGTCGCTAGACCTTGTGCGTAGCGTGCGCTAACGAGTAATTTGGGTCGTCCAGTACCCACTGTCCGAACACGGTAGCGCGTGCTACGTACCTTCTTGTAGCGTGCGCTACGGCCATATTACTAGCGTGCGCTAAGATCCATTATTAGCGTGCGCTAACGAAATATTGATGCCAGATCGGAGTCCGTAAAAGCGTCGCCTCTCGATCGACCTCGATAGCGTGCGCTACAACCATAGTTTAGCGCGCTAATATATCGGTTGCAGACGCTACAACAACACATAGCGTGCGCTATGAAATAATCGATGCGATCCAAAGTAGCCACCGGACTCAACCCGATCCGTCCCTAGCGCGCTACTCCACACATATAGCGTGCGCTACTACAACCCGTTAGCGCGCTACTTACCACTCGTAGCGTGCGCTACAAATATTCTCACTGCACCCGGTACCTTACGGATCGCGGCCAAGGTAACCTTAGCGTGCGCTAATGCTGAGTGGTAGCGTGCGCTACCTATACCCAATTAGCGTACGCTAAAATGAGTACGTAGCGTGCGCTACTCCTCAAGCACAGCTTGCAACGAAAATGACTATGACGATAAACACGGCACGAAACTCCAATCAGATTAGTGATGAATGACGATTGATACACGATACAATTACTCTGAATGATGAATACCATGACTGAATCTGAGTGACAAATGATTAATAATGAGTGAAAATTACTGAGTATCAATTACTGAATGATAAATACTGAATGATAATTACTGACTTACAACCGGGTATTACAAATTGGCCACGAAACTAAGACATATAATGGCCGAAATAAGGTCTTTTAATGGTAATTAACTGATTTTGAGTTCACACCCCGACTAGAACCTTAGGGGTGGCAGTCATGATCTCATGCCTCCCTCATGCCTCACCACCCATCAATAATATCATTCCACCTCATTCATGCCTCTCTCATGCCTCACCATAGTTTTTTAGTGGCAACCATGATCTCATGCCTCACCTAATTTTATTTTTTTTATTTTTTATATTCATAATTATATTAAACAATTTAATAAAAATATAATATTTCATTAATAATTAAAAGAAAATTACATAAAACTTATTAGAAAAAAAAGGAAATCACTAGTCATCGAGGTATGGTAAGTCTTGAGCCGCTACATGCTCCGTAAGATCATATCGGAGACGGTAATGGATATCTTCGTCGAGTAACTCCGGTAGTACACTCTCGTCATAAACTGGCGCGACCGGCTGATCCATTATATGAACCGGTGATATTGCCATCTGGTCGTCTTTTAAAATCATATTGTGAAATATAATACACGTATAAACGAGTTGTCGAATCTTTTCGACCGACATAGCCCGGAGAGGACGACTCAGAATCATCCATTTTCCCTTAAGACGACCAAAAGCTCGTTCGACATCCTTTCTTGCAGACTCTTGTAGCTTCTTGAATCTCTTTTCCTTCGGGGCAGTTGGATACATATATGCTTTAACAAACGTTGAATACGTAGGATAGATTCCATCGGTAAGATAATATCCACGTTTGTAAAGCCGTCCATTTACAGAAAATGAACTGTTTGGCGCCGTTCCATTTCGCTCCGTAAGATACAATGGAGACTGATTCAAAACATTGATATCGTTGTTTGCACCTGGAGCACCAAAAAACGAATGCCAAATCCACAAATCATTTGAAGCGACGGCTTCAAGCATAATAGTCGGGTATTGGTGATCACCTCTCTTATATTGGCCTTTCAAATGTCTAGGACAATTTCGCCAAACGAAATGTGTACAATCAATGCTACCAAGCATTCCAGGAATGTGATGTTTTTCTTCATGTGCCTCGAATAAGCGTGCAACGTCATGGGTTGTCGGCCTACGTAAGAACTCTCGACTATATAATTCAATTATCGCATGTCAAAAATGATCAAGGCATTCTCCTACAAAATATTAAATATTAAATAAAAAAATAACGAAAACTTTATAAAAAAACCGAATTAAATAAATAAAAATGAGAAGGTCAATCTGACGTTCTTCGTGCCATGTTTAAATAGTTATCAAATCTATCCGTAGGTTCACCCGTTGCGAGTTGCCGAATGACCGATGTGTATTTTTGTAACGCCGTGAAACTTTTTTTTCCCTCGTGTCTTGGCCCTCTTGAAACCATTCGAAATTCGCTTCAACATCACCAACAATTCTTAAAAACAAGCTTTTATTCATACGAAAACAGTCACGAAAAATATTGGCGGGAAACTTTGGTCATTTGACGAAATAGTCATTCATTATGTTGGAATATTTATTCCACACATTATTTTGTGTTTTGATGATTAAAGTTGCTAAACAAACAAAACAACATCAAGGCGAAGCAAATCGACGAAGCAGACGAAGACACAAAAAACTGAGCGAAATGCATGTCTAGCGCACGCAAGTCATCATACGTTAGCGCACACTAACGGGGAGTTCTCTGCATATCAGCCAAGTTTCGAAGTAAGCTGAAATGAAGTCAGCTGATGGGATAGCGCACGCTACACGTTATCATTAACGCACGCTATCGAAGTCTTGTTACCGTTGTGAAGGAATTCAAACACAGAATGTCGTATGCAATGAAGTCAGCATTAGCGCATGCTACAAAGAAGGAATAGCGCACGCTAAGCAGTTTGAATTCAAGTCAATCAGAACGTTGGGAAAAGCAAGTCAAAGTCAGCATATCAAACGGATACTTTGACAAGTCATGTAACGGATATATTGTATTAGCGCACGCTACAATGTGTTATTAATGCACGCTAATACAAGTTGGTTACGTACGTAAAGCAGCAGACATAACGTACGCTAAAGAAGAAACGAAGCTACTGGACTGAAACTGGAATAGTCTAGCGCACGCTACTAAAGAAGGCTAGCGCACGCTAGTAAGTCAAAATAGCCAGCAACGGCTAGTTTATGGAAAATGCCTATAAATACCATTCTTATGGTATTGTTTGAGAACAACAACTTCAAGGAAACGAGTCATACATCTGAGAATCATATACTTACATTGTTGTTGTAATATTGAGCTTATATTGTTAGTTTGAGTGTTTATACATTCAACATTATACACGAGAGGTAAAAGAAAAGATACGATTGGATTCGGTGTTATTAGGATCAAGTATCCGGCATTGTTAGAATCGCAATCGATATCTAAGTGAGGTTTATCTAGTACCCATAGAAAGCTAGAGTGGTTGATTCCTTATCCAATAGAAAAGGAAAAACAGTTTCACTCGGACCGATAGAAGACGAGCTTGTAAACGGTAATCCCTCGACCGATATAAGAGAGGCGTAGAGGTTTTGATCTTAATCCTAAGAAAAAGATACATCGAGAGAGGACGTAGGCTTCGTTAATATCCGAACCTCTATAAATCCTTGTGTGATTTATTTTCCGCAATTTATTTTCGCTTCCGCATAAAACGGCGCAAATATCCGATAATATACTAACAATTGGTATCGTAGCGGTACTCCAATACGCGGCTTAACATCCGAGGAGAAGATCCAAAATGGCGTTTCAAATTGCTCCCGTCGAAGGCCTTGCTCTCAACCGACCACCATTTTTTGATGGCTCAAACTTCATGACGTGGAAGAAGAAGATGTCTATATTCATCCAAGCATATGACATCGAGCTTTGGAAGGTGATTTGTCTTGGTCTGAAAATTCCGACAAATTCCAACGGTACGCTCAAAACCTTCGAAGAATATGACGATTCCGATTGGAAAAACGACCACTACAATTGTAAGGCAACTCAACTTCTCTATTGTGCCTTAAATCCGGAAGAACACAACCGGATATCATCGTGTGATAGTGCCAAAGAGATTTGGAAAATGCTTGAGGTAACACACGAAGGTACGTCTCAAGTCAAAGAGACGAAGATAAACATGCTCCTTCATGATTATGAATTATTTCAAATGAAGGACGACGAATCCATCTCGATTATGCTCGACCGATTTTCGGTCATCACTAATGGATTAACATGTTTCGGAAAACCACTTTCGAGTAGTGAGAAAGTAAAGAAAATTCTTCGATCACTACCTCGAGAATGGGGCCAGTGCAGATTACGGCAATAATGGAATCCAAAGATTTAAATAATCTTGATTTTAGTGCTCTCGTTGGTTCTCTTATCAACTACGAGATTGTTCTAAAATCTCGGAATGCCAAACCAAAACCGAAGGAGAGGTCGATAGCCCTCAAGGCTAAAATGTCGAAAAAGAAAGAAGAAATCCCGGTGGACGATAGTGATGAAGAAATGGCATATTATGCCAAGAATATTAACAAGTTCCAATACTTATTAAACCGGAGAAAGAAGGACATTCAAGCGGGCGAGCCTAAGAAATTCGACAACACTTGTCGATTATGTGGTAAACCAGACCACTTTGCAAAGAACTGTCGAGTAAAGCAAAAGGAGGTTTTAATCGCAACATGGAGCGACGAAGATCCCGATGAAGATTTTCTTGACCAAAATAATCTCGCTCTCATGGCCCGGAGTTCATTCGACGATAGCGACGTCGAAAGCCAAGTAAGTAACTCCTACGACGAACTCTTTGAAGCATTCGAATTATTACACACGGACTATCAAAATGCTTTAAATGAAATTAAATCCCTCAAGTCTAAAAATAAAACTTTGGAAATTGAAAATTCCAAAATACTTGAAAAAGGGAAATTTGTCGAGATCGATCATTCAAAATGCGTTGAAAACGAGAATATTTAAAAGAATGATCTTGTTAAAATTCAAACCGAGCTTAAGAATTTAACAAAGAAATTTTCTCTCGGAAACGAGAAATTTGAAAATATGCTCTTGGTTCAAAAATATACTCTAAATAAAGAGGGGTTAGGATTCAATCCTCGTCTCAAAAATGAATCTGTAAATTTCAATATACCTCGTTGCGAAAAATATTTGAAAATCGGGTATCACATTTCAAATTGCAAAAGCCCAAGACGAACGATAAAAATTAAAAAGATTTGGGTTCCTATAGGAACAAACGTTTCAAATATCGTTCACATCTCGAAACAAAAAACAACTATCGGTTGGGTCTCCAAAAATTAATTTTTAACAATTGATATTTTAAAAATGAGGAGATAATACTTTCAGGGGGAGTATTTTTGCTTATTAATGCATATTCATTTGTATCATGCATATTTATATTCCATTATACTCTATATTCTTGTACTTTATATTTTTTTTACTTTTTGATGAAGACAAAAAGGGGGAGAAGGAGATGAATTGAGATAAAAATGAGAAAAATCGAAGAAGTCGAAAAGAAAAGAAAAGCATACAAATAGGGAGAGTTAAAAAAAATTGAAAAATGAATAACGAAGGAGTTGAAAAATAAGGGAGATGTTGAAAAGAAAAGAATTGGAGAAACTAACGAAACAATCAAAGCCGAAAACTTTGATTCGTATATATATACATATATTTTATTTTTACAGATTTTATCCAATTCAAGAGTTGTTTTGTAATCATCAAAAAGCGGGAGATTGTTGGAATATTTATTCCACACATTATTTTGTGTTTTGATGATTAAAGTTGCTAAACAAACAAAACAACATCAAGGCGAAGCAAATCGACGAAGCAGACGAAGACACAAAAAGCGGAGCGAAATGCATGTCTAGCGCACGCAAGTCATCATACCTTAGCGCACGCTAACGGGGAGTTCTCTGCATATCAGCCAAGTTTCGAAGTAAGCTGAAATGAAGTCAGCCGATGGGATAGTGCACGCTACACGTTATCATTAACGCACGCTATCGAAGTCTTGTTACCGTTGTGAAGGAATTCAAACACATAATGTCGTATGCAATGAAGTCAGCATTAGCGCACACTATAAAGAAGGAATAGCGCACGCTAAGCAGTTTGAATTCAAGTCAATCAGAACGTTGGGAAAAGCAAGTCAAAGTCAGCATATCAAACGGATACTTTGACAAGTCATGTAACGGATATATTGTATTAGCGCACGCTACAATGTGTTATTAACGCACGCTAATACAAGTTGGTTACGTACGTAAGGCAGCAGACATAACGTACGCTAAAGAAGAAACGAAGCTACTGGACTGAAACTGGAATAGTCTAGCGCACCCTACTAAACAAGGCTAGCGCACGCTAGTAAGTCAAAACAGCCAGCAACGGCTAGTTTATGGAAAATGCCTATAAATACCATTCCTATGGTATTGTTTGAGAACAACAACTTCAAGCAAACGATTCATACATCTGAGAATCATATACTTACATTGTTGTTGTAATATTGAGCTTATATTGTTAGTTTGAGTGTTTATACATTCAACATTATACACGAGAGGTAAAAGAAAAGATACGATTGGATTCAGTGTTATTAGGATCAAGTATCCGGCATTGTTAGAATCGCAATCGATATTTAAGTGAGGTTTATCTAGTACCCATAGAAAGCTAGAGTGGTTGATTCCTTATCCAATAGAAAAGGAAAAACGGTTTCACTCGGACCGATAGAAGACGAGCTTGTAAACTGTAATCCCTCGACCGATAGAAGAGAGGCGTAGAGGTTTTGATCGTAATCCTAAGAAAAAGATACATCGAGAGAGGACGTAGGCTTCGTTAATAGCCGAACCTCTATAAATCCTTGTGTAATTTATTTTCCGCAATTTATTTTCGCTTCCGCATAAAACGGCGCAAATATCCGATAATATACCAACACATTAGAGTTCGTAAAGCTTTTTCACGAAAACGGGTGACAGACTCCCGGGTTTCGGTAGTGCTTGCCGTGTCTTCAATGGAATCGTACACGACTAAATAGGTTGATAGGGTACTTCCAGATAACAATAGTTCGGAAGAGTCGGCGGGAAAAATTAACTCGTCCTCGGATGAAGAAGAGGAGGATGAAGACATGGTAAAATAAATGTGAATTGTTTGTGTGAAAATATGGTAAATAAAATATGAATTGTAGGTGATTTATAAATGGATTTTTTTTTTGTTTAAATGCCAAACGGTCTCAAACAGTGGCGGAACCAGAGGATTTACTCGGGAGGGTCCGGAGCTATAAAAATTACGAAGATCGGACAACTATATATATAGCTTCCCCTATTTTATAAAGGAACTTTCATCCGTCGGGGGGGTCCGTGGACCCCCTTGGACCCTCCTCCCTCCGCCCCTGGTCTCAAAAACCCCAACGGTCACATTTCAACGGTCATATTCTTCCCCATGCCTCAACGGCAAAGATTGCCGAGAGAGCCCATGCCGCAGGCATGCCGTAACAGTGGCAGCGGTGTTGCCGCTCGGCATCAACCATGCCGTGCCCATACCGTATCCCATCGCCACCCCCCTATTATGGTTTATCTGGAATTAGGATTTCCTCTTAGTTGATATAAAGACTTTGTAAGACTTGAAATTTGACATCTTTACGATAATAGTATTGTGAGTTCGTGGCTCTTTAGTTGTCTCTGATTCTTGTGTTTCATCGTTAGATTCGTTATCGGCTCAAACGAAAGTATCATCCCCATTTGTGGCATCTTTGACTTAGGTCTTCGTTGTTGAACAAAAGTCCGTTCGAGTCGTTGGGTCTATATTTCAAACGGTTCTTAAGATTCGGGCTTAAGAGTGTAGACAATTCATCTTTGCTAGATTTCATTTATACGCAATCGATTATGGAAAGACCCATAGTCATTCGCGGAACCATATATATATATATATATATATATATGATGTTGGGATGACGTCATTTATACCAATATTGGGATGACATCATATCAATATTGGGATGACGTCATATCAATGTTGGGATGACGTCATACCTTTAATTCAATGGTTGATATTAATGAGTGAGATAGTGTGTTTAAGTTTAAGTGTTTACATATCCCTCACTATATATAGTCAAAACACCAATGCACACTACTTATTACATACTCCCTCTACTTTTAAATAGATGTCATTTTGGCTTTGTGCACACAAATTAAGAAAATTCTTTTATGTCAAACTTTGCCCCTAATAAATGATATTTTGTAATTAATGAAGAGTGAAAAGATGAATTTTGAGGTAAATTAATTAGGGGTAATAATGGAATAAAGAGAAGAATAAAGCTAGAGTGACATCTATTTTGAAAAAGTTACAAAAATCTAAAATGACATCTATTTAAAAGTGAAGGGAGTATTATGTATGATGAATATATATATTCAATCCAATGAATATAATACCAATTAATTAAATACAATCACTTTGATAAAAATAGACTTTATTCGTAATATTAGAAAAAAAAAACTATTTAAGTTAATATTCAAATAAACTTATACCTCTCTAAAAATTAAAACGCCTTCGCAAATTATAATAAATTTTATCTGTAAAATATACGGTACAATCGCATAAAGCACGAGTGTGTATGAGGTGTGGTTGAGTAGGCGTGTCCCTATCATTTCTTTTTATTATAACACCACTACCGAAAACAACATATAGTAAGAGGTAATGATTGATGGCATATATTTTTAGTTAATTAGAAATATACTCAATAATCAATATTACATTCTTTTCATATTAATTGATTTTTTTTTCTTTTTTACCGGCTGAACTTTCACTTAATCTATCTCAAAAAAAATAATAACAAAAATTTTTAATAATATTTTTATAAAAATATGTATAAATATGAATCTAAGAGTAATTTTTTAATTACAAGTTAGATTTTTTTGAGATAATTTATAATTAAATTTAAATAAATCAAAATATTAATTAATATAAATCGAGAGAAGTATAAAACAATAAGTTAAACTTAAAACTATGGATGATAATTTTGACCAGACTCGCACTGTCCCGTCCTGACACGTGACGTATGGGTCGCCCCGCGACTCGCAGTGAGGCGGGGCGGTCAGGTACCAATCTTGCCCCGTGGGTACCCGTCCTGTCCCGCCCCACACAATCTTTTTTAATTTGTAATATATTAATATATATATTTTTATATAGTTTATATATTTATATATTTTTCTTAATAATGACAAGTTTTATAAATCATATGTATTATAAAAATGAAATACTAGATAAAAAATCACCAAAATATTTATTTTATTAAATTTGAAGTAATATTATTTCCTATGCGGCTCGATCCGACCGGTCCCACGACCAACAGTGGATCGATCCGCACCAATTCATTCATTTTGTAGGCCGATTTGGATCTTCACCAATTCGTCCCGACCCGTTCCATTACTATCCCCAATTAAAACAAACTATATTTGTGAAATCGAGTGAGGAAATAAATAATGAATATAATTGGCCTAGGGGGTGGGGGTGGGGGGTGGGGACGTGTCAAGATGGACGTTTGGCCATTTTCTCTATGGTGGATAAGATCCAGGTGGAGACGCATTAGAAGCTTTTAGATAGAGACAAGTCCCCTACTATAGTGTATCTAATTATTTGATTGTAGAGTAGAAGAAGCGATAAGAAAGAAGTGAGGGATAAGCGCTAAAATAAAAGAGCAACACATTGAACCGTTCGAGTCGTTGGGTCTATATTTCAAACGGTTCTTAAGATTCGGGCTTAAGAGTGTAGACAATTCATTCATCTTTGCTAGATTTCATTTATACGCAATCGATTATGGGAAGATCCATAGTCATTCATCAACTTTCGGCGGAACCAAATATATATATATAGGGGAGGGATATATCAACACAAATTACTTAAACACCTTATCTCACATATTAATCACAATCCTTCATTAAAATATTTTTAATTCTCCCTCTATCTCTCTTCATTTTTAGTCTTTTTTTCTTTACTCTCTCTTCATTTCTCTCTCCCCGATTCAACTCTCTATCTCTGTCTTCTTTTTCATTCTCATTTTTCGATTCCAGTCGCTCTTTTCAATCTCCCGTTCAACCTCCCGATCCCGATTCGAGTCGCTCTTTCTTCATCCGATTCATCCCTCTTTCTTCATCTGATTCATCCTCGCGTTCCCGATTACAGCTTCTAACCGCTGCATTAGCCGATTCCAGCTTCGAAACCTAATTCGCGGGTGCGTAAGGTATTTCACGATTCCAGCTTCCGATTTAAAGATAGTGTATGTCGTGGTTTCTTGAATAGTTATTATCACGATTCCCCCTTCCGATTCAAGTGGGGTTATTCACAGTAATTTTTTTGCAGATTGTAATTTTTCTCGTGGGTTGATGGATAGTGTTTAGACAATGGATAGTGTTTATGTGTTTATATGTTTATGTCATTTTGCAGATTGTAAATTTTTTAGACAATGGATAGTGTTTATGTGTTTATGTCATTTTGCAGATTGTAATTTTTTTGTTGTAATTTTGCAGATTGTAATTTTGCAGGGATAATAGGGATAAAAGGATTTTTTTAGATTGTAGATTATAATTTTGCAGATTGTAATATTTGCAGATTCCCCCTACCTCTATGGTTTGCCTTTTTTTTGTTGAGCTATTATCACAGTTTCTAAAAATTTTATCTATGTGGTGAAAATTAGGTGCTTCTTGATGTATTTTTATGATGTGCTTATGAGGATTCATGTATTTTTATGATGTGTTTAGATGGTTCTTGATGTATTTTTATTTATCTTTATAGTTGCTCGTGCGTGAGGCCATGGGAAAATATCCATGTTCTGTTGTTATTAGAGGTAGAAGCCCTGGCATTTGTGTGACATGGGAAGAATGTAGAGCTCAAGTGGCCGGCTATAATAACGCACGTTATTGGGGATGTTTTTCGGAGGAAGAAGCCATTCAAGCACTACATAGCGGTGTGAAGGCTACTAGAAGCACCAAGCCAATGATGGAAAAGTTGAAGCGCCCAAAGGTTGAAGCGCATATGACTACAAAAGTTCCCAACTCGTCATCGCCTAAAACACAATCAAATGTTGTTAATGAGATTGATGATTGGAAAGTCATCAAACAGCGCCTTGGGATTCTGTTATTAGTGTTGATTGTTTTTGTCGTTGTTTTGATTGCAGCCATAGTGAAATCGTTTCTATTGTAAAATGCTATTGATGTAAGTTATTTGGTAATGACCAAGATTTACTTTCATTGTAATGTAATGTGACCTTGTTTTATTATGTAATGCATCTTTTATTTTTTCTTTTTTTCTTCACTTTTGATGGTGAGGCTTTCACTTCAAATTTCATAACCAAACCGAAGTTCACAACACGTCTAACAAAGTTAAACGGACTTACGGGAAACTCGAAACAGCGGTTTCGATGCTGCGTTGTGATCTAGCAAAACAAAATAAATGCCATAAATTAGGTCTTTGTGCAAGTGTTCAATTATTCCTTTAGTTGTTTTTGTGTTAAACAGCACGTTGGCTGCAAATTCCACAGTGATGCATTATAATCTGGTTGGAACATGTCACTTTGCATTCACAGCAATCACATTAAGAATAAAGTTTTTAATGTCACTTTGCATTCACAGCAGTCACTTTGCATTCACAGCAATCACATTAAAAAGCAACATCCAGCAGACCTACCTACCCTTATTAAAGCAATCACATTAAGAATCATATTACAACTCAAGAAAATAACTAATGCCTCACACCAGCAAAAGTAAGATACTCAAAGCACTCATAACAATGAAATTTTCTGGCAGCACTCATAACTAATACCTGACCTGGTTTTTTTTTTAAAGAAAGCCACAATTTTATTCAAAGCATTAAATAAAAACAAAAACGCAGCAGCAGTCATAATTTTATGGCTAATAAATCCAAAGCATTAATAAATCAAAAGCATTACTAAAAATAAAAATAAAAATAAAAATAAAAACACTGACAATAAATCCAAAGCATTAATAATAACTTATTATGGCTAAACATCAAAGCCTCATTACAAAACGCAGCAGCAGTCTCATTACAAAATAGAATTCAAATTAAACAAGACACATAAATTTAACAGGTCACTTCTTTATGTTCGGGCAAGACCGCATGTTATGGCCAAGATGTTTACACACCGAACATTCCCTTTGCTTGTATTCTCTCTTCCGTTGATTTTTCTCCAAACCATATTTGTATCTATCATTCTAATTTCTGTGGGAGTTCATGTTTTTCTCTTCTTGTGTTTCCCTTCCTTTGCATTTTGAGATTCTAGGATTACCAACATTAGGCGGTTGAGATTGACTGACATCAATAGGAGGAGCTTGGGTATCAAGAGGTACCGTATCAACAACTACATTGTTACAGCCCATGGATGACACTGTCTTTGCATTTATAGTTATCGCCTTGTACTCCTTATATTGCTCTGCTAGATCCTGAGATTTTGTGCCATGAAAGTGTAACATTCATCCTCATCCGCAGCATCATATACCAAAGCATTGGCCAATTTTTCTAAGTGAGTAGCCCGAAGAACTTTTGAATTTTGATGCCCACTAACAACTCCACCATCATACTTGGCTCTGTACTCATTTGCTCCTTGTAACCACCTTCTTGCAATAAAAGACTCCGTTATTACATCTAGATCTCGACTTTGAAATACCTTTATAAAATGTCCACAAGGTATGTTCATGCTTTCAAACAACTTGCACTCACACTTTCCTTCAAGAGTCTTGGTGTTGAACTCCACTTTCCACTCCATTGGGTCTTTTTCATTTCTTGACCTATAGATGAACTCATGACACTCGTCTACATGACTTGAAGAGACAAGCTTGTAATGACTAGTAGCCAACTCCCATTGTTGTTTAAATTTTACATACACCCCTCTTGTGTATAACTTTGAAGCAAATTGCAAGAGATAAGCCGCACCATCCACAACGCGGTCCTTGTGCTCAGAGATATAATCTTCTTTCTTTTCCCTCTCTACCATTCTTTCTATACTCTGCTCATTTTTTAATGCAAAATCTCTCAATGTGGTATGACGTGAGAAAAATCTTTTGTAAAATGAGTTCATACCTTCACTACACCCTGTAGTATTCATCCCTGCATAAAAAATATCCAAATGATAAACTGGGACCCACTTCTTCCTTATGGCATATAGATTCTTTAGCCATTCATTCTCTGTCAAGTTATATACATCCATCAATTCATTCCACCTATTTTCAAATTCAGCAATCCTATAAAATCCTCTTATACACCATTTCATTTCCTTCTTGAAATTTGAGTTCTTCTTATACAAATGATTCAACTTCTCGGGAAACTTCTTCATTACATGCCAAAGGCAAAAGCGATGTGTAATGTCTGGAAAAACTCTAGCCACGGCTCTACTCATAGTCGGATCTTGGTCAGTGATTATTGACTTTGGCGCCTTACCACCCATTCCCTTTAGCCATGTCTCGAAAGCCCAAACAAAGCTCTCCTCGGTCTCATCCAATAAAAGTGCACAACCAAATTGAATTGACTAGGCCTGGGAATTTTCGGTTCCAACAAGAAAAGTGTAGGAATCGGAACCGAACCGCACATTTTTTTCGCGGTTCGGTTCTGCCTGTTTTTTTTGCCCGAACCGACTCGGAACCGAATCGATTCGGAACCGAACCGGAACCGATTCCAGTTGGCTGGAATTTTTTTTCCCCAAAAAACTAATCTCTCAGTTCAGTTGCTTCTGTCTTCTCCCTTAAGCTTGCATTCTCTTCCTATTCCTTGTGTAAGAGTCAAGACCAGTGGACATTTCTAAATAGTAAATAGCCCACGTTCAAACGAAAAGACTTCTTCGACTAATTGACAGATTACATCCGCGAATCAAAAGAAAGAGCTCTTCATATTTCGGAAAGAAAGATTATCAAATATGAAGAATCCGGACTATATTATCATTATCAGAGTTCAGAGATGAAATATGAAATTTCAAATTTTGGTAATTACCTAGCTGTTGTTGCATTCTTCATCCAACGAACAAGAAGAATCAAAATCGGAGTTTTCAGTTAGAGGTGCTTGATTAACGGCGGGGCTGGGATTCGAAGAAGATGCCATGGACGGAAGCCGAAGAACGAAAGAATTGAGTCAATTGACGAAGAAGAACAGGTAGCGGACGGATGCTGCAGGTAGGTTTTTTCTTCAGGGGGCGGCGGTGTGGGTGAAGTTAGTAGCAGTAGGTTTTTTCCTAAAGACCTTTTGTATTTTGTTTATGTGTAAATTAATAATTAAAATTATAATTATGTTTTTAATAAGAATATATTATATTATATTTGTTTCATTAGGTTCGGTTCCCATTTCGGTTCGGTTCCGCGGTTCGGTTCGGTTCCGACAGTTCCTCTTTAAAATAGAAATGGAACCGCGAACCGAACCGTTTCCTATCTCTAGGAACCGAACCGAAAAAAACAAAGAAATTGTCACCACGAATCGAACCGAAACGTCGGTTCCGACGCGGTTCGGATCGGTTCCTCGGTTCTCGGTTTCAAAAGTCCCAGCCCTAGAATTGACTTCAAGTGATGATTTACTCCAGTAAACGGAGCAAACGGCATTTTGTAAATATTTTTTTTATATGTTGTATCAAAGTACAGCACATCTCCAAAATGTTGATATTGGCTTCTCGACCTTCCATCAATCCACAAGAAATTCACATCTCTTGAGTCTTTATCAAGTAAAATTGCATAGAAGAACTGGGGATCTTCGGTTTGCTTTTTGCAAAAGAACTGTGCCATTGCATTTGCATCCCCCTCAATTGGTGTTTTATATGGCTTGTTTTTACCCAAGTGATTATAGCAATCATGCTCATCAAATCCAACAGATTTCCCATCAAGAAGTGACACAACCTTGGAAACTGGAAGATTGCATTGCCGAAAAGATTCAACTAGAGCTTTTGCAGCCATGGGCATATGTCTTCTCCGTTTCATACAAATTTGCTTGGAAGGGGTAACAGGATTGTGATTGTGTTGTTCATGAAAGTCAGTTACTCTCCATCTCCCACTCTTGACAATGGCAATCACAAACCGTGCCATACACCCACACTTTTGAGTTGAAGTGTTTCTTCTTCGAATGGGTCTCTCGGGATCTTGTATAATGAACTTGGAGAAATAATTCCCTTCACGGTCACAAACTAGGCATAGTCTTGTAAGCATATTATCTCGTGCTTTGTCTCTCCGGGAATCTCTAATGCAAACACCAAAACCCCATCTACGAGCATATTCATTATAAAACTCTTTATCTTCGTCAACACTGTCAAACATTTGCCCCTCGTATGGTTTTTCCACAGGACCCTCCTTCAAAGACACAACCTCTTCACTACGTATTTCTGTAGCGGATTGACTAACAGCAACTTCGTCAAAAATAACATTATCGATTGGTGTTTCGAATATGGATTGAACTTCATCAATATCGAACGAATCTGAATCCAAATCAATATCCGGCTCACTTACAGAAGATGACTCAGTATCACACACTTCATAATAACTATCCATTATTTAAATCGGAAGCTGGAATCGTGAAAGCCTGACACATCGGAAAAACAAAAAAAAAACAGAGATTAAAACTATGAAAACTGTGAACAACAACAAAAAATTAGGGATAACCGAGTAAAAATAATCTGAAACTATGAAAGATAGAGAAAAAAAATGGTACTAAACCAAATCTTCGATTTTTCATGCTTTATAGCAGTAACTTCTGAATAAAAAAAAGGCTCCTCATTTGCACACTAGCATCTTGTAGTAAGAAACGTTACGCAAACAGACTTCATATAGATAAATGTGAACATACACGCACAAAAGAAACCTATACAGCAAATGTGACAAAGGTAATAATAAGACAAAGAAACATTACAAGCACAAAAGCAAACGGAGAAAGAACTAGTTAGCAAATTAACAAATGGGAAAATAGAAAGAAGAATATTTGTAAGAAAACGAAAATCTTTTATGAGCTCCTTTTATTGACAAAAAATTAAGCAGAACAAAACCTTAATCGAGAAAAACTACGTACCCGCAAACTAGGTTTGGAAACCGGAATCGGGAAACAACCCGAGAGAGCGATCGGATGAAGAAAGAGCGACTGGAATCGGGATCGGGAGGTTGAACGGGAGATTGAAAAGAGCGACTGGAATCGAAAAATGAGAATGAAAAAGAAGACAGAGGGAGAGAGTTGAATCGGGGAGAGAGAAATGAAGAGAGAGTAAAGAAAAACAGACTGAAAATGAAGAGAGATAGAGGGAGAATTAAAAATATTTTAATGAAGGGTTGGGATTAATGTGTGAGATAAGGTGTTTAAGTAATTTGTGTTATATATCCCTCCCCATATATGTGTGTGTGTGTGTGTATATATATATATATAGTGTAACTTTATTTCCAGAACCCTGTTAAGCGCGAGAACTGCGAGAACCACCTTTTGTACTCCTAATAATACATAATGTACATCATGTCAATGCATACAACCTCTACTGATCATAACCCCTACTATATAGTAGAGGTTATATATATAGTATGGGTTATCATCAGTAGGGGCTATTATAGTAGGGGTTATCATTAGTAGGGGTTATCTCCCGTAATAAAAATTGTATTTTACTGTAATACCCTTTTAATTTAATAATATTTAAAAAAATCTCATTGGTTTAGAGGAGTTCTCGCAGGAGAATTTTGAAAATAAAGCTCCCATATATATATATACATATATGAGCGATTTACATCTGACTACCTTTTTAGATGGTCTAATTACAGTTTGGTCCCTATTGTTTCAGATATTACAATGAAGGACAAACTTTGCACTGTCGAGAAACTATATTTACAACGAAGGACAAAAGTCAAATTTTCAGATGATGTCCTTTGGAGAAATCTTGATATTCGAATTTGCCCTTTTCTTTTCCTTTCCTTATTTACCCATTTATTTTTCGCCTCACGTGGGTGGCGCGTATTGACCTCGTTGTAATATATATAACACTTTTGGACTTGATGTAATAAATTTTCAAGCTTTCTAGAAAAAATATTTTTCCAAAAGAAAGTATTTTACGGAAAAAATATCATTTTGAAAAATAAGAAAAAAATTATTTTATGGGAAAAAATTTATCTTTTCGAAAAAAAAATATTAGTTTATGGAATTTTTATTTTTTCGAAAAATTAAAAAAATATTTTCTGGAGAAAAGTTTATTTTTGGGCAAAATAATATTTTTTCGAATAAAATTATTTTCGAAAAAATAAAACTATTTTCTGAAAAAAAAAATATTTTTTCGAAAAAATTAAAAAAATGTTTTTCTGGAGAAAAAGGTATTTTTTGGCAAAATAATATTTTTTTTTTAAATTAAATTATTTTCTGGAAAAAATATTATTTTTTCGAAAAAATAAAATTATTTTCTGGAAAAAAATAAAAAAAAAAAAAATTCCGAAAAAATTAAAAAAATATTTTCTGGAGGAAAAAATATTTTTTGGCAAAATAATATTTTTTGGAAATAAATTTATTTTCTTGAAAAAATATTATTTTTTCGAAAAAATAAAATTTTTTTTTGGAAAAAAAATAAAATAAAATATTTTTGCGAAAAAAAATATATTTTCTGGAAAAAAAATTATATTTTGAAAAAAAAATTATTTTCTGAAAAAAAAATATTTTTCAAAAGAAATTTATTAGGCAAACACTTTAATAACTTATAAGCTATTTGTTTAATATGAAATGTATTTTAAAAGAAATGTTTTATTCAAGTAAATAGAGAGGCATTTTCGTCTTTTTAATAGAAGTCAACACCAATTCAGATTTTTGTCCTTCGCTGTAATTTATGAAACAATAGGGACTAAAGTGTAAAGAGGCCATCTAATAGGGTAGTTGGCTGTAATATATATATATATATATATATATATATATATATATATATAGTTATCAAAACACCAATGCACACTGCTTATTACATATTATGAGGCATTCGGACCCGTGCGATGCACCGATCTTAGGCCACTTAATTGATACGGACCGGACAATATTTCTCCCCACCGCTAAAGGGCTCTGCAAGAATTGGGAAAAAAAAATGGTCACCAACAAAAATCAAGCCTAAACTACAATATTAATATGTGCTTTTACAAGGAAATATTGATTGTTTAAAAAAAATTGAGTTTTAGACATAAGTAAAAATTTAACTTTTATCAAAAAATAAGATCGGTGCATCGCACGGGTCCGAATGCCTCATAATATGTAATAAGTAGTGTGCATTGGTGTTTTGATAACCATATATATATATATATATATATATATATATATATATATATATATGGGGAAATTACACCCAACTACCCTATTAGATGGCCTCTTTACACTTTAGTACGTATTGTTTCATAAATTACAGCGAAGGACAAAAATCTGAATTGGTGTTGACTTCTATTAAAAAGAAGAAAATGCCCTCTATTTACTTGAATAAAATATTTTTTTAAAATACATTTCATATTAAACAAATAGCTTATAAGTTATTAAAGTGTTTAGCTAATACATTTCTTTTAAAAAAATATTTTTTTTCAGAAAATAATTTTTTTTCGAAATATAATTTTTTTCCATAAAATATTTTTTTTTTCGCAAATATAAATTATTTTATTTTTTTCCAGAAAATAATTTTATTTTTTCGAAAAAATAATATTTTTTCAAGAAAATAAATTTATTTCGAAAAAATATTATTTTGCCAAAAAATATTTTTTTAATTTTTTCGAAATAATATTTTTTTTTTTTTTTCCAGAAAATAATTTTATTTTTTCGAAAAAATAATATTTTTTTCCAGAAAATAATTTAATTTCGAAAAAAAATATTATTTTGCCAAAAAATACCTTTTTCTCCAGAAAAATATTTTTTTTATTTTTTCGAAAAAATATTTTTTTTTTCAGAAAATAGTTTTATTTTTTCGAAAATAATTTTATTCGAAAAAATATTATTTTGCCCAAAAATAAATTTTTCTCCAGAAAATATTTTTTAATTTTTCGAAAAAAATAAAAATTCCATAAAATAATATTTTTTTTCGAAAAGATAATTTTTTTCCCATAAATTTTTTTTTTTTTCGAAAAATGATATTTTTTCCAGAAAATACTTTCTTTTTGGAAAAAATATTTTTTCTAGAAAGCTTGAAATTTATTACCTTTGAAGTCAAAAGTGTTATATATATTACAATGATGGTCGGCGTATGCCCACGTGAAAAGTAAATGGGTAAACAAGAAAAGGAAAAATAAAAGGGCAAATTCGGAATATCAGTACTTTCTCTCCAGTGACATCATCTGAAAATTTGACTTTTGTCCTTCGTTGTAAATTTAGTTTCTCGACAGTGCAAAGTTTGTCCTTCATTGTAATATCTGAAACAATAGGGACCAAACTGTAATTAGACCATCTAAAAAAGTAGTCAGATGTAAATCGCCCGTATTAATAATAATAATAATAATAATAATAGTGTTAGTATTATACTCGAATAATTAATAACACTATTATAAAACAAATAATGACCACTTGAATGTATATATGATGAAATGACTCGGGTTAGGACTTGTGATACGTCGAAATAAATGTTCATGATCCTCTAAATGAAATTAAATAAAATGAAATGCATTATAATATCATTATAAATAATAATATCGCATTACGAAAATAGCGGATATTGCACCATCAAGGAAGTCCTGGCAGAAGCACCAATCCTGCAACAATCGGACCGAGGAGAACCTTTCAATTTATATCTCGCGGTGTCCGACTCCACGATCAGTGCCGCTCGTATCCGGACGGAGAATGCGGTTCAATATCCGGTCTACTATGTTAGTCAGTCCCTTCATGATACCGAGCTCAGATACGCCCCAATGGAAAAGCTGGCCAATGCGCTGGCGTCCCGGAAGTTAAGACCCTACTTTCTGGAACATCAGGTAGTTGTCCTAACAAACTACCCCTTAAAACAGGTCATGCACCGACTCGACGTATCCGACCGGCTGATCAAATGGGCCGTCGAGCTTGGACAATTTGTGTAATACCCGAGATTTCTGATATGTATTTAGAACTTGTAATATTGTAATTGTTGCACTTTGATCTGAGTATTATTCTCCGTATCTCATAGTCCGGTGTTGTTGAGCGTTTGATTTCATGAATGTGATTTAAGATTGTGATTCTGCGCATGTAGCGCACGCTATCGCCTATGTGTAGCGTACGCTAACATGGATCCATAGCGCACGCTACAAAGGAACATTAGCGCACGCTATACGTGGTCAATATGATTGAGATGTGTGGTAGGTGAGATCGGTAGGGATCTTGGTCGGATTGTGTCGGGATGAACACAGGCGGCTTTCGGGAAAAGCCAAGTCAACGCCTTAGCGCACGCTGCGACATGAGAATAGCGCACGCTAAGTCTTGAAATCTGATGAAGTCAGTAAGACGTTAGCGCACGCTACGAGTATGGACTAGCGCGCGCTAATAACCATTTTCTATAAATAGGACAACATCCTTTTCGTATTTTCAGTCTTTTCTCCCCCCATCCGAATCCTTATACTTAGAGTATTACTTTCTGCATCCTAAACACTTCATATCAGCATCCTAGCTCGTGTTGAAGATTGTAGATCATTGGAGATTGGTGTTCAAGCCTTCGGTGTTGGATTGCTTCGAATTTCCTCCTTGTTCTTCACTACTTTGAGGTAGGTGATTCTTCACCAATAATAGTAGTATTCTGAAGGACGTTTGATCATGTTTATCTTGTCAGTTAGATTCTTAAGTAGTCGAACATCATGTGTTAGAAGGATATTTTCGATGTTTCTGTACTTATTCATCGTATAAACCATTGAACCTCTTAGTGTTTGAACTCCTAGCATATTCTGAAGTTTCAAACCAATTTGTGATCAGTAGATGGAAATTACCTAGTTGTTACGTTTTACTCATTGGAATCATGCGTTTTGGAACGTAGGACGAAGGGAACTTAGGATACTTTCTCGAGATCAAAGATGAATTATGGTGTTGTGATGATTATACGTACCCTTGTATCTTGTAGTCGTTTAATCCGTAGAGATCTTTCACAAACCGTATGAGCATGATATACACTAAGATGGCTTGTATTATCACCATAGAATTCATGAGTTCATCACCATTAGAACAAGTTTTCTGCCAGTAGTAATCTGCCATGCACGGTTAGCGCACGCTAACATACGTAAGTTAACGTGCGCTATCGGGGATAAGTTAACGCACGCTACGTTTGGTACGTAACATACGTTATGATATCAGCCGAGTCAGTCGGCTGATCAGAGAGAACTGTCAGTCCATGGATAGCGTACGCTAGGCTTAGATGATAGCGTACGCTAACAGGTAGGCTTAGCGCACGTTACGTAGAGTACGTAGCGTACGCTAAGTGGTTCAGGCAGATTGCATATTTTTAGCTTTTGGCCGTAGACCGAATTGTTAGGCAATCGTTCGACTTGAGATGATTTGTATATCATTTCTTTTGTTAAGGTTCGAGCTTGCTACGTTGATCGAAGGAGGCGGCCTTCGAGTGTGTTGAGATCGTTGAAGTGTTTCGTTCTTGCCATCTTCGAGGCAAGTATCGTGATATGTTAATATTGGTATTTTGAGCATGCGTGTGATTATTCATGTTGTTGAACATGATATTTATTTCGTTAAATTGTCATGATATTCGTTATTTAGTATTTGTATGTTCATGTTGATGGACATGGCTATTTGACATATATGTATGCATGAGTTATGTTTGTGTTTGTGGTGCGATCTATGCTGAGGGCGCTGGATCGGATGTCCACCTCGTGTTGGTCCGACGGGATCATCTTGGGATCTAGGCTGAGGGCGCTGGATCATTGGACGGGTTATTTCCACCTCGTGTTGGTCCGACGGGATCATCTTGGGATCTATGCTGAGGGCGCTGGATCATTGGAATACCCTTGTTGTGTTAATGGAATCTTTTGGATTCGCATTGTCGGATTCCGGTAGCGGAAGTCCGTGTGGTGTACCTTGCTATGTATTGTTGATGCATATTTGATTCGTTTAAATGATACTTGTACTAGCATCGTTTGCTAACCCCTTCGGGGGTGGACATTTGTTTTGATGTTCAGGTAGCCGAGGAGCAGGGAAAGCGACCACGATGCGATGTGACGACGAAGGGGTTCAGTGATGTTTGTTGTTGTTGGTGATTTATTTTCTTGGTTTGATTTCAGTACTCGAGTACGCATGTCTTATTAATTCTACTTCGATATGGTTGTATTAATTACTCATTGAACCAGTTGAATCGGTTTTATAAACTTGAATTTTCGTGGTATTTATGTCTTATACTTACATTTCTTTTATTTAGCCTTGTAAATCCTTACTTAAAGGGTTTACGGCGCTGTAATTATTCCGAATATCTCGGGGTGTTACAGTTGGACTTGACTTTTGAATCGCGCACGGCCATGAAAGGTCAGGTCCTGGCAGATTTCATCGCGGAATTCACACCAGCCATCACACAAGAGGATGACCGATCAGGGGAGTGGTCACTCTACGCGGACGGGTCGTCAACTGCCGACATGGCAGGAGCAGGAATAGTCCTCGTCAGTCCCGACCAACGTTTGTTCTGCTCGGCCGTTCGCCAGGGTTTTCCGGCCACTAACAACGAAGCAGAGTATGAAGCCCTCCTGGCCAGTCTTGAAATGGCGACATCCCTCGGTCTCGCTCGCCTCGCTGTCTTAAGTGATTCTCAATTGGTAGTAAACCAAATTAGGGGCGAGTACGGGCCAAGGAGCCTAACCTGGTCAAGTATCTCCGCCTGGCACAGACCTGGCTGCAAGATTTTCGGGGAACTATACAAAACGGGTCCCCCAAATGGGTTAGCAATTACGCTAGTACAAGTAACCAAATGAACAACTTACATCTTACACATATAGTCAAAGCATGCAATAATGAAAATTTCGGTTGAAACACACATTTCCGGAAACACCAATATCAAAACATATTTGTAAAATGCACCACAATTAACCGCGGACCCACGCCTCTGTGGACCCCTACCGAGACCCCGTTGGATCTAACCCGTAGTGGTTAAAAGCAAGCTCGCGGACCCAGGCCTTTGTGGACCCCTACCGAGACCCCGTCGGATCTAACCCGTAGTGAGCATACAAACACACACACACACACACACACACACACACACACTTCTCATGCAATACTACTACGATAAGATTATAAGTTCATAAGTGTACTTGCCTCGATTAATAGACGGTGACACAAACGGGAAGAAAGAGTCAAGCACAACCGCGAGGAAACGTCGAAACCAAACCTAATGATTCGAAGAATACAATCACAAACACTTCTAGACGATTACGGAAATGGAATACTCCCGAAAACCCACCTACGATTCATGTATATTCGAATAAAGATGACAACGAGGGCGGACCACAACCAAACCCTCTCGATTTCGCAAAATCACGAAAATATACCATGAATCCATAGGAAAACTAATGATATCAAAAAGATTAATCATATTCATCATGAATTAACCAACAAAATGGAACGAAACGGACGAAAATCTAAAAACCCCCAAATCACCCAAAAGTAGGGTTCTAAGAGATTTACCTTGGATTGAGGATGAAGAACACAAGTAGGTGTTGTTAATCCACTTCAAAAACTAAAGGTAGAAGACGCCTGAAAAGATCGGAGGAAGAGATCGCCTGAAAATCGCCTGAAGGAGCTCTACGTCGCGGGGAGGAGAAAGAATGAAAGAAAAGTAGCATTGTGGGTCAACTCCCTGGTTTATATAGCCAGGGAGCGTTAGCGCGCGCTAATCTTCAAAAGTTAGCGTGCGCTAACGGGACAAAACTCCAGTCCAGACAGTTAGTGTCCCAGTCCAGTAGCCAGATTTCTGGCCGTTAGCGTGCGCTACCCGAAACGTAGCGTGCGCTAATAGCCTCTCGGTAGCGCGCGCTATCGGTTATAGCGTGTGCTACTTGGACATCATCCGAGTCCAGAAGTGAACTGCCCAGTACTCACCTGACCCCGTTAGCGCGCGCTATCGGCTGACCGTAGCGTGCGCTAAAAGCGTATCGGTAGCGCGCGCTATCAGCCATAGCGTGCGCTACCTCGGCACCTATCCGAGTCCAGTGAAAAACTGTCCAGTACTGGAAAGGCTCGCTAGCGCGCGCTACAAAACAAGTGTAGCGTGCGCTACTGAAGGTTGATTAGCGCGCGCTATAAAGTAACATTAGCGCGCGTTAGGCACAGGTTAACAACGGTCCGAAACACCGAAACAACACGAACGAAGCATCAAACGGAACGGCAACCCCGTCGGCGGTTCCGAACAACAATTACGAGAATCAGATCAATAGACGACGGAACAAATACACTGAAAAATATACGAGGGTCGCCACAAACGAGAAATACACCAAAAAAATGAAAATACCGGGAAAGAAAAATGCGGATATTACATTCTACCCCTCTAAAAATAAGTTTCGTCCCGAAACTTAAGAAACAAACAACTCGGGGTACCTAGCACGCATGCTACCCTCGGTTTCCCAAGTTGCCTCCTCGACACCATGCCTCCACCACTGCACATTGACCAAAGAGATGGTCTTATGCCTCAGTTGCTTCTCACGATGCTCCAAAATCTTCAAAGGACGCTCCTCAAAAGTAGTATCCTCGGCGACATCAATCTCACCATAATCGATGACGTGACTAGGATCTGGAACATATTTCCTTAGTTGGGAAACATGGAAAACGTTATGAACATGACTCAGGGCCGGGGGTAATGCCAAACGGTATGCCAACCCACCGACTCGCTCGAGAATCTCGAAGGGTCCAATAAATCTCGGACTCAACTTCCCCTTTTTCTCGAAACGGAAAACTCCTCTCGTCGGCGACACCTTTAGTAAAACGTGGTCTCCCACCTCGAATTCCAAAGGTCGACGACGAACATCGGCATATGATTTTTGTCGACTCTGGGCAGTCAACATCCATTCCCGAACTAATTCTATCTTCCGCATCGTCTCCAGGACGATATCCGGCTCGGTCCCGACCATATCGGACGCCTCATTCCAATAAATCGGTGATCGACAACGTCGCCCATAAAGTGCCTCATACGGTGCTATCCGAATCGAGGCGTGCCAACTATTGTTGTACGTGAATTTGATCAATGGCAAATGCTCCTCCCAGTCACTGCTCCAGTCGAGAGCACAAGCACGCAACATATCCTCGAATGTCTGGATAGTGCGTTCCGACTGTCCATCTGACTGAGGATGAAAAGAGGTACTCAAACGCAAACGAGTACCTAACGCCTTATGCACTGCCAGCCAAAAATTCGATACAAAACGGCCATCACGATTCGAACCAATAGACTTCGGAGTACCGTGAAGCCTCACAACCTGCGCGATAAACACACGAGCCAACTTTTCCGGGCCCCAAGTGTCCTTGATGCCCAGAAAATGTGCCGACTTGGTCAGGCGATCAACAATCACCCATACCATATTCATGCCACCTCGATCTCGGCAAACTCGTAATGAAATCCATCGATATATCCTCCCATTTCCATTCCGGAATAGAAAGTGACTGCAATAACCCGGTCGGTCGCTGGTGCTCGATTTTGACCTGCTGACAAGTCAAACATCTTGCTACAAACTGTGCGACCTCCTCCTTCATATCATTCCACCAGAAATTCCTTCTCAGGTCCTTGTACATCTTACTCGAACCAGGATGAACGGAGTAAGGTGTAGCATGGGCCTCACGCAAAATACTCTGTCTCAACTCTGAGTCGTTCGGTACACAAATTCGACTCTGGAATCTCAAAACGCCATCCTCGTGAATCACAAACCCAGGAGACTTTCCTTTAAGAATGTTCTCTTGGATTTGAGTAATCATCGGATCCTCCAACTGCTTCAGCTTAATTTCATCGATCAAAGATGACGAAATCTCTAAAGCACAAAGTTGCCCGACAGCTCCAGGCAACAAAACCTCAACATCCAACTCGATCAAAACTCTCCGAAGCTCAGACTGAGACGTAAGGATCTCAAGCGTTCGCAATGCAACCGGTTTCCGACTCAAGACGTCGGCCACGACGTTCGCCTTGCCCGGATGATAAAGGCTTTCGAGGTCATAATCCTTAATCAACTCTAACCACCTCCTCTGCCTCATATTCAACTCCAGCTGAGTAAATATGTATTTCAGACTTTTATGATCGGTAAAAATCTGACATGCAGAGCCGAAAAGATAGTGACGCCAAATCTTGAGCGCAAAGACAACTGCCGCTAACTCCAAATCATGAGTAGGGTAGTTAAGCTCATACGGCCTCAACTGTCTCGACGCATAAGCAATGGTCTTGTCGTGCTACATCAACACGCACCCAAAACCCTGACCCGAAGCATCACTATAAACAGCAAAACCCCCGTTGCCACACGGCAACGCCAAAATCGGAGCCGAAGTCAAACGCCTCTTCAGCTCCTCAAAACTCGACTGTCTCTCGTCATTCCAGACGAATTTCTCGGACTTCTGGAGCAACTGTGTAAGTGGCCGAGCCAGTTTCGAGAAGCCCTCGACGAACCTACGGTAGTAGCCGGCCAAACCCAAGAAACTACGGATCTCCTTCACATTCTTGGACGGTGCCCAATCCAACACTGCCTCGATCTTCTGCGGATCCACACGAACCCCCTCGGTTGAAATCACGTGACCGAAAAACATCACTTCCTTCAGCCAGAACTCACATTTCGAGAACTTCGCATAGAGTTGCTCGGTCCTCAAAATGTCTAATACTACCCGCAAATGATGGGTATGCTCTTCCTCGTTCCTCGAATAAATGAGAATATCATCAATGAAGACGACAACACACTTATCCAAATACTCGATAAAGACTTTGTTCATCAACTGCATGAACACCGTCGGCGCATTAGTTAACCCGAAAGGCATAACTACAAACTTATAATGTCCGTATCTCGTCCGAAAAGCTGTTTTCGGCACATCGGACTCCCTCACCTGGAGCTGGTAGTACCCCGACCTCAAATCAATCTTCGAGAATACCGCATCTCCCTGCAACTGATCGAACAAGTCATCAATCCTCGGCAAAGGATACTTGTTCTTGATGGTCACCTTGTTTAGTTCGTGATAGTCGATACACAAACGTAGTGAATCATCCTTCTTCCGCACAAACAGGACTGGTGCGCCCAAAGGCGAGGCGCTCGGTCGAACATACCCCGACTCAAGAAGCTCACTCAACTGCTTTTTCAACTCGGACATCTCTGAAGGTGCCATGCGATACGGCGCCTTCGAAATCGGAGCCGCGCCCGGCTCTAACTCTATAGCAAACTCGACCTCACGATCCGGTGGCAAACCCGATAACTCATCAGGAAATACATCAGGAAACTCACTAACGACTGGAATCGACGAAAACTCGACTCTACCCTCATCCGCCTTCAAGGCGTAGCACCAATAACCAGTACACCCCTTTCGTAGGAGCCTCATCGCCTTCAAGGCGTTAATAACGAACTTCTGGTTTCCCCTCTTTCGCACCGCGAAAGAGTGCTCGGTGCCGTCCTCGGCTAACATAGTGATGATTCTCGTGCGGTAGTTCATGATCGCACCATGCCGCTCGAGCCAATCATCCCCAAGAATTAAATCCTCACCCTCGATACCCACGACAATAAGATCTGAGAGCCAAGCCCTTTCGCAAATAATCACAGAACAATCTCGGATCTCTCAATCCCCAACGATCCTATCACCGCTAGGAAGTTTAACGATGAAAGGCTCACAGGGCAACAAACAATCAAAAACCCAGACGATGCACACATTCCAGAGAGACAAATGAATGCGTAGCACCGGAATCGAAAAGCACACTGACAGGATGAGAATGAATGTGAACGGTACCTGTGGCAACGGTAGCGGTCGGATCATCGGCCCTCCTTATCTCGTAAACTCGTGGATGGGCAGAGCCGACACTAGAAGCTCCTCCTTTGGCGGTCTGATCTCGACCTCTCCCTCGACTAACACTCGGTGGGGACTGAGAAGCAAACGATCCTTGATTCACGCATGGTTCCCTAGGCGCTGGAATGGAAGCCTGGGCACCAAGGATTTTCTCTCTCAAAGACAAAAGGCTTTGTGGCCTACTGCCACACACCGATTACACGTCAAAGAAAGGGTTCGGACAAATACGATCGATGTGGCGGTTGGCCACGCTTAAAACACTTCACCTCCCGAAGGGCACCGCAGCCCTGCGGGGAACCCCAGTAGATCGAGCTGGGCCACCACCAGCGGAAAAGTTAGCAGACTGGAATTTCTGCTGACCCCCACCTTTGTGGCCCAAAAAATTCCCGGCAGACTTCTGCTTCTTGCTCTCGCGGGCCACCTTGCTAGCCATCACCGACATATCATAAGCAAGGGCCCTAGTCTGATAATCCTTCAAGGTAGTGCAGACGAGCCCAGACATGTAGTCGCGAATCGATAATTTCATCCGCTTGGAGAAGTGAAAAATTTTGTCGTTTTTCTCGACAAATTGAGTCTTCACATAGCCCAACTCCTTGTTGAAATCGGCAATTGCTTGAGAAACAGAAATATCCCGATGCTCAGCATCATAAAGGCATGAACTCGAGCCTGTCTAACTGGCCACGGGCAATATTCGGTCTCCATTAGGTCCTTGAATTCCGCCCACGAAGCAACGTGGTCCTTAGGCCCAACGGCCTCCCTCCAGTCAGTAGCGTCTCCAGTGAGAAAATACTTGGCAATAGGGACCTTACGGTCCTCGGGACAGTTGGTGGCAACAAATACTTTAGATATCTCCTTGATCCACCCCACCCAGCCGATCGGGTCTGATGCTCCCGAAAACTGAGGAGGATGCATCTTGATGACATCTTAGAGCCAACATTCTGCTTCGCCCTGATTAGCATGGGCCGGATCCGGATTCTGAACCGCCTGAGCTATCGCCGCCATTTGGTTCACCATTTGCTGCATAACGGCCGCAATGTCAAGGTCGGTGCGCTCCTAAGAAGAAGCATGACTTTGTCGGTCGCCGGTACTGCCGGCTCCCGAAGAATGCGACGTGGCCGCCCCAACGGCTGCCCCACGTCCCCGACCACGACCACGACTACGTCCTCTTCCAGCATCCATACTGATGTTAAAGAAGTATCAAAGGCCATATGATGGTAAGCACGAGAGGAAAAACAACCACAATCAAGAATCAAAGGTACGATGCAAGGAAACAAAGAACGGAGTAAGGAAAAACTTATGGGCACCGATAGCATCGAAATCATGACAGCGTGATGATGATGTGCAAAACGACACACAACAAGACCCAATAACCGACAAGCCTAGGTATCCATAAACCTAGCGCTCTGATACCATTTTCTATAACAGCCCAAGATATTCGAGGTATATTACAGCGCCGTGAATCCCTACTTGGGACCCAGCAGGCTAAACAACTATCATACCCATCGACTCGCGGAAACCACAATATAACACCTCGTCATAAAGACGCAAAACGAAAATAATCCACCCGGTTTACTCGATCAAACACAACACAATCATCCGACACAAACACAATAGACAACGATACAATCCGTACGAATAAGAACTCCTAAGTAGTTGAGTACTTCTATTAGTTTACAAACCCACAAACGGTAAAAAGGTAAAAGACAATAAGACGCCACTTGTGCACAATCATCACGCACGGACATCATCCGCATACTGGTCCAGCGCCCGTTCATCTCGATGAACCTGACCTGAAATTCATAAAACGAATTTCCCCAAAACGGGTCCCCCAAAGGGGTTAGCAATTACGCTAGTACAAGTAACCAAATGAACAACTTACATCTTACACATATAGTCAAAGCATGCAATAATGAAAACTTCGGTTGAAACACACATTTCCGGAAACGCCAATATCAAAACACATTTGTAAAATGCACCACAATTAAACGCGGACCCACGCCTTTGTGGACCCCTACCGAGACCCCGTCGAATCTAACCCGTATTGGTTAAAAGCAAGCTCGCGGACCCACGTCTTTGTGGACCCCTACCGAGACCCCGTCGGATCTAACCCATAGTGAGCATACACACACACACACTTCTCATGCAATACTACTACGATAAGATTGTAAGTTCATAAGTGTACTTGCCTCGATTAATAGACGGTGACACAAACGGGAAGGAAGAGTCAAGCACAACCGTGAGGAAACGTCGAAACCAAACCTAACGATTCGAAGAATACAATCACAAACACTTCTAGACGATTACGGAAATGGAATACTCCCGAAAACCCATCTACGATTCATGTATATTCGAATAAAGATGACAACGAGAGCGGACCACAACCAAACCCTCTCGATTTCGCAAAATCACGAAAATATACCATGAATCCGTAGGAAAACTAATGATATCAACAAGATTAATCATATTCATCATGAATTAACCAACAAAATGGAACGAAACGGACGAAAATCCAAAAACCCCCAAATCGCCCAAAAGTAGGGTTCTAAGAGATTTACCTTGGATTGAGGATCAAGAACACAAGTAGGTGTTGTTAATCCACTTCAAAAACTAAAGGTAGAAGACGCCTGAAAAGATCGGAGGAAGAGATCGCCTGAAAATCGCCTGAAGGAGCTCTACGTCGCGGGGAGGAGAAAGAATGAAAGAAAAGTAGCATTCTGGGTCAACTCCCTGGTTTATATAGCCAGGGAGCGTTAGCGCGCGCTAATCCTCAAAAGTTAGCGTGCGCTAATGGGACAAAACTCGATCTGCATAGCTTAGCATCCCACCCAAGAGCGATTTACGGCGTTAGCGTGCGCTACCCGAAACGTAGCGTGCGCTAATAGCCTCTCGGTAGCGCTCGCTATCGGTTATAGCGTGTGATACTTGGACTTCATCCGAGTCCGTATGAATCGCAAGATACTCACTGACCGTTAGCGCGCTATCGGCTGACCGTAGCGTGCGCTAAAAGCGTATCGGTAGTGCGCGCTATCATCCATAGCGTGCGCTACCTGGGCACCTATCCGAGTCCAGTGAAAAACTGTCCAGTACTGGACAGACTCACTAGCGCGCGCTACAAAACAAGCGTAGCATGCGCTACTGAAGGTTGATTAGTGCGCGCTATAAAGTAACATTAGCGCGCGTTAGGCACAGGGTAACAATGGTCCAAAACACCGAAACAACACGAACGAAGCATCAAATGGAACAACACAATATGCATGATAACATACGATGGATCTACGGCAACCCCGTCGGCGGTTCCGAACAACAATTACGAGAATCAGATCAATAGACGATGGAAGAAATACACTGAAAAATATATGAGGGTCTCCACAAACGAGAAATACACCAAAAAAATGAAAATACCGGGAAAATAAAAATACGGATATTACAAAGGTATCCCCGAGTCGTGGTATCTTCCATTTCGGGAAACGGGGGAAGTTGAGTCCAAGATTTATTGGACCGTTTGAGATTTTGGATCGAGTAGGCAGTCTGGCTTATCGATTGGCTTTACCTCCGGCGTTGGACCGAATTCATAATGTGTTTCATGTGTCTCAGTTGCGGAAGTATGTTGCTGACCCGAGTCACATACTTCAGTTCGACGAAATCGAGATCGCGGATGATCATTCGTATGAGGAGCGTCCTATACGAGTTTTAGAACGGCGAATCAAGCAGTTGAGGAACAAGACGATTCCTTTGGTCAAGATTCAGTGATCTAGACACGGAGTCGAAGAGGCTACTTGGGAAACCGAAGATAGTATGCAGGAGAGTTATCCCGAGTTGTTTGACCCTTAGTTTCGAGGACGAAACTCTTTTTAGGGGGGGAGTATGTAATACCCGGTTGTAATTCAGTTATTTTTATTCAGTAATTATCAATCAGTAATTGTCACTCTTTAATTTTCATTCATTAATAATCACTCATCATTCATACTCATTCAATTGTATTCACCGTTCGGCGTAATAATTGTAATACTCGTGTTTTTGCCCCCGTACTTCTCGAATTCTGTGATTTATTGTACTCGGTGCATCGTTATTGGCTGAGCAGCATCCGAGTCAGGGCCGCACGAGCAGGCCACATGAGCAACTGCTCGGGCGTGGTGCTCGTATGTTGCGGCTGGACTGGGCAGGAGAACCAGTGGTCGAGTCAGGGCCGCACGAGCAGGCCACACGAGCAACTGCTCGGGCGTGGTGCTTGTGTGTTGCGGATGGACTGGGCAGGAGACCCAGCGGTCGAGTCAGGTGTAATACCCGCAATTTCGATTCCCAGTAATTTTCATTTTTCGCCAGAGGTCCGTTTCGACAACTCGCTTAAGACCGTTTCGTCATTCTGGGAATGTTTTATTCTGCACTTTTTGATGTCCGAGCTTGTTTCGGTGTCGTTTTGTTGAGTTCCGTGTTCTTTAGCGACTTTTCCGCGTACGAGTTCGACTTTGTTAGATCACCATTAATTTTTGGTAACTCCAAAAATTCCAAATCCTTGCAATATTATAGAGCATCGAATTAGCCTTCCAATGGTTCAAACGGTGAGTCAATCGGAGTCCGGACGAGAGAGTTATGGTCGTTTTAGCTCACCCGCTCATTTGGCCGATCACTGCCGACCGGACTCGGCCGTGTCGTCCGACACGGCCCGTGTCGTACTCGTCCGGATAAGCCGGAAGCGATCGCCTCAGACCCGACGTGTCGAATGCACGGCCGTGCTGCACTCGTCCGGATAAGCCGTAGCCACGCTTGCAGGCTCGACCGTGTTCCAGACACGGCCGAGTCGATGCCGAGCGCCTTCGCGACACGACCGTGTCATGCGGGACACGGTCGAGTCCATGCCGCCGATTGCGCGCCACGACCGTGTCATGTCGGACACGGTCGAGGCTGTCCGCCTCTATAAATTCGTTTTCTCGGCATTTCGGCTCATTTTTCCCGCTTTCTTCACCCGCAACCGAGAGAGAGAGCCGGAGGGAGGGTTTTTACCTCACAAATCATTTGAGTGTTTTATTTTCTTCATCCTCCTTCAATCGTTTAGCTCGGATTGTGGATTTAGCACGTGTTCTTCGGATTATAGGGATTGAATCTTCAAGAGGTAAGAACTCCTTCAATCCTAGTATGATTTTGGGGAGGGTTTGGTGGTGATCTTGTGTTTTAATTCGAATTTACCGATGTTGTTGTTAGATTTTGATAATATACTCGTAACCCTTGGTTTTCTTGTTATTGGTTGGGATGAAATCCCGTTATTCCACCGTTGACCGATTTCTTTTCCTTATGCACGCGTGGTGTCCGAATTGTCCCAACGGGTAGAACTAGGATGAATTTCTTCGTATTCATGGTGTTGAAATTGGTTTTATATCACTATTGTGTTAGGGTCGGATTTGAGGGGATTGTTCGGACCGGAACCTATTCCTTCGTCGTCTCCTTCCCGTCGTATTACCAAGGCAAGTACCTCGATATACGAATTGTAACTGCGTGAAATCATTGTTGTCGAAGTGTATGAGTTTATATGGAGGTATAAACATGTATGTGTATATATATATATATATGTGTGTTTATATATATAGTTACATGTTAAATATATGTATGTATATACGTATATTAATATATATGTTTATGTCGGTGAACGACGAGTGGTGAATGCTAACACTAGTTGGCGTACTCAACTTGGATTGATGGATGAACTATAGTTATTCATATAATATAGTAAGGTTATATGTATATATCCATATATATATCTATATATATATATTCGGTTGGGTCGCAATACAAGGATATATGTGTAGCGTTGGTTGGTTGTGCCGAAGGCTTATTGGGTTGGATCTTGATTGATAATGTACGTGTTATTGTTTATTGTGTGGTTATGGACTGTCGGATAAATTGTGTGAATTGGTGTATTGATTTGATAATTGTTGAATTGATTGATTGTGTACTTGATGTTTGTAATAATGTGAATACTTGTTGTGAGAGACGTCGTATCCGGGAACCTACGAGGGCGGGTGTGTACTCCGGCACGGTGTCTGTTGCAATGTGCGGCTCCATATGTTTGGTGAACACCGGTGTTACCTAATGCGCGTGCAAGGGGCGGCTCTGTCAGGAGTGTTCGCCGGCGCGGTGACATGTTCAAGGGGCGGCCAACATAGTGGAGTGAACGCCGGTGCACAGGTGTGCAAGGGAGGCGCCTGGCAGGCTTATTGGTAACGGATATTCGAGTGATAGCTAAGACCCCGTTATCAACAATCCTCGTATTTCAAAGTTCTTTCAACTCTTTTAAAATCTTGGTCTCGATATAGATTGTGATTCGTGTTTTTGAAAGCTTGTTTCAAATTGTTTTTAAGACGTTGGTATTGGGGTTAATTAACCAAGGATGTTTGTGAAATCTCAGGGTTAATTAATCAAGGGTCTTGAGCGGCAATTGTCGAATGAGAGGTGTGCCTTTGATTGTCCGTGATGATTATTCTGTGCATTGGGTCGAGGACCCGAATAACGTTGTAATGGTTTTCTTGTAAATTGTTTTCCACATGCCGGGTCGAGGATCCGAGAGTTTTTGAAGTATTTTCTAAAAGTATTCCCATTTGATTTTCAAAACCCCATGATGGCCTGAGTCAATAATAATGTTTTCCAACTTTCTTATCAAAATACTTTTACTTTTATAAAAAGGGATTTTTCGACTCCTTGGACTCGTTTAAAGTTTCATTGGCGTTAGGTTCCGTACAGAGAATATGACTATGTGATTATCTTTCACTTTGTGTATGTGATACTATTCTGTGTGGACTATGGGAATGTGTGGTTTATATTAAGGCTTCACATTGTTGAGATTTGTGTTGTTATTATTCGTATATCTTGTATATTATGTACTTGCACTAGCAAAATTCAGTTGCTAACCCCGAGTTTTCGGGGTGGGTGCTGATATGCGCTCAGTTTTGGCGGCTCGGGAGCGATCACGGGATTGGCTTGGAAGGAGATGGAGGACAATGATACTAATCACATCGAGTCGAGTCTTTTCTTTTGTTTCATTCAGTGGTATTTCTCTGTCGTTCGAGTATTCACCCTTGCATGGGTGTAGTTTTCATTTATTAAATTGAGTTGTCATTCTTTTCGGTGTTCTAGTTTATTATTGTCATTGTAATATGAATGTCGTTAGTTCTGAATTGGTTAATGACCTTGTCGGTCTGCTTTGTATTTAATTTTGACCCCGGTCGGTCAATCATTGAGTAGTCTTTTGGAGTTTAGCCTGGTAGATCCTCGTGATAAGGGTCTACGGCGTGTGACATTCCCGGTCGTATTCTGGGGGTGTTACATTTATGGTATCGGAGCTTAGGTTTGCGAAAAACCTAGGCCGTTGGGTCAAGTCCATGTCTTGTGTAAGTCGCGCGCATCAGAGTTGTGATTAGTGTCGTGGTTCCGACATCATCTTCCGGCAATCCGTGATGGTAAGCCTCCCGATCGTAAGTCCCCTTATACACGTATTTGATTACATTGTGCTAATATGCTTAATGTGAACTAGGAATTGGAACTTGTTGGTGATATTATCGTTTTAGGATATTACGTGGAAGTCGAACATGTTTATCTGTTTCGGTACTTTATTAGAATGAATTTACGAATGATAATTTTCTCCACCGCATGAGTATTTTAAGATGGTTTTTGTTATCTTGCAAACTGAGTTTTGATATTTTGGTCTTGCATGTTTTGATAGTATTCTTATGACGGTATTTGACATTTTATAAATGACTTTTGTGAGTATTTGAGAATATTACCGACTTCGGCCTTTTTGGCATTTTGATCATTTTTTTTAAAATGATTTTTAGCCTGGTGGGTTCCGGCACGGGGCCCACGGCGCTGTAGTATCACGAATATTTTAAAGTAATGCTTTGAAATTTTCTAACATTGTGTAAAGCCATGATTTAATATCGTCATGTTAAATGGTCACGTATCTCGGTGGAGAATCCTTTCGAATAAACGTTTTTGAAGAAGAGGAAAGACTTTCAAAATTTTGATATTTGGGACTCAACATTTTCAAAATATTTCAAATTAGTTACAAATTAATTTTCGATTTCTTTTTTTTTTCTTTTATTCATCACTCGAAAATAATTTTTAGAGTCATTATGTAAACTTCCTCTTCCGAAATAAAAGACAGTGTTTACAAGTCTTGGGCGCAACGTGACTAGCCCCTTTTTCAAAAATTTGATTTCATTAAGTGCATACATATAATGATCGTCCTCGTCGTGGAACTCGAACTTGACTTCATAAAACTTTATGCTTTATGATATTACCGTTATTCTTTAGATGTTAACTAAACCTTGTGTTGATAAGGGTGGTATCTTTAATCGATTATTTGATAATGAATGGTACTATCTGTATTAGTATGTCGAGCCACGACGGACGTGGACGTGATGATGGAAATGGAAGCGGCAAGGTGGTTCGTACGACCACGATCCATGCTACGATGAAGGAGTATCTAAATCAAACGATATCCTATGAAATCTCCTCAGTGGTCGAGCCCTCGAGCGAAGCCAAGAGACGGAGGACATCTGGGAAGTTTTTGAGCGGTGAAGAGTCTAAGGCTCCCAAACCCCCACGTCGTTCGAACGCGTCGTCTTCGCGATCGGGAGTGAGCTCTTGGAATCCCAAGCCAAAGATCGGTGACTCTCGGTAAGAAGGGAGGGTGCTTCAACGCAATCGTCGTGGACATGTTCGTGTGAATTGTCCCTTTCCACTTGACTTGTTAAGTGCGGTGTGACGGTCATCGGGAGAAGCATTGTGAGATAGTTTCTGAATTGGCAAAGAATGCCGCCCTGAGAGAGAGCAGAGCTAGTGACTGGAGAATGTCCCGAAACCCTATGTTTCCTTTTGAAGAGCCTAACATGGGAGGATGAATATTTTGCAATATGTCCTAATTGTTGCTGTTTTGAACAATCGTGACTTTGATCGTTCTTCATTTCATTGCTCTATACTTCCAACTCTTGTTGTTCTAAGTTTGGGATCGAAATACCTTTTAGTATGCGGATGCGTATTACCCGTACTTTCTTTGGTATTTTCGGCATTGTATGATTTTTCATTGTTGGTAACTCAATTATAATCCTCTCGACGATTTTAAACTATCTTGTTCTACTTAGCCTGCCGTCCTCCGAACGAATTTCGAGTCAGAACCCGTGAATTATTGTGGTCTTTCCATATCTGAACCTAATTCTTGCAAATTTTGTTCGGAACTATTATTCCCACGCGTGTAATTAGCACTTCCGAATATGTTTTGAACTTGGATGCGGTTGGTCGAGCTCGAAACATGATTTTCAGGACGTCTGAACTATTGTGTGATTTTCTTAACTCGGGGAGCTTTGGTATCCAAATTCATACTCCTCCACCTCGACTTATCGTGTTCACTTACATTTTAGAACCCCGCATTCGCGCATTGCTCGTGATGATTTGGGCCGGGCAAGTAGTTATTTCCTTGATTGTTCCGCCGCTCTCTATTTTAAGTTTCGGGACGAAATTTCTTTTAAGGAGGGTAGAATGTAATACCCGCAATTTCGATTCCTTAATTTTCATTTTTCGCCGGAGGTCCGTTTCGACAACTCGCTTAAGACCGCTTTCGTCATTCGGGAATGTTTTATTCTCGCACTTTTGATGTCCGAGCTTGTTTGGTGTCGTTTTGTTGAGTTCCGTGTTCTTTAGCGACTTTTCCGCGTACGAGTTCGACTTTGTTAGATCACCATTAATTTTTGGTAACTCCAAAAATTCCAAATCCTTGCAATATTATAGAGCATCGAATTAGCCTTCCAATGGTTCAAACGGTGAGTCAATCGGAGTCCGGACGAGAGAGTTATGGTCGTTTTAGCTCACCCGCTCATTTGGCCGATCACTGCCGACCGGACTCGGCCGTGTCGTCCGACACGGCCCGTGTCGTACTCGTCCGGATAAGCCGGAAGCGACTGCCTCAGGACCCGACCGTGTCGTGCACGGCCGTGCGTACTCGTCCCGGATAAGCCGTAGCCACGCCTGCAGGCTCGATCGTGTTCCAGACACGGCCGAGTCGATGCCGAGCGCCTTCGCGACACAACCGTGTCATGCGCAGACACGGCCGAGTCCTCGCCGGCCGATTGCGCGCCACGGCCGTGTCATGTCGGACACGGTCGAGTCTGTCCGCCTATAAATTCGCTTTTCTCGCATTTCACTCATTTTTCCCCGTTTCTTCACCGCAACCGAGAGAGAGAGCCGAGGGAGGGTTTTTACCTCACAAATCATTTGAGTGTTTTATTTTCTTCATCCTCCTTCAATCGCTTAGCTCGGATTGTGGATTTAGCACGTGTTCTTCGGATTATAGGATTGAATCTTCAAGAGGAAAGAACTCCTTCAATCCTAGTATGATTTTGGGGAGGGTTTGGTGGTGATCTTGTGTTTTAATTCGAATTTACCGATGTTGTTGTTAGATTTTGATAATATACTCGTAACCCTTGGTTTTCTTGTTATTGGTTGGGATGAAATCCCGTTATTCCACCGTTGACCGATTTCTTTTCCTTATGCACGCGTGGTGTCCATGAATTGTCCCAACGGTAGAACTAGGATGAATTTCTTCGTATTCATGGTGTAGAAATTGGTTTTATAGCACTATTGTGTTAGGGTCGGATTTGAGGGGATTGTTCGGACCGGAACCTATTCCTTCGTCGTCTCCTTCCGTCGTATTACCAAGGCAAGTACCTCGATATACGAATCAGAATCGCGTGAAATCATTGTTGTCGAAGTGTATGAGTTTATATGGAGGTATAAACATGTATGTGTATATATATATATATATATGTGTGTTTATATATATAGTTACATGTTAAATATATGTATGTATATACGTATATTAATATATATGTTTATGTCGGTGAACGACGAGTGGTGAATGCTAACACTAGTTGGCGTACTCAACTTGGATTGATGGATGAACTATAGTTATTCATATAATATAGTAAGGTTATATGTATATATCCATATATATATCTATATATATATATATTTGATTGGGTCGCAATACAAGGATATATGTGTAGCGTTGGTTGGTTGTGCCGAAGGCTTATTGGGTTGGATCTTGATTGATAATGTACGTGTTATTGTTTATTGTGTGGTTATGGACTGTCGGATAAATTGTGTGAATTGGTGTATTGATTTGATAATTGTTGAATTGATTGATTGTGTACTTGATGTTTGTAATAATGTGAATACTTGTTGTGAGAGACGTCGTATCCGGGAACCTCTGAGGGCGGGGTGTGTACTCCGGCCTGGTGTACGCTGCAATGTGCGGCTCCATATGTTTGGTGAACACCGGTGTTACCTAATGCGCGTGCAAGGGGCGGCTCTGTCAGGAGTGTTCGCCGGCGCGGTGACATGTTCAAGGGGCGGCCAACATAGTGGAGTGAACGCCGGTGCACAGGTGTGCAAGGGAGGCGCTGGCAGGCTTATTGGTAACGGATATTCGAGTGATAGCTAAGACCCGTTATCGAACAATCCTCGTATTTCAAAGTTCTTTCAACTCTTTTAAAATCTTGGTCTCGATATAGACTGTGATTCGTGTTTTTGAAAGCTTGTTTCAAATTGTTTTTAAGACGTTGGTATTGGGGTTAATTAACCAAGGATGTTTGTGAAATCTCAGGGTTAATTAATCAAGGGTCTTGAGCGGGAATTGTCGAATGAGAGGTGTGCCTTTGATTGTCCGTGATGATTATTACGTGCATTGGGTCGAGGACCCCGAATAACGTTGTAATGGTTTTCTTGTAAATTGTTTTCCACATGCTGGGTCGAGGATCCGAGAGTTTTGAAGTATTTTCTAAAAGTATTCCCATTTGATTTTCAAAACCCCATGATGGCCTGAGTCAATAATAATGTTTTCCAACTTTCTTATCAAAATACTTTTCCTTTTATAAAAAGGGATTTTTCGACTCCTTGGACTCGTTTAAAGTTTCATTGGCGTTAGGTTCCGTATGCAGAATATGACTATGTGATTATCTTTCACTTTGTGTATGTGATACTATTCGTGTGGACTATGGGAATGTGTGGTTTATATTAAGGCTTCACATTTGTTGAGATTTGTGTTGTTATTATTCGTATATCTTGTATATTATGTACTTGCACTAGCAAAATTCCGGTTGCTAACCCCGAGTTTTCGGGGGTGGGTGCCTGTTATGCGCTCAGTTTTGGCGGCTGGGAGCGATCACGGGATTAGCTTGGAAGGAGATGGAGGACAATGATACTAATCACATCAGAGTCAGAGTCTTTTCTTTTGTTTCATTCTGGTCGGTATTTCTCTGTCGTTCGAGTATTCACCCTTGCATGGGTGTAGTTTTCATTTATTAAATTGAGTTGTCATTCTTTTCGGTGTTCTAGTTTATTATTGTCATTGTAATATGAATGTCGTTAGTTCTGAATTGGTTAATGACCTTGTCGGTCTGCTTTGTATTTAATTTTGACCCCGGTCGGTCAATCATTGAGTAGTCTTTTGGAGTTTAGCCTGGTAGATCCTCGTGATAAGGGTCTACGGCGTGTGACATTCCCGGTCGTATTCTGGGGGTGTTACATCAGGGCCGCACGAGCAGGCTACACGAGCAACTGCTCGGGCGTGGTGCTCGTGTGTTGCGGCTGGACTGGGCAGGAGGCCCAGCATTTGAGTCAGGGCCGCACGAGCAGGCCGCATGAGTTACTGCTCGTGCGCGGTGCTCGTGCGCTAGAGTAGTGGCCGACAGAAGCTTCACACACGACCGGACTCACGGACACCTGATCGTGCGGTTTTGGTCGTGCGTCCCTGCGACCTATTTAAGTGGACCGACGGGTTTTTTCTCATTTTCACCACTTCTTCACCTTGGTTCCGAGAGAGAGGGTTTGTGGGAGAGATTTTTCTTCATCAGTGACTTGAGTACTCGGTTTTCATCATCTTCATTCGGTTGTGAAGTTCGGATAGTCGATCTAACACGTGTTCATCGGATCAAAGTACTTGGATCTTCAAAGGTAATATTCTTCAAACATCTTGGATTTCGATTTTGTGTTGAGATATGATGTTTTAGATGTTATAATCATGTTGTATGAAGAGATGTACGTATGATTATGAGTGTATGAATATTCATTGAATTATTGAAGGGTTGTTCAAGAACACTTTGAATATTGAGTTGGATTTGGGGGTTTCGATTGGTTGTTGTTGTAATCACGAATTTGGATATTCATATTAGAGTATTGATTGTTTTGAAGATGTTTTGTTGGTTTGAAACACTCCTTGGAGATTTGATATTGGTATAGTTAAGGATTGGTTGTAAACAATCGAAGATTGGTCACAACGTGTTTGATATAATGCCCCAATGAGCTTGGTTTAGTCGTATCGACGTTTTGTGTTAGTTATAACCGTGTTTGATTCGTATGTTGAACGGATTGTTGGTAATTGTATTATTCAAGGTTGTTCGAGCGTCCGACATCTCATTTAGGACGTTTGTTCGTGGAAGGGCATTTTCACCGGTGTAACACCCCCAAAACCATACGGGAATATTACAGCGCCGCGGGCCCCATATTGGAACCCACAAGGCTAAAATCATTTTCGTAAACATTTAAAAATGCCAAAAGGCCCTTTGAAAATACACACACACGCAGCGAAAAAAAAACACAGTTCAAAGAATACCGAAAATCCATTTTAAAATATACACACGCAGCGGATAAAACATAATTAAATACATTTGCAACGGAATTATAAAAACCAGAAAGAACACTCAAGCCCAACAATCACGCCATAGCCAGTATCACCGGAAAGCTCATCCCTTCACGACCGCTACTAGCTCGAACTCCGAGTACCTAAAAGATAAAGCCCACGACGGGGTCAGCCATAATACTCAACAATGATAACGATCACATCACAAAAACAATTACATATCAATGTAATCTACAGAGTAAGAACATTCCCCATGTATTTTACCGAAATAACCTTACCAACCTGTCACAACCATAACAATCAATTCTTACCATATCCCACGCCTCGTGTCCTTAAGTAATGAACGAATTCAAATGTAATCACCTGTACTGTATCCGAAACGATACCAAAATTCCCAAACTAATCATATCTCAATTATAGAATGATCTGGCCAAGACTAACTCGCTTACCGGGTCGCACAATCGGATCCCAATCCTGATAAAACCGATATCACATGGCACACCAGTAATCCAACTGTTCCGAGACAATAGCAAGTCCCGAATATCAATGCAAAACATGAATGTTGACACAATCAATAATGATAAACAATTAATGCATCACAACGGAAATATCAATGACATGATATTTCCACACAAGATCGACAAATGATCAACCACGAACGAGAATGCCATGATATGGTAACTCCAACAAGGTCAATGAAGAATCAATAACCGAGAATACCGACAATACGGAAAATCCCAACAAGATCAATAAAAGTTCGACAACCGAGAATACCGATGACACGGTAAGGATCAACGAAGAATCAATAACCGAGAATACCGACGACACGGTAAGAATCAACGAAGAATCAATAACAAGATCAAAAGAGTCGACAACCAGAAATACCAACGGTACGATAAACTCCGATAAGATCAATAAAGGGTCAACAACTGAGAATACTGACGACACAGTAAACTCTAGCAAGATCAATAAGGACCAACAACCGATAATACCAACGATATGGTAAACTCCAACAAGAGCAATAAGGAATCGACAATCGAGAATACCGACGACACGGTAAACTCCAATAAGATCAATCAAGGACTAATAACCACGAATACCAACGGTGAGACAACTCCCAAATGGAATCAATAAGGATCAATAACGAACGAGATTACCAATCACAGGGTGAACCCCAAACGAAATTAATAAGGAATCGATATCAAATGAGTTGACCATCAATATGGTAACTCCGAACGAGATTATTAAAGGTTCAACGGTGACAGATACACGAGAGAATAAAATCGTCAACCATATACAAATCATATATACGGGATTTCAAAGACAACCCGAATATCGAACATATCCAATTATACATGGACTGTGAACGACCAATAAATAAGACTCAAGATGGACGTCACGATACGCTCGATCCGGACATGTGTCCGTGTACAAGCCAACCACGGTATTGATCAATACACGTCTGGTCTCGTACCTATTCAGCCTCACGAAGTACGTCTCATGTGCACGGTTCAATATGAGGTCGAAACCAACACATGCTACACGTGCCCGTCCCGAAAATCCTACACATGAACGATCAAAACGTATCTGACTCCAGATATGCCACGATACAACATGACAACAAATCTCAAAGAATCGCATATCCATCAAGGATCAGAACACTTCCCAAAAGAGCAACAGTAACTCGATCATGAAAGACCGACACGACCACAATGTCGTATTTCCACCAGACAACAGTCCACATCATGCTCAACAATGCATATAATATTAACACATAAACCCCAAGGCAGCAGCCAAGGGTCACAGAAGCATCTCACAGGAATACCCCGGAACATAGGTGCCATATAGGTTTTATCCCCTAACACAGTTCATGCAATCACAAAATACCCCAAGGTCGCAACCAAGGGTCACGAAAGTATCCATACAGGAATACCCCGGAACATAGGTGACATATAGGTCTTATCCCATAACACATCGGCCCAACAGATCACAGCTCAAAGGAAGAGCACATTACAAAACGTAACAAACAATGGTGCACACTCACCGCATGAAATATCAACACACACATGCAATAATGCAACATGATGATTATCATAATCTAACAATATTAATTTACCTCAAGCTGGAGACGCCAACCTTTCCACGACCAACATACGAACGAATACACGGTTTATCCGACAATCCAAAATAAAGTACAGTCCATAACTAATACCAAACCACCATCCCGATTTCAACATCGACACGATAACTAACCTTGATATCCAACTTCTCATGCAATAGACCAAATTATAATTCACGTCCCCATTTCCACTAGACATCCTTAAAATCATATACATTATGATTTATCTTAGTCCAAAAATACCATACATACCACCATTCCGACAATTCATATATTCCATAATACCATTGCTATATGAATCATAAATGAAATGAAAACGAAATCATTTATTAACATTATGAACTGAGCAAGCATAACTTGCCTTGATACCAATTCTACGAAGCCGCTATCAATCCCACCGTCTTCATCTACAAGCTCCTCAGCCCCGACCAAGACGATTCATGCATTCTCCAACCTCAACCGCATCGCAACGGTTAACATCAACGATCACTAAACGCAACCTAATGCAATAATCAATTAACGATACGTTCAATAACAATCAACAACCGAAATGACCAACTAATCAAACTCGATGGTTCAACGACATCTCGATCATACGAAACCAAACCGTATCAACTCTTAACAATACGAACTCAAGCCGAAATTCGGTGTTCAATGGTCCTAACAATGTCTTCAACATCTATACTTCTCATAACCTCATGAATCGCAACAAACTACTAAGAACATCGAGAATACTACGGTTCCATAATCATAACAGTATAATCGAATCATTTGATCACCAATTCATTATCTTCCCTTAACTAAATTCTCGTAAATACCAAGAATCATCACAACAATATCAATTCAACCATCATTCATACGAAAACGTGTAGAATTTCCCAAGTTCAACTCATTGAGGCATTTCATCGAACACTTTGAAGGCATAATCCAATTTAATCGATTATTCAAAGAAATACTCGAATTCATTCCACAAAACTTCAAGAGTATTGAATGATTACTAGTATACAATCAAGTTCTACCAATAATCTGAATCAAAATGGAGCAAATCGGCCAAAACACCAAGAAACCTCAAGAACATCCAAAAACCAAAAGTTCATGTGTTCTTACCTTCGATCCGGGTGGAGGATGATGTTAATCCATGATTCCAACTTCCAAAACATGTTGTTATAAGTTGATTCTACTCAAAACCATCATATTTACTGAAGAAATCGCGGAAGGAATGAAGAAAAGTGAAAAATGCCGGATGTGACTCGGTCCAGGCCTTATATAGGCGGGACCTGCCGGCACGTTACGTACGTAACCGGCGGGTCCTTACGTACGTAGCCGGCTGAGGCCTAACCTTCTGTCCAGTCTGGTCGACACCCTTACATACGTAACCGGCCACTGGCTTACGTACGTTACTGGCCCTTACGGCCGTAACCGGCCACTGCCTTACGTACGTAATCGGCCAGTCCTAGCCATCCCTGCGAGTCACTGCCGACCGTGATCGGCCATCCATGCGAGTCACTGCCGACCATGCTCGGCCACTACAGGTCCTCTCGGCCACGACTCGGTCAGCCGCCCCGTAACGTACGTAACACTTGTTCCGTTGCGTACGTAATACGTACGTTGACTTGCTACAGTATTATACTCGTATTACGTACGTAATACACCCTGTATAACGTACGTAACTCCATCCGTTGACTCACCTGTCCACATCCGCGCTGAAAGCTGCCGACACCGGGCCCCACTGTCCGATTCCTCTTGTTACGTACGTAACACCTTACGCATAACGTACGTAACACATACCACTTAGCGTACGTTATCTCAAAGTCTTAACGTACGTTAACAGTTCCATACTTAGCCATTTCCAGCAATTCCTGTCCAACGTCTCGACATAACAAATATGAACATACGACATACTGAACACACATACGAAATCCCAAAAATATTCTCATACTGTACGTCTGATGCACGATACCCCCAATTACAACTGTTGACCAAGTACGACAATCATACAAATACCCATACGGTATATCCGACATCGAAAAACACACCAAGCATGTAATATCCTAGAATCAAAATAACCTCGATTGACATACTGGCACGACTGTCACGGTTTCCAAAATTATCCACTCATATCGTGTCGGTCCCACTCTGTACAGTACATCCCAGATAAAATAATGCGAAAAATTCATAGTGAAATTCTAGGATATTACATATACACCCACTTAAATAAGTTTCGTCCTCGAAACTCAACACCTTTCATAATCAGTATCTCAATCCCGAAATATCTCAAAATCACGACACCATACTCAAATAATCATCATCAAAACTGAAATAACTCAAAGAACATACTTACAGGTCCGTGAAGTCGATGATCTTCCGTGATACCAGCATACGAATCCCATACAAAGTCTCAACACACTAACATACCGGCATCGCAAATACAGCAATTTGAAAATATTTCAAAAATTTTGAAACCTCCAAAATTGGTTTGACTCAAAAATCAGAAAATCATTTTCAAAAGTCACGCTACTACCGCACCGGTAGAGCCACATAACACACACGCCCGGGTTTTACGAAACCCAAGCTCCGATACCATTTTCTGTAACACCCCCAAAACCATACGGGAATATTACAGCGCCGTGGGCCCCATATTGGAACCCACAAGGCTAAAATCATTTTCGTAAATATTTAAAAATGCCAAAAGGCCCTTTGAAAATACACACACACGCAGTGGAAAAAACACAGTTCAAAGAATACCGAAAATCCATTTTAAAATATACACACGCAGCGGATAAAACATAATTAAATACATTTGCAGCGGAATTATAAAAACCAGAAAGAACACACAAGCCCAACAATCACGCCATAGCCAGTATCACCGGAAAGCTCATCCCTTCACGACCGCTACTAGCTCGAACTTCGAGTACCTAAAAGATAAAGCCCACGACGGGGTCAGCCATAATACTCAACAATGATAACGATCACATCACAAAAACAATTACATATCAATGTAATCTACAGAGTAAGAACATTCCCCATGTATTTTACCGAAATAACCTTACCAACCTGTCACAACCATAACAATCAATTCTTACCATATCCCACGCCTCGTGTCCTTAAGTAATGAACGAATTCAAATGTAATCACCTGTATTGTATCCGAAACGATACCAAAATTCCCAAACTTATCATATCTCAATTATAGAATGATCTGGCCAAGACTAACTCTGTCGGCTGGGTCGCACAATCGGATCCCAATCCTGATAAAACCGATATCACATGGCACACCAGTAATCCAACTGTTCCGATATAATAGCAAGTCCCGAATATCAATGCAAAACATGAATGTTGACACAATCAATAATGATAAACAATTAATGCATCACAACGGAAATATCAATGACATGATATTTCCACACAAGATCGACAAAGGATCAACCACGAACGAGAATGCCATGATATGGTAACTCCAACAAGGTCAATGAAGAATCAATAACCGAGAATACCGACAATACGGCAAATCCCAACAAGATCAATAAAAGTTCGACAACCGAGAATACCGATGACACGGTAAGGATCAACGAAGAATCAATAACCGAGAATACCGACGACACGGTAAGGATCAACGAAGAATCAATAACAAGATCAAAAGAGTCGACAACCAGAAATACCAACGGTACGATAAACTCCAATAAGATCAATATAGGGTCAACAACTGAGAATACTGACGACACAGTAAACTCTAGCAAGATCAATAAGGACCAACAACCAATAATACCAACGATATGGTAAACTCCAACAAGAGCAATAAGGAATCGACAACCGAGAATACCGACGACACGGTAAACTCCAATAAGATCAATCAAGGACTAATAACCACGAATACCAACGGTGAGACAACTCCCAAATGGAATCAATAAGGATCAATAACGAACGAGATTACCAATCACAGGGTGAACCCCAAACGAAATTAATAAAGAATCGATATCAAATGAGTTGACCATCGATATGGTAACTCCGAACGAGATTATTAAAGGTTCAACGGTGACAGATACACGAGAGAATAAAATCGTCAACCATATACAAATCATATATACGGGATTTCAAAGACAACCCGAATATCGAACAGATCCAATTATACATGGACTGTGAACGACCAATCAATAAGACTCAAGATGGACGTCACGATACGCTCGATCCGGATATGTGTCCGTGTACAAGCCAACCACGGTATTGATCAATACACGTCTGGTCTCGTACCTATTCAGCCTCACGAAGTACGTCTCGTGTGCACGGTTCAATATGAGGTCGAAACCAACACATGCTACACGTGCCCATCCCGAAAATCCTACACATGAACGATCAGAACGTATCTGACTCCAGATATGCCACGATACAACATGACAACAGATCTCAAAGAATCGCATATCCATCAAGGATCAGAAGACTTCCCAAAAGAGCAACAGTAACTCGATCATGAAAGACCGACACGACCACAATGTCGTATTTCCACCAGACAACAGTCCACATCATGCTCAACAATGCATATAATATTAACACATAAACCCCAAGGCAGCAGCCAAGGGTCACAGAAGCATCTCACAGGAATACCCCGGAACATAGGTGCCATATAGGTTTTATCCCCTAACACAGTTCATGCAATCACAAAATACCCCAAGGTCGCAACCAAGGGTCACGAAAGTATCCATACAGGAATACCCCGGAACATAGGTGACATATAGGTCTTATCCCATAACACATCGGCCCAACAGATCACAGCTCAAAGGAAGAGCACATTACAAAACGTAACAAACAATGGTGCACACTCACCGCATGAAATATCAACACACACATGCAATAATGCAACATGATGATTATCATAATCTAACAATATTAATTTACCTCAAGCTGGAGACGCCAACCTTTCCACGACCAACCGCCCTGAACGAATACACGGTTTATCCGACAATCCAAAATAAAGTACAGTCCATAACTAATACCAAACCACCATCCCGATTTCAACATCGACACGATAACTAACCTTGATATCCAACTTCTCATGCAATAGACCAAATTATAATTCACGTCCCCATTTCCACTAGACATCCTTAAAATCATATACATTATGATTTATCTTAGTCCAAAAATACCATACATACCACCATTCCGACAATTCATATATTCCATAATACCATTGCTATATGAATCATAAATGAAATGAAAACGAAATCATTTATTAACATTATGAACTGAGCAAGCATAACTTGCCTTGATACCAATTCTACGAAGCCGCTATCAATCCCACCGTCTTCATCTACAAGCTCCTCAGCCCCGACCAAGACGATTCATGCATTCTCCAACCTCAACCGCATCGCAACGGTTAACATCAACGATCACTAAACGCAACCTAATGCAATAATCAATTAACGATACGTTCAATAACAATCAACAACCGAAATGACCAACTAATCAAACTCGATGGTTCAACGACATCTCGATCATACGAAACCAAACCGTATCAACTCTTAACAATACGAACTCAAGCCGAAATTCGGTGTTCAATGGTCCTAACAATGTCTTAAACATCTATACTTCTCATAACCTCATGAATCGCAACAAACTACTAAGAACATCGAGAATACTACGGTTCCATAATCATAACAGTATAATCGAATCATTTGATCACCAATTCATTATCTTCCCTTAACTAAATTCTCGTAAATACCAAGAATCATCACAACAATATCAATTCAACCATCATTCATACGTGTAGAATTTCCCAAGTTCAACTCATTGAGGCTTTTCATCGAACACTTTGAAGGCATAATCCAATTTAATCGATTATTCAAAGAAATACTCGAATTCATTCCACAAAACTTCAAGAGTATTGAATGATTACTAGTATACAATCAAGTTCTACCAATAATCTGAATCAAAATGGAGCAAATCGGCCAAAACACCAAGAAACCTCAAGAACATCCAAAAACCAAAAGTTCATGTGTTCTTACCTTCGATCCGGTGGAGGATGATGTTAATCCATGATTCCAACTTCCAAAACATGTTGTTATAAGTTGATTCTACTCAAAACCATCATATTTACTGAAGAAATCGCGGAAGGAATGAAGAAAAGTGAAAAATGCCGGAAGTGACTCGGTCTGTGCCTTATATAAAGGGACTGCCAAGACGTTACGTACGTAATCGGCGGGTCCTTACGCACGAGCCTACCGAGGCCTAACCTTCTCGTCCCTGTCGACACTTACATACGTAATCGCCATCGGCTTACGACGTTATCGCCCTTACGGCCAGAATCGCCACCGCCTTTACGTACGTAATCGGCGCCTAGCCATCCTCGCGAGTCACCGCGACCGTGATCGGCCATCCATGCGAGTCACCGCCGACCATGCTCGGCCACTACAGTCCTCTCGGCCACGACTCGGCCACCGCCCGTAACGTACGTAACACTTGTTCCGTTGCGTACGTAATACGTACGTTGACTCGCTACAGTATTATACTCGTATTACGTACGTAATACACCCTGTATAACGTACGTAACTCCATCCGTTGACTCACCTGTCCACATCCGCGCTGAAAGCTGCCGACACCGGGCCCCACTGTCCGATTCCTCTTGTTACGTACGTAACACCTTACGCATAACGTACGTAACACATACCACTTAGCGTACGTTATCTCAAAGTCTTAACGTACGTTAACAGTTCCATACTTAGCCATTTCCAGCAATTCCTGTCCAACGTCTCGACATAACAAATATGAACATACGACATACTGAACACACATACGAAATCCCAAAAATATTCTCATACTGTACGTCTGATGCACGATACCCCCAATTACAACTGTTGACCAAGTACGACAATCATACAAATACCCATACGGTATATCCGACATCGAAAAACACACCAAGCATGTAATATCCTAGAATCAAAATAACCTCGATAGACATACTGGCACGACTGTCACGGTTTCCAAAATTATCCACTCATATCGTGTCGGTCCCACTCTGTACAGTACATTCCAGATAAAATAATGCGAAAAATTCATAGTGAAATTCTAGGATATTACAACCGGTGTTGTGTAAGTTAATTCTTACTCGGTTAAAAGGATTTTCATTCCTTTCGTTGTTGTTCATTCATAATCATAATTCATTCATAATGTATTAACCGTATTGAGACTTGTAATTGTCAATTAATCACTTCATTCACGAGGAACGACGGTTCCAATCATTTCATTGAGCTATCATTCATTTCACTATTATTTCATCTCGGTGAGTCATTCTTGACTTTGTCGGATTGTTATTAATTATTATTCTTCATGGTCATTCTTGTTCATATGATATTCTAGGTTCATATTGCGCGGCCGGGTGTAGATGTGTGGGATTTTTAGTCGGACATGTGATGGTCATGTGTTGGGTTCATCCACACATTGGACTGTGAACACGGTAATGTACCTCCGTGAGACTAATTAGGTACAATGGCGGGTGTGTCCGGACATCTGTCTTGTGCACGTGCACATTCCATTACGGGTGTACTATGATGCCTCTCTTTAGCTTCATTTCATAATTTAGATATATCATGATTGTGTTTATTCAACTCTTGAGGATTGTTGTTCTGTGTAACTGACCCCGTTAGGGGATATTGTTTTCAGGTCACGGCAAGGCAAAAGGCACGGGAAAAGCATGTTGACGGCGTGGAGTCCCAGTGATACTAGTAGGGGGGCCAAATCCTTTCAGTCATTCTTGTTGTTGTCATTTTATTTTTCCGCTGCAGTTTTCCATTTGGATACTCCGTTTCATTCAGTGTTGTGTATTTTATCTTCATATAAAATATATATGTATTCGGCATTATCTTGGGTGTGTTGTAATGAAACTCCTTATCGGAGTGATGGATGATATAATGTGGTTCGGTACTACAATTATATTATTTAATTCATTAATTTTCATTTGCCTGGTGGGTCCCAGTCGGGGGTCCACGGCACTGTAATATCCGCCTAGTTTGGGGTGTTACAGTGCTACCAACTGAAAATTAGGCGGAAGAATAGTCGGCAGATGGAAGGGCGGCGAAGGTCATCTGACAATCCCATTGGAAATCCGCCCCGATCGTGACCCCAGTCCGCTGCAACTATCGCCGGCGTCCGCCTCGTTCAACCTCGATGCATTATGGTCTCGCTCAAAACTCTGGCCTGTTTTCAACCTCGCTTGGAGCGTCCGTCATTTCGTGATGTCGCATGGTTATCTTCTATTGGCGGCTGGAGATTTTCAGGGGGAATTACCGATCGTGAGGGTGAGAGATGGAGAGAGAACGAGAAATGAGTGTTAGGGTAGGGTTGGATTGGTGCTGAGTCAATTAATTCCCGGTCTCAAGATATTAATTTCCGGTCTCAAGACACACACTTCGCTATTGTAAACACTGGTAAAAAATAAAATTTCACACTTTTTACTTCAGTAATTATCAAATTAGCGAAGACTTTGTAACTTAAAATTTCTAACTATTTCCTGCTTTTTTGTTTGATGCCATTTACTTAATTCTATGTGGGTTGTTTACTTCTGTAAATTGAAAAGCAAAGTTGTTTGTTTTTACTTTACTAATATACATTACCGAAGTGAGACGTACCGAAGTCTTTGATGTTTATTCTACTAGTGTAACGACTTTAAATTTTTACAGGTTTTCCTTATTATAAAAATATATTCATAAAATACTATTAGAAAAATCGGGTCGTTACAATTTTTACAGGTTTTTCCTTATTTTCCGCCTATTTTTTTCTTCCCGTGTAACACTTTTTTTAAAGATCAACGGTAACACCTAATTTGGTGTTACCATAGATACTATGACAACACATGTTACTATCAACTGTAACGATAAAAAAAGGTGTTAGCGTAGATCAATTTTAAGGCATCTATGCTAACACTTTTACTTGTAACATCGAAATAAACGTTGCTGGAGGCCATTTGTGGCGTAGTGACAACTAGAAGGTTTTAAAAAAATCTATATTTAAAAAAATTATTCAACTTTTTTTTTCTTCATGTAAAATAATATTTCATTTTTTTTATTAAAACCGTTTACAAATAAATTTCAAAATTATTTTTTTTATTTTTTTTATTTACGAATTTTAAATAAGAACTTCCGGCTTTTAATATTAATATCACATATATTTTTTTCTTAAAAAACAGTAAAAAACAATTAAAAAAACAGAAAAAATAATAATTTAAAAAAAAACAATAAAAAACCACTACAATAAAAAACTACACCTATTTAATATAAATAACAACTTTTATAAATAACTCCAGAGTGATTAAAGAATATCTCAAAGTTGGGGGCAGTTTAACTTTGTCCCATACTTTCTTTCACTCCCCTCTAATTAGAGCGTGAGGTACCGTAGGCTGGTAATCTCGCGCCATAGCTCCAGCCCAAAAAATCGGTCGGCGCACGACACCGTGGTTGGCGCCGTAGGCTGTTGCGCCGTGATGGCCAGCCAGCGCGGTGTTTTTTTTTTTTTTTTTCTTTTTTCTTTTTTGGTGGGTTTTTTGTTGTGTTCGTGTGTTGTGTTTGTATGTTGTGTTGTGTTTGTATTTGTGTTTTTTTCTTTCTTTTTTGGTTTTGTTTTGCAGGTAAAGGAAGAAAAAACAGGAAGAAGATGACCCAACTTTTTTTTTATTATTCATTTTTGGACTTGGGCTTTGTACATTTGTATGTGTGTTTGGGTTTTGTATAAGTTATACCTCTTCTTTTTTTTCATGCACTTTTTTTTCTTTTTTCTTTTTAAATTGTAGTGTGTGTTATTTTAATTAATGAAGTTTATTTTAGTTAATATTGTGTATGTTTTATTTTATGTAAAAAAAAGTTCGACGGCACTTAATCTTGTGCGTTGATACTAGGAATGTAGCCGCTAATTTACAGTGCCATGGAGATTTTCACGACGCCAGACCAACTTTTTCCCACGGCACGAGCTCTACGGCTCAAGGGTTAGCAAGGCTCTTATACCATGTATAATTATAACGCAAAACAAACGCATGCTTTTACTAATCCCATTTAAACTCAACTAATCTCCTTTATTAAATAAAAAACCTTCCATCCCTCGATCCGCCACCAACAAAAATGGGAAACGCCGCCCCGCACGGTGTCTCAGCTGCCGCCGCCGGAAAAGTCATCTTATCAGACGGCTCCGTTTTCACGTACGACCAGCCTCTCACGGTTGCGGAACTCATGCTCGAACACCCGCGTGAAGTCGTGGTAGAATTTCAGACAGTTTCGGGCGGGGAGGAACCAATTACTCCATTGCCGGCGGATCAGAAGCTGGAGGCTAAAAAATCTACGTCATGATACCGGTCAGAAAAGGCAGACCAGAGCCTTTATCATCTGAAGAATCTCGGAAGCTATTGGTGAAGACGAAGTCTGTTTCCAAATCACGCGCGATTTTATCTTGCGAGGGGCTCTTACCTTTGTTCGTGAGAATTCGTCCTGCTTCACACGGCGCCGTTTTGATGGATAAGAAGAAGAAGGAGAAGACGAAGAAGAGGAGGAAGTACTGTTTGGCAGCTGACAGGAGAGATGAGGGTAGGAGGTATGGGATTAAACCGGATTATTTTATGGAGATTTTTAGGGATGTCAATGGGTCGGGTAGGGTACGGGTATGCCTCCTCCATACCCTATCCTATTTGATTCGGATCGGGTTCGGGTATTACCCATCGAATCGGCACTAACGATTCTAGCATTCGTATACCCTATATTTAAGAATATAAATATTTTTAATATATATCATATAATGTAATTAATAAATTCAATTTAGTATAATAAATATTTAAAATATAATATTTTATATAATAATATATATAATTTATAATACAATATAATATTTATGTATAATATATAATAATAATATATTTATATAATTCAACGGAGTACGCGGCCGTAATCGGGTCGGGTATTCGGGTAATATACTATACCCTTACCCTACCCATACCCAACCATAAAATTTCGGGTTCGGCCAAAACCCGATCCGATTTCGGGTTTATCCGACGGGTAGAATCGGGTACGGATAAAATTGACATCCCTAGAGATTTTGGAAGGGAGGCCTCAATCTTTGAGCAGGAAAATATCGCGGAAAGGGTGGAAACCTAATCTGGATACAATTAGGGAAAATGTTATCAGAATAATCTTTCATGATTGACGGCAGCGAGGTTGATTTGTGTATGACAACGGCGCCGATCATAGATGAAGTGAGATAAATGTGATTGTGACATTTCACTTTTATCTCACTTCACAGGATCATGCCACGTATACAGATTGTCACCCTTGTTGTCAAGTGAATTGGGAAAGTAGCATTATTTATGTTATCAAGGCAAAAGTTCGCCATTGGATGTTTTAAAATGCTAATTAATTTAATAATTTGCTGAGCTGGTGAAGAAGATTGAACTAAATTTTTTTTTTTTTCTGAATTAAGTGTTATTTTTATTTTTTGAATAAGTATCAAAGTTCAGTAGAAAAAAATATAATTTTTCTTTGCAAATTAATAAACTCTCTAAAATAGTAATTTTATTCGGTCGGGCCTTAGGTCAGTTTAAAGATTTACCAATTTTGATAAGATAATATGATTATTATTTTTCAAAAAAAAAACACTGTATAAAAAAAATGGTCCAATCAATATCATAAATTAATAATTTTTCGATGGAGCCCTTCTAAACTTATCTCATCCAATTTTTGGTACTGTTTGAAGCGTTCTGGATTCTATAAGGGCTTTCTTCCTCATGACTGGTTCCAAATGTATTGTATCATCGTCCTTGTCACCCTCCACATCATTCTCGATGATAGTTGATACAATTTCTTCTAAGCTACGAACTTAACATGTATCATTTTCGGCAGGTAACCAAATATACTAATAACATTCATTTTGTCGCAAGAACCAAGATCGTCTATCATTATCTCTAGTTCTTGAACGACTTCTTCAATATTGGGCGACCATTTAAATTCCTCGACCCTTCACCACCCAAGTAAAATTTACAATATCGGAGATGATTTAATGTGTCTTGATAAACACTTATCAAGCAAGCTAAGACTGCAAGATTGACAACATTCAAAACATTAATATTTCACTAATCAATTTGTCCGATCCATTGTTAGATGCTTTTTATGAATTTTTATTCTGTCTATATAGATTTTATTTCGCAAAATAGATATGATGCATATAATAATCTAATGCGCTCACTTATGATGCATAATTCAATGATTGTACATCGAAAATATTAATATTTTTTAGTTGTATATGAACACATGATTGTAAATGAATTTTATTCACTTCATATGTTGAATTTTGTTTATAACGAGACATCATGGCCCGTGCGATGCACGGGCTTTATTCACCCTAAAGCACGGGTACATTATTTTCGATAATACCGAATATCATATTTATATTACATATTATTTCAAGGTCCAAACATTCACAGTTTTTGTTTTTCGAGTGAAATTATTCTAAGTTAAAACATCGTATTTTTATATAACGTATTTAATATCAGGTATGTCCTAGGCTGGGTTATTGACAGGTTAAAATGATTTGTACTCAAAATGTGCAACATATTTATCCATGATACTAACAACATAAAAAAATTACATGTGCATTTTTTAAGATGGATTATATCTCACTGAAGCAAAACATTTGTTCGTGTTTACAGAAGTCAATACGAACTATTTTTTAATTACTAGCATCGAACTATCATATATAGCTTATTCGGTGGTGCATTCTAGCGTCAATATGTGGGGTACTATATGAGGTAGATTTCAAACAATGGGTTCATATATAATATATTAAGATATCGAATTGATATCTATATAGTCAAGTTACCAAATACGTACGATCATCTAAAATGAATGATTTGTTGCCATTTAATCAAACACTTATTACGCCTACGATGCTACGTATTTGAAATAATTTTTCTCACACATTTTTATACTTTAAAATCCTTATGGCAAATATTATGATTTTTATTACATGTTTCACTCTTACTCCTTAGTTGTTTATATTTTTAGATGTAAAAAAGTTGCACTCTTAGTTGTTTATTGAGTATTTTTTTATGTAAATAATGTTATTTTGCGTCATGTGCATGTAATTCGTGGTATGCGTGTTCTCAAAACTGTATAACCACAAATTTTTAAATTTGTAAATTTTTAAAATTAGTTAAAACCATCTTTATTTTCCTCGGATATAATCAAAAAAATTTAATGTCTAACATCTCAGACGCTTCCATTTCAATCGATGACACAAATTACTATCCTTTAAAATTAGAGTTAACTACATTTTTAGTCCTTGTGGTTTGCGGGTATTTCATTTCCAGTCCAAATTTTCAAAAAGTTTTAGGTTTGGTCCAAAAGTGAAAGTATAATTCCATATTTACCCAATCTGAAAATCAAAATACCATATTTCCCCAAAGCACAAATTTTTGGTGCATAAGCACAATGCCTTTAAAAAATTTTATGAAATTATTATGTTTAAGTTGAGTATATATAGAATTGCCCCAAAAAGTGAAACATTCATTTCGGGTTTGATCCGAATTTCCTAACTCCGTTAGTTTGACTGTTAAATAAGAGGGTATTTTTGTCCTTTCATATTACTTTCTTTAATTTTATTTTATCTATCAAAATTAACTACTTGTAAGTTGTATCCTCCACCCAAAAACACACTTTTTTTCCTGATCACAAAACATATACGACCCTTTCATTTCTCTCACTAAACCATCATCCACCAACAACCTAACACCGGCCAAAACCACCACGTAACCACACCCTTGTCGCCAAACCACCACCAACAAACCTCCATCGCTGGAATCTCGGGTCTCCCGTAGAATGTGTTTCGAGCTTATAAGTAAGTTAAACTCGGGTTTTGGTTTTGTGTTTAGATCTCGATATTTCAGTGGCTGACGGCGGTTATGGCGAAGGTGGTGGGGTTTCGGTGGTCGAGAAGGTAGAACCAACGATGTGGACACCCTTAGCTCAATTCCTTTGATACTCATCAATATTTAAAACCCATCTTGGCAATCGATCCATTATTTTGGCTATAAAGAACTCGATGTCGTCTTTATTTCTTAAAGATTTGGTAGGAATTGACAATTTAATTATATAATATTTTGGATATCTCATGGTTTGTAGGTCTCTGTAGACTATTTTGAATAGAAACGTTTTAGTTGTTTAATTATTTATAAGAAAATTGTTTGAGATTTCAAGTTTGGTATATCGGTGGCGGAACCACTAAAACAACAACGAAACCACCCAAGCTTGAAACACCACCTATTGAATTAATATTCGGTGGTGTCGGCATGAAAGCGATTGATGTTGGCAACGGTTACAGTGGTCGTGGCGTGAAGAATGCTTTACGGGAGGTGGAGGTGTGACTGCTTTTTGTGAGTGAGTTGTGTGACTTTTTGGTTTGTTTATAAGGGAGTATAAATATCTCAAAGAAGAAGTTGAAAGAGTTAAACAATAACCACACTTTGTGTGATATGACTATAGAAATTCTTCAAATTTAATAATGAGACTTTGACATGTTTTAGTTGGTTGAATTAATTTAGCTTATGGCATTGAACAAGTATGCATACATTTTTTATTCTTGCATTTTTTTTAATTGTGGTTTGTAAAAGCTCTTTAAATCTTTTAAAAAAAGATTTAGAGATTAACAATATTTCAATTGATATGAATGACTCTAGCTTATGACATAAATGCTCACATTAATATATGGAACTCAATTTATATATATATATATATAGATAAGTTTGATGCAGCTCGTGATCCAGTGTTTGAAGAACCAATCAAATTTTATGTGGTGTCGTACAAAAGCTCCGAGCTAAGAACCTTAAGGAGGCTTGCATGAATTAATTCAAGAAGTTTGGGCGCAAGGTCCATTGTAGAAGGCGGTTCCAGCAACCCACATTTTGTCAATTCGATTTGAGCCTGTTGATATCCAATTTGATCAACGAAATGTGTGCTAACTTGAATTAGGTAAATCGAAACCACGTAGTAAACAATAAAAAGCCAAATGAATAGGATAAATAAATTTTATTGATGATCGTGTGATATTTTGAGATAGAGCCGAGCTGAATTTTGATGCCGGTTTATTTTGTTTTTTTCTATTACAAGTCTCCTGTATTTCTTTTTGGGTCCAATTATTCTCTTTTTCAAAAGTCCCTTTTTATCATACATTCCTTCTATATATAGAAAGTCTTGGCCAATCAGAAGGCCGACAGCGGGAGAATGTTTGGAAATACTTCCAAACACCTCTCGGGGGGAGAGAACGCCTTAGACACGTGGCGGTATTTGGGGGTCGCTTTGGGAAGAGGAAGGACAAAGTGCATTAACTGTCCTATGTGCCTGTTTTGCATGTCTTGTGTGCCTGTTACGCATGCTTTTGGCGATGATTATCCGTTGTGGTCGGTTCTGGGGTCGGCCTCCGGGTCTCCAGCTGCTCTTCCCGGCCTTGTTATAATGGGGCCTTGGAGCATGTTTGGTGTGGGCCTGGTCGGTCCTGTTTGTCATCCCCGCTCGGGGTCGGTCGTGGGGTCGGCCCCCAATCTCTAACTGTTCTGCTCGGTCCTGTCATGACGGGACTTGAAAGTGAATTGGTATACTCGATCGGTCCTCCTTGTTACTCTGTCCGGCCGGTTTATTCGGAAATCGGTTCTTTTGTCTTCTGGTCCTCCTTAATCGGGCTGGTTGAGCTGACGGGGAGTGCATGCGTGGATGCCAGGGCGGATTGACTATCAACAAAATCGAATCTTGAAGATTATATAATTTTATTTTCTTAGCTTAATAGGCCACGAAACTAAGACATATAATGGCCGAAATAAGGTCTTTTAACGGTAATTAACTGATTTTGAGTTCATACTTTGACTAGAATTTTAGGTGGTGGCAGTCATGATCCCATGCCTCCCTCATGCCTCACTACCCACTAATAATATCATTTCACCTCATTCATGTCTCTCATACCTCACCATAGTTTTTTAGTGGCAACCATGATCCCATGCCTCACCTAATTTTATTTTTTTATTTTTTATATTCATAATTATATTAAACAATTTAATAAAAACATAATATTTCATTAATAATTAAAAGAAAATTACATAAAACTTATTAGAAAAAAAGGAAATCACTATTCATCGAGGTATGGTAAGTCTTGAGCCGCTACATGCTCCATAAGATCATATCGGAGACGGTAATGGATATCTTAATCGAGTAACTTCGGTAGTACACTCTCGTAATAAACTGGCGCGACCGGCTGATCCATTATATGAACCGGTGATATTGCCATCTGGTCGTCTTTTAAAATCATATTGTGAAATATAATACACGTATAAACGAGTTGTCGAATCTTTTCGACCGACATAGCCCGGAGAGGACGACTGAGAATCATTCATTTTCCCTTAAGACGACCAAAAGCTCATTCGACATCCTTTCTTGCAGACTCTTGTAGCTTCTTGAATCTCTTTTTCTTCGGGTCAGTGGGATACTTATATGCTTTAACAAACGTTGAATACGTAGGATAGATTCCATCGGTAAGATAATATCCACGTTTGTAAAGCCGTCCATTTACAGAAAATGAACTGTTTGACGCCGTTCCATTTAGCTCCGTAAGATACAATGGAGACTGATTCAAAACATTGATATCGTTGTTTGCACCGGGAGGACCAAAAAACTAATGCCAAATCCACAAATCATTTGAAGCGACGGCTTCAAGCATAATAGTCGGGTATTAGTGATCACCTCTCTTATATTGGCCTTTCAAATGTCTAGGACAATTTCGCCAAACGAAATGTGTACAATCAATGCTACTAAGCATTCCAGGAATGTGATGTTTTTCTTCATGTGCCTCGAATAAGCGTGCAACGTCATGGTTTTCGGCCTACGTAAGAACTCTCGACTATATAATTCAATTATCGCATGACAAAAATGATCAAGGCATTCTCCTACAAAATATTAAATATTAAATAAAAAAATAACGAAAAGTTTATAAAAAAACGAATTAAATAAATAAAAATGAGAAGGTTAACCTGACGTTCTTCGTGCCATGTTTAAATAGTCATCAAATCTATTCGGAGGTTCACCCGTTGCGAGTTGCCGAATGATCGATGTGCATTTTTGTAACGCCGTGAAACTTTTTTTTCCCTCGCGTCTTGGCCCTCTTGAAACCATTCGAAATTCGCTTCAACGTCACCAACAATTCTTAAAAACAAGCTTTTATTCATACGAAAACGGTCACGAAAAACATGGGCGGGAAACTTTGGTCGTTCGACGAAATAGTCATTCATTAGAGTTCGTAAAGTTTTTTCACGAAAACGGGTGACAGACTCCGGGTTTCGGTAGTGCTTGTCGTGTCTTCAATGGAATCGTACACGGCTAAATAGGTTGATAGGGTACTACCAGATAACAATAGTTCGGAAGAGTCGGCGGGAAAAATTAACTCGTCCTCGGATGAAGAAGAGGAGGAGGATGACATGGTAAAATAAATGTGAATTGTTTGTGTGAAAATATGGTAAATAAAATGTGAATTGCAGGTGATTTATAAAGGGATTTTTTTTTTGTTTAAATGCCAAACGGTCCCAAAACCACAACGGTCACATTTCAACGGTCATATTCTTCCCCATGCCTCAACGGCAAAGATTGCCGAGAGAGCCCATGCCGCAGGCATGCCGTAACAGTGGCAGCGGTGTTGCCGCTCGGCATCAACCATGCCGTGCCCATACCATATCCCATCGCCACCCCCTTATTATGGTTTATCTGGAATTAGGATTTCCTCTTAGTTGATATAAAGACTTTGTAAGACTTGAAATTTGACATCTTTATGATAATAGTATTGTGAGTTCGTGGCTCTTTAGTTGTCTCTCATTCTTGTGTTTCATCGTTAGATTCGTCATCGGCTCAATGATCATCCCCATTTGTGGCATCTTTAACTTGGGTCTTCGTTGTTGAACAAAAGTCCGTTCGAGTCGTTGGGTGTATATTTCAAACGGTTCTTAAGATTCGGGCTTAAGAGTGTAGACAATTCATCTTTGCTAGATTTCATTTATACGCAATCGATTATGGGAAGATCCATAGTCATTCATCAACCTTCGGCGGAACCAAATATATATATATATATATATATATATATATAATGTTGGGATGACGTCATTTATACCAATGTTGAGATGACGTCATATCAATGTTGGGATGACGTCATACCTTTAATCCGATGGTTGATATTAATGAGTGAGATAGTGTGTTTAAGTTTAAGTGTTTACATATATCTCACTATATATAGTCAAAGCACCAATGCACACTACTTATTACATATTATGTACGATGAATATATATATATATATATATATATATATATATATATATATATATATATTCAATCCAATGAATATAATACCCATTAATTAAATACAATCACTTTGATAAAAATAGACTTTATTCGTAATATTAGAAAAAAAAACTCTTTAAGTTAATATTCAAATAAACTTATACCTCTCTAAAAATTAAAACGCCTTCGCAAATTATAATAAATTTTATCTGTAAAATATACGGTACAACCGCATAAAGTACGAGTGTGTATGAGGTGTGGTTGAGTAGGCGTGTCCCTATCATTTCTTTTTATTATAACACCACTACCGAAAACAACATATAGTAAGAGGTAATGATCGATGGCATATATTTTTAGTTAATTAGAAATATACTCAATAATCAATATTACATTCTTTTCATATTAATTGATTTTTTTTCTTTTTTACCGGCTGGACTTTCACTTAATCTATCTCACAAAAAATATTAACAAAAATTTTTAATATTATTTTTATAAAAATATGTATAAATATGAATCTAAGAGTAATTTTTTAATTGCAAGTTAGATTTTTTTGAGATAATTTATAATTAAATTTAAATAAATCAAAATATTAATTAATATAAATCGAGAGAAGTATAAACAATAAGTTAAACTTAAAACTATGGATGATAATTTTGACCAGACCCGCACTGTCCCGTCCTGACACGTGACGTATGGGTCGCCCCGCGACTCGCAGTGAGGCGGGGCGGGTCAGGTACCAATCTTGCCCCGTGGGTACCCGTCCTGCCCCGCTCCACACAATCTTTTTTAATTTTTAATATATTAATATATATATTTTTATATAGTTTATATATTTATATATTTATATATTTTTCTTAATAATGACAAGTTTTATAAGTGATATGTATTATAAAAATGAAATACTAGATAAAATATCACCAAAATATTTATTTTATTAAATTTAAAGTAATATTATTTCCTATGCTGCTCGATCCGACCGGTCCCACGACCAGCAGTGGATCGATCCGCACCAATTCATTCATTTTGTAGGCCGATTTGGGTCTTCACCGATTCGTCTCGACCTGTCCCATTGCTATCCTCATTTAAAACAAACTATATTTGTGAAATCAAGTGAGGAAATAAATAATGAATATAATTGGCCTAGGGGGGGTGGTGGGGCGGGCGGGGACGTGTAAAGATGGACGTTTGGCCACTTTCTCTATGGTGGATAAGATCCAGGTGGAGACGCATTAGAAGCTTTTAGATAGAGACAAGTCCCCTACTATGTAGAAGAAGCGATAAGAACGAAGTGAGGGATAAGCGCTAAATTAAAAGAGATGATAGGGCAAACACTCTGAACCACATCCTCAAATACACTCGTATTTTATGATTGTTGTATTGTTTTACTATTAATTTTATTATAATATTATTATAAATATTTTATTTATAAAACATACAGTACAACACCCATAAAATACGAAGTGTGTATGGGGTGTAATTCAGGATGTCCCTATCACCCCTCCTAAATAAATGTCAGCATGACAATATATTGCGAGAAGCTTCTTTTTCGTTGACTGGCGCTATTTATTGTCTGCCTGAATTGTCATTTATTATTTTTTGTTTTTAAAAAGGACTTTGTAACGTTGGTATAAAATACATGGAGATAATCTGTATTTTTTCAGGAACATATAGAGTAATCTGTCTATTTAATTTATACTTATTCCGTTCTTTTATTATTGCAATATGTTGATTATTACACTGTTCATATATTTTTTTTGACCATCTTTTGTGATTTATACATATGAAAAAATATAGTGATGTGGGATTTTGTTAGATTCATCTCGAAATATACTTTCAAAATATCAACTTTTTATAATTTTTAAAAGTAAATAATTGAAGATATTAGTAATCAAATTTGTACATTGACAGTCGTGAAAATCCAAATGTTGCAGTTATAAGAGAACATATGTAGTATATGAGACTATCGACACGGAGCTAAACGATTAATTTTGTATGGCTGAAATTTATATGCATCCAGAATTAAATAAAACACAACTGGTAGGGATGTCAACTTTATCCGTACCCGATCCTACTCGTCGGATAAATCCAACATTGGGTCGGGTTTCGGCCGAACCCGAAATTTTATGGTCGGGTATGTGTAGGGTATGTGTATAGTATATTACTCGAATACCCGACCCGATTACCCGACCCGCGTACCCATTTGAATTATATAAATATGTTATTATTATATATTATACATAAATATAATATTGTATTATAAATTATATATATTTTTATATAAAATATTATATTTTAAATATTTATTATACTAAATTGAATTTATTAATTACATTATATGTATATATGATATATATTAAAAATATTTATATTCTTAAATATAGGTATACGGGTACCCGAATACCCATTGGGTACCCGATTACCCAATGGGCAATACCTGAAACCGATCCGAATAAAATAGGATAGGGTATGGGTAACCGGAACCGCAATTTCGATTATCGGTCCGGTTTTCGATTCCATTGTGTATCATTTGTTCGGTTTTCGGTCTAACCGATATCCGTTCGGTTTCGAACCGAAAACCGGTTTTATAAAATATATTTATTAAATATTATTTTTATTTTATAATTATATTATATTATTTTAATTTTTGTAAATTAAAATTGGAAATTAAACTATTTTTATGAAATTATATTTTGTAATTATATTATATAATTATAAAATGAAAAATAATATTTAATAAATATATTTTATAAACTAAACTGGAAGCAGATTTTATTTATGAAATTATATTTTTATATTTTATAATTATATTATATTATTTTAATTTTTTAAATTGAAATAAAAAATGCTTTTTGTGGTTAACTGAACCGGAATCGAAAATAATTGGTGCAGTTGCAGTTGCTTAGAAAAATTTATACGATCGGTTTTCAGTTCTATTTTATGACATTTATGGTTTCGGTTAACCGAAAAATTCGGTCTGGTTAACCGAAACCGAACCGTTATGGTGGTAATGGCAACGGGGTGACAGCAGAAATGGTGTTGGTGGTGGGATAGGACAGTGGCAATGGTGGTGGGGAGGCGGTTGTGGTGGAGGCGGTTGCGTCGGTGATGGTGGGTGATGGTGACGAATACAAATCCATCAAAATCTTAGGGGTGTAGGAAAGATTTTAAAAGACAAATTATGTTTGTACCTTGTGCTTAAGGATGAGTACCTAAATGATTCCATTAAAATCCTTAAAATCCAAAATAAATTTGAATACCTCATAATTTTGTAAGATTTATAAAAGTTTTCATTTAATACCTCATGACTTTAATGGACTTTTAAGAACTCCATTAAATTCTATATTGAATATCAGAAAAAATTAATTGACTTTTAAAAGTCTCAATTAAATACACCCAAACTTTTTCAAATCCATCAAATTTTATAAAAGTCTTTAAAAGTCATTTGAAGTCTCAATTGAATACCCCCCATAAGTCTTTGACAGGACTTCATATTGAATATCATTCGTGTGGGTTCGATTCAGGGGAAGGATTTCATGTTCTCTTTACTTGGAGGAGGATCTGATTATACGTCAACAGAATTCGACAAGACACTGATCAATTCAATTTACCTAAGTGACAGTAATGAGAAAACGGAAATATTGCCTTCGATAATAGTTTAGTGTAAGCCTAGAAATTGAAATATAAAAAAAATGACAGCAAGAATTAGGGGTGGGCATGGGACGGGATGGGACGGGCCTGGGGTCATCCCACGTCCCGTCCCGTGTAATAACAAGCGGGACGGGACGGGATGGGATTGGTGATTTCATAATTTCATCCCGCACTGGCCTAATCCCGGTTGGGACGGGACGGAACGGGACGGGACGGGTTTAGTCCCGTATAAAAAAGTTCATAATATAAATTAGAAAAAAGTAAGAAAATCTATGATTTTATACATCTAAATTCGGAAAAAATATCTAACAAACTAATTTAATAGCCTAAATTAAACTTTTAAAATATCAATTATTAACATTGAATACAACATATCTATTTTTTTTGTTCAAAAAACATCAGTTACTAACTTTATATCGGTTGATTAGGTTTGTGTATAATTATAATATACAGATAGTAAAAAATAAAAATAGTTTATTGTTAAAATTAATTAAAAAGGGTTATAAATAATAAAAATATATGGTTTTAAAAAGGATTACAAACTAAGCGGGACGGGACGGGCCTTACGGGCCTCAGATTTTTTGTCCCGTGTCCCGACCCGTAGTTATTCTAATGGGACGGAACGGGACGGGCTTAGTATTTTTAAATTTGGATCCCGTCCCATTTCGGGTAATTTTGGGACGGGACCGGGACGGGATCGGAATTTTGATTTTTTGTGCCACCCCCACCAAGAATGAACTTTCTGGGCCTCAAAGTCGGCCCATGACATTTTTGGGCATCAAATTTGGCCGGCGCCGACCGCCGATGAATTATTTTTTTATATACTCCATGAAGTATATATATATATATATACTCATTGTTAAAGATTTTGTTATAGTGTGGATTTGAATACATTGATGCGATATGAACACGTGTGAGACATTTTGTAAAACGAGTAATTATGTTGTTTTATTTATTTTGTTTATATATATTTTTGTTGTAATACATCATAAATTCAGGTTCATGAAATAAATTGTACGTGCTTAATATATATTACTGGTGCTTAATATATAGTAATGGTGACTGACCTAACGTGGCGCATATAAACATCATATCATCCATAGATCGATATATGGACGAATCGAAAAGAAGTTCATCTGAATATTATTCGATTTGGATATTTAGTCCCACGACACTTCAATGTGAAAGTCCATCAGATTGAACAAGACGATCTGATCGCTCATTTCACAATCACATCTGAAGAACAACAACCTCGTCCAAAAAGCCACGATCTGATCCAACAATAGACGCAAAATAGTATGTGTCAATGCAGCAAGATGACGAAAGTCCTGTCCATAGAGTCGACACCAGTTGTCACGACAACGACGAGACAAACATTTAATTGATGCCACCACCCGACAAGATTAATCATAGAATGATATGTATATGAATAGATGTCTACGTGTATGGATATATTATCCAAATTATGTATTTATTCAAATGGATTTGTGAATCAATATAGACATTAACAGATATAATAGTATATAAAATAATGCTAATTAGCATTCAATAGATATCTAATTATGTTGAATATTCATTAGAAAATAAAAATGAACATTTTGTTTAAGACTAATGAACGTCCTTTTTTTTTTGATAAAAGAATAATGAACGTTTTAGTCGTAGATAAAAAACCAGTCTGTTGAAATACATAGCCAGGAAGCCGTTACTTATTGGCCATCATACGCGGAATTATTTACTAAAGGGGTGTAGTTTTAAAACATATTTACTATATAAGTGTACTTTCAAACGTATTTACTAAATAGGTGTAGTTTTCTATTTAAGTGGTTTTTTATTGTTTTTTTATTTTTTTAAAATCATTATTTTTTCTGCTTTTTTTAACTATTTTTTTACTCCTTTTTTTATAACTATTTAAAAAAAAAATATATGTAATATTAATATTAAAAGCCAGAAGTTCTTATTTAAAATTCATAAATAAAAAAATTGAAAAAAGGATTTTAGAATTTATTTGTAAACTGTTTTAATAAAAAAACTGGAATATTATTCTACATAAAGAAATAAAAAGTTGAATAATTTTTTTAAATATAGATTTTTTAAAACCTGCTAGTTGTATTTTTCATAAAAAAATTGTTATGTTCTTAAAAAAAATCTAAAAATCTAAAAAAAGACAGATTAAGGTTTAACTAAAAATCTATTGTAGTAAAGTAAAAAATGTTATTTCTATTTTTGAATTTTGAATTTTTCTAGTAAATGAAAATCTATTTTTTTATTTAAAATAAGATTGAAAATTTAAATATTTAAATATTTATAATTTTTACTTTTAATAATTTTTCAGATAATTAAATATTTATTTTCTAGGATTTTCCCTTTTTATTAAAAATTTCCAATATTATTTTAAATAAAAAATAGATTTCCATTTACTAGGAAAATTCAAAATTCAAAAATAGAAATAATATTTTTTACTATAATATTGTAGATTTTTATTTAAACCTTAATCATTTTATTAGATTTTTAGATTTTTTTAAGAACATATTTTTTTTATGAAAAATACAACTAGCAGGTTTTAAAAAAAATCTATATTTAAAAAAATTATTCAAAGTTTTATTTTTTTATGTAGAATAATATTCCAGTTTTTTTTATTAAAACAGTTTACAAGTAAATTTTAATTATTTTTTCATTTTTTTATTTACGAATTTTAAATAAGAACTTCCGGCTTTTAATATTAATATTACAGATATTTTTTTTCTTAAAAAAAAAACAGTTTAAAAAAGCAGTAAAAAAACAGTTAAAAAAAAGCAGAAAAAATAATAATTTTAAAAAAAAGTAAAATAATAATAAAAACCCACTTAAATAGAAAAATACACTTATTTGGTAAATATGTTTGAAAGTACACCTATATGGTAAATATATTTTAAAACTACACCCCTTTGGTAAATAACTCTCATGCGCCTCACTTTCAAGGTTGTCAGATTATCCTCGTCTTTTATAGAAAATGGGCTATTTAAATTTTATGTAAATTAAATGAACTAATTATTTTTTTTGTATATTAAAAAATAGATCGATAGTGTAAATTAAAAAAAGCAGATTATCCTTCTATATTTTCAAAAAAATACATCATGTCCTCAATCATATTGTGCACAAGAGGGTGATTTGCAACGTCTATACAAAATACAATGGTGTCAATCTGCAACTTTTTGAGAATACAGGGAGTTAATGTGCTATTTAATTTATAGAAGGATAATCGACCTATTTCTAGAAAACATAGGAGGATAATCTATCTATTTAATTTTCACAAAAAAGTGAATAGTTCATTTTATAAAACGGATAATCCACCATTAACCCCTCATTCAAACGTACCAAAGAGTTCACAAATCACAACATTTAAGCGAGCCTCAGCTCCCTAACGGGTTTTGGATTAAACGATTCGGACCAAGAAAAATCAAAATTTAAATGAATTGACAATATGTGAAACTAACCTTAACCGCTTTAGGGCTACAAACCAATTAGGCTATATATAAAAAGTCTTAGAAGTGTATTTTTATATCTAAAGTTTTAAATACATAAAAATATATTCAACTTTTCGAACTAACATTTGAATTCAAAATATGCATTAAAATAGTTGCACATATTTTTAACCAAATTTCATTAAAAGAGTTATGAAATTTTAAAATTCCAATTTATATATTCTAAAATAATATTATAATAATAATAATAAACATTATATATTCAAACAAAATAAGAAGAAAACAACTTATATTTTCATAACAACAAAATTATAAAATTTAATATAGTATTTAAATTTAAACATAACGTAATGTCGATCAATATATATCCATTAAAAATGAGTAAAATTAATTTTATTTTATTATAAAGAATAATAAAAATAAATATAAGATATTAAAACTATATTTTTATTAATAGTTAGCGACTAGCAGGCTAATTCGATTAACATACGGGTTAAATTTAATGAGCTTCGAACTAAATAGTCCAGGTTAAAAAATTGAAATTTAGATTGAATAAAAAAATTAGGACTTAATCGTTTTTTTCAATTTAAACGGATTAATCCGTAGACCGACGGCCTTTTTTTTTTGATAACTAGGTGATCCCAGCTTAGCCGGACTAATCCTAGTCCCTCAATGAACCCACTCCTAACCCATTGAGAGAAGTAAATCGCGAGTCGCTCGAGCAATTGGAGTTCCGGTGTCTTTCTACGTATCTGCGCACGAGAGCTCTTAATCGATTAATAGCCTCGGGTTCCCAAAGACAGCTTTCTGAGAATGCATCGATTGGCACAAGACTCCAGGTTCCCAGCAAGAAAATACTCCCACACTGCCGCTTGACGCGAGATTAAACATTGATTAGCGGTCGCTCGAGCTAGCCCGGGGAGCTAGAGGATCATAAAGATAAAAACTTCCTCTTTCACCTCCTTGGTGGGATTAGAACTCAAGACCTCTCCCAATGGAGTGTCTTGGGAGTAGGCGTCCTACCACTAGACCACCGACCCTTCTCAATATTGTGTTGGGTAAACTTTTTTAACTGACTTATTCCACCGACGCCCCTTTTAATATCTCTAGTCATTGAGAATAAGTGAGAACTTACAAATTCCAAGACTTTTTTATATTGATAATATAAAATTAATATTGATAAAAATCAAACAATTTACATCTGTAAATGGATTGAGAACTAATTGTCATTATATCTAGAATGAGATTTTTTCTGTGGTGCCGCCAACTGTCAAAGCCAAATTGGCTTTTGGGTGGGGAGGGAAGTGCAATTAATCCACCAACAAGGCTAAATAATTGTCTTTAAAACTAGTCAAGGTTCTCACAAATTACACACGGTGGCTGTGTCATGACGGAATTAGAATATTTATTGAGGAGGATGCAGAATTATAAAAATTATAAAAATCGGATAATTATATATATAGCTTCTTATATTTTATAGGAAAATTTCTATCCATCAGAGGAGTCCGTGGATCCCTTGGACCCCCTCCCTCCACCCCTGCACCTAGACCCGGCAATTTACCACACGACACGGAAATTTAGTGTTTGGGTTTGCGTTTTGAGTACACGACATGAAAATACACGAACACGAAAGCACACAGTCGAGATTTAGTGTCGGTTTTGTGTTTACCCTTTGGATACACGACACGACACGAGGTACACGAAATAAAATAAATAAATAAATATAACATTTTATATTTAATTTAATAAATATATATATTTTTATGAATTTTGACTATACTAAATTTTAAAATTTTAAAATATAATGTGAACTTTCATAATTTTTCGTGTAAACATTCGTATTTTCGTTGCTATTCGTCTACTAAAACCTATAAAAATAATATTATATTATTAAAATTATTATTTTTTATAATATTTAAATATTTATTTTATATTATGTGTCTGACACGAAACGACACGAATTTGCGTCTGTGACACGACACGTAGCGTGAATTCATTTAGTGCCAGATGTGGTTTGGACTTTTGGTACACGAAATACAAAAATGCACGACACGAAAAACACACACGAACGAATTACCAAATCTACCTGCACCTGTGTTAACTATAATTTTATTTTATATTTTCTTTTACTCACACACACGATCTAATGGTATCAGTGGGGTTTGAGACTTGTATTCCTTTACCACGAACAATATTATCATCCAATTGAGACGTGTTAGCTTGCATATAGATAGATAAACATTAATATTTCGATATTTTATATAGTAATTATGTATTAAGGGCTATTCTTGGAATTTCAGCTCTTCATGTGTCTTTTGTGAAAAAGAATTAAAAAAGAATTAAAAAAAAAAACCCGCAGTGTGAGAGTTTTATCCCTCCAATGTGGGGATAGCTCCTTGTGGGCACCATGCACTGTTCCTCCCACCTAGTGGGCCGTTGAGTCACCATGATTTAATTCCTCCACCAATCCCTGTCGGGTCGGGGGTGGGAACCCTGGGGCGAGGGATTTCGCCTTTATGCTACAATATAAGAATTAAAAAAGAGGCAAAGAGAGAAACAATAACTCCCTCCTCCATTTGTAACTGAAAAAAACAGCCTGAAAAATATATTTATAACTTTTTTTTTTTCAGAAACTTGAAAGGAAAACCAGAAGGAGGAGAAGAAGAAGAGATGAGTGAAATAGTGTTATACATAGATGATTTGATATCATCATCTCCTGACATATCAATATGCAGAATATGCCATGAACAAGAGTACTTTGATGAAAGCTGTAGAAGCTTGGAGGCCCCTTGTGCTTGTTCCGGGACTGTCCAGGTAATTAATTTTTTTTTTTTCAAAATAAATTGTCTTATGTTTTCTTCTTATTATTTCTGTCAGATTTTCATTAGATCGTTTTTTTTTTTTTTTTTTTTTTTAATTTTTAGTTTGCGCACAGAGATTGCGTACAGAGATGGTGCAACGAAAAGGGCAACACAACTTGTGAAATTTGCTTACAGGTGTGTGTGTGTGTAAATTCCAGATTTTGATAAATAAAAAATTTAATTAGTTATTTTTATTTTTGTTGTTCATTATCACCTGTTTTCCTGATTCAAACGGCCAGAAAACTTGACCTTGCGTTAGGTCGTACTAAAAGTACATATTTTTCTCATATCTATCTATTTCAATTCGCAGAGTTTAATTCTAACAAGAAGAATATACAAACTGAAATCGACAAATTGAACAAATATAATTATACTAATGTATTTTCTTATCGTCGGAGGAAAACTTGGTCTGTCGGTACTAAAATTGCATTTTTTTTTCCTTATTTGTTGATTTAAGCCGCACAGTTCAATCCTAACAAGAAGAATATACAGACTGAAATCGACAAATATGAATAAATATATAATTTTAATACCGACCTAACGTCAAGCTTTCTGACCTCTGATATTAGAAAAGTCTTCCTTTTTATACCAAAGATTTTTTTCTTTTCTTCTAATTTTCTTTCCTTTTATTTTATCCTTTTTTTTTTTTTTGGCTGCTAAATATATGTTGATGGAAAAATAGGAATTGTGCACGCGTGTATCTTCCAAAGGGATTTGTTTGTGTTTCCTTATATATTATAGTAATAATAAAAAAATGGTCCAAATATGGGTGCTTTCATTTTCTATTGCAAGCAATGTGACATTATTATATATCCTTATCTACAAATATATCCCTTCGATAATTCGGGACCTTAAGGAAACAAGATAAAATAGCCTTGCGTCGAAAACACATACATTCCGTTTTGGTTTTGGTTGGTTTTTGATTTCTGCTTCAATTTCTTAGATTTTCAATTTTTTCTACGCACCCCCTAATTTTTCAAGTTATTCACTATCATATTTGTATGTATATTCGCCACCGGATTCACGAGGACGTGATGAATATTATTTGCTGCAGATCCAATAATGAATATACATATAAATATGATATTCGTACAGGCAACTTAAAATTCTCCTTATAATCATATATACATATAAATATCGCATACATAAATTGGAAGGCTCTCAAAATGGTTAATTCCATGCTACTCCACATTGGAGTGTCCTAAACATAATTTTGTATCTATTTACAGGAGAAATGATAGGCCAACACCCTGAACCACACCCCCAAACACACTCGTGCTTTATGTGTGTTGTACCGCGTGCTTTACTATTAATTTTATTATAATATTATTATGAATATTTTATCTGTAAAGCATGCGGTACAACACCCATAAAGCACGGGGTGTGTATGGGGATGTGGTTCAGGATGTTGCCCTATCACCCCTCCTATTTATAGAGATGCGATTATATTTTTTAAATAAAAATTCATTAATTAAACAAAAGGTGATGTTTATCTTTAATATTGCTCATAATGATTATTGAAAAGTGCCTTTTCAAATTATGTACTGCAGAATTTTGAACCTGGGTACACATCACCTAAGAAGAAAATTGACACAAGTGTAATAAACATAAGGTAATTCTTTTTATGTTTATATTCTTTTTTTTTTTTATGGTAAAAGCTCAACTTTCTAATTTTTGTAATTTAGAGAAAAACTCTGGGATTTATTGTAATTACCTCAAACCTCATGGGTTCTCTTGCAATTATTACCCTTAGTAAAGGTAGAAAGAGAATATATTACTTAAAAATATGGAATTGTGGGATTGTATTGTAATATAGGGATAGTTTGGAAGTGCCAAGAAATGAGCAAGAAGAAGAAAATCGAAGAGATATTATTGAAACAGAGTCTGAATGTGCAGTAGCAGCAGCTGATAAAAGCGCTTCTTGTTGCAGATCCATGGCTCTAATCGTAAGTTTTTTTTTTTTTTTTTTTTTATTATATTAAAAAATAGTTCGATCAAGAAAAAAAAAAGTTAATTTGATTTTTTTTTTTTTTAAGTCATTATTAATTTGTGAAATTTTCCACTACAAAAATGCGAATGTGCTATAATTGAAGCAAACCTGTGGTAAAATTTTTTTTGATTACTACTTGAATAAATTTTGCAGTTGACTGCTCTGCTTTTGATCAGACATTTGTATGCGGTTGTTACTGGAGAAGAAGGGACTTACCCTTTTTCACTTCTTACTGTAAGTTCACTCTCTATTTACAGTGCTGCAATTTTTTTTTAATCAGTCAGTCAACATTAATGTAAAAATGTTTTTTTTTTTTTTTCTTTTAATTGATGTGCAGGTGATTATAGTCAAGGCTTGTGGTATAATTCTTCCAATGTACATATTAATTCGGATTTCAGCAGCACTACATAACAGCATTAGACATCATCACCAGGTTAAAATTTCGCAGATTAATCATATTTTTATTTTATTAATACTTCATCAAATATTTGACAGTTACATCCCTCAATTTTTGAAGATATTACAAAAAAAAAAAAAAAACAAGGGGTATAACAAAAACAGACTTGGGGAGATTTGTGTAATTTTGGAATTCCCAATTTTTTTTTTCTTTTAATAAAGCCCAATCTATTAATTTTTTAAAACACAAATTTGCATGGGATATATTCTGCCTTCTGTTTTGCAGATTTCTGGTATGAGTCATGAGTATGAGTATGAGTATGAGTATGAAGATGAGGGAGATTGTTGAAACAATGCAATACAAGCCTAATCAAGTTCACTTGTGCCTTTGTTTGTAGCTAATACGTGTAATTTATTTATTTATTTGTTTATTTTTCTTACGCGGTTAAATACGATTATACAAACAGATGGAAATATAGAAATCTCACAGATGTAATGAAAAGATCTTTTTTATTTATTTCTTCAACTATTGAAAGTGACGAGACAACCAGAATTGTGTCACGAAAACCCAATTCATTCTCTCTTTAACATCAAGACCACATTACGGTTTCAACCTTCGATGCTTGCATAAGTTCACAAAAATGTACACTCTCTTTCACTAAATAATTACCAAGTAGGAGAGTTCTAAATGGCAATGATACCTTATAGCATGCCGAGTTCGAACCCCGTCTGTCAAGACTGAAACACTGAAGAAATATTTTCGCCAATGTAGAGGGAGAGAGAGAGAGAGAGTCTAATTTTGTTCTAGAAGTAACCTTGCTCTACATTGAAGGTTGGCCAAAGAGTCGGCAACCGAGCAGCTGTCGGTGCCTGTGCCAAAATAATTACCAGCAGCAATTTTGACCAAGTTGTGGATGATCACAGATGCCTCGTCTTCCCAGATTTGAGTGGTGGAGTTGGGCTTTCTCCACCTCTTGCCGTAATTTCTTTCAAACTCCCGAGACTTAGCTGCCGCCTCCTGTAGTACTGTATCAGGAAGCCCTGGAAATGATGATGCCAGCAGCACAAAGAACAAAATTAGCCCCGAGTTTTCACTTTATTACAGAAAGGCACATGTTATCTTTCTTAAGATTTTTCAATTTGTGAAAGAGAAACAATTATCAAGGGTTTTTCTATTTGTAATTATGGAAAAATGTTGATATCTTCGTCCCCTATTTCAAGAAATGATTTTGACACAATAGACAAGTCCACTTTCAAAATTAAACTTTAATTTGTAAATAAAATTTATATAATATTTGTTACAGTAGTTTTTTTTCTTAATATAAATAAGAATAGTAGCTTGTTGGACACAAAGATTAAAAATAAACGAGAATGTATGATTTAAAAGTTGTTGTGCGATTGTTAAATTGACTTTAAAAAAATGCACATTCGTTAAAGTGGACTCTTCAAGCGGGACGAAGGGAGAACGAAAGTTGACTAAAAGCTCGACACATCTTTCAAGGCTTTTGAAACAAACTGAGGGTTGGCTTACCAGCTAGCCGAGCAACATTGACACCATAACTTTTGGGGCATGCACCAGGTGTCAATTTGTAAAGGAAAATGACTTCCTCCAGACCAGTAACTCCTTCTACAATTTGGCACCCCATGTGACACAGGGAGACCTGCATGAATATCGAAAGCTTAAAGAAATGAAACCCTCTTGCAAAACAACAGATACTTGACAATGCCTTTCCATGAAAATACAGTTCAATCGACAGAGAACCAAACTCAATATCCTTCTCTTCCAAAATGCTTTATTATTTGTCACAGCGTAATAGGATTCTTACTTCAGTTCATTACTAAGGACATAATTTTTAAAATTGATCAAACACAAAATATAAGACCATAGTAAAGAATCAAATGTAAATTTCGTTAAAGAGCCTTCGCGATTTTCTTAAATCTAAAGATACAGATTTATAGAAGTCTCTCTTAGTAAGGTAAGTGATATTAGAGAACTTTTTCCTTCACTCTTGTTTTTCTCCTCTCTAGCCCCTTCCTCTCTCTCTACATTCATTCATCTCCCTGCCCGCTCGCCTTGTAGAGACTGGCAAAAGCCCCACCTTCATGCATCTTTGTCAGATCTGGAAAAGACAATGTTTCCTCTCTCTAACCACATCTTCTCATCGTCAATCTTCGATAGTGGTGATATCAAGTTTCTTGCTTGATTTGCTTTTGGGTGGGTGGGATCTATGGTTTTGGACTTTCCTATGAAGTCGATGGTGTGATTGTGACGAGGCTGGCATCTGGGTTGGTGGGGGCGGCTTTGGTGTCAGGTGGTCATGCACGGGCTGTTGATGTTGGTGATGTTTGGAGAGGGAGAAGGCTGCAATTTATTTCTAATTTTCATTTTTATTTTTGGTTGGTTTTCAGTTTCTGTATTTTTTTATTTTTCCTTTTTTTTTTTTGTTGTGGGGTGATGCGTGTAGACGACAATTGTTTTGTCTAGTGCATGGTTTTATTAGCTCGAGCCTGGTGAATTTTCGTTCATGTTGGAAGTGTCTTGTTCCTTACTCGAGAAGGCTTGTCACCTCATTGGAGGTGGTTCGTCTCCCTCGCGGAGTGGCTTTCCTCCTTGACTAGTGTTAGTGCAAGGAGCTCTTTCGCCAGTACGCAAAATGAGTTGTAGTATTTGAAGATGTATCAATAAGCTGTCTACTGTTTCAGAAGAACGGCATACCTTAGGATCATTCTGGTAGTCGACAGCTAATCTATGATAATGTGTAGAAAACATTCCCCGACATTGTACTTCACGGACAAAATGTTCAAGAACTGATGCACTGGCGAGAGAGATCAGAAAAAAGAGAACTCGTGAATAATATACTTTAATTAGCTTTTAATTACGGTTCATCTGATTAAAGTAAGAACAGATATATAATATGGATGCTTCTGCCTGGTTAGGTCTGCACATACGCAATCGCTTGCCCATCTGATGTTGATGTCCCTCGTCCCAGCTCATCCAATGCCACAAGTGAATTGCGAGTTGCTGAATTCTACATCATCCATCGAAACAGGTTAGAAGAAAAAAAAAAAAAAAAAAGATACTCCCACTTTGTCGAAAACAAAGCCATAAATAGAAAACAAATGCTACAAGAAAAGATCAAACAGCTGCAAGGACCCCCAAACGAAAGTTGGATCTTCTACGAAATCAAACCTCAAATGCGTAGAAAAGCTCTTATTTCTTTAACTAGATTTTTCAGATTGGGAGTTTTTATCTGTATGCTTGCAGAATTACTATAAGACATTTCACCTACTCAAACCATATCTTTATCTCGTTTCATAAAATGATTTTCTGAAAGGAAAAAAAAAAGAGAAGAATTTCATTCGCCTAAAGTGGCAAATACAATGGCAAATTCCATTGTACCATCATAGACGCAGTCTCCAAAAGCTCCGTCAGAAATGTGCTATGTCCAGCCATAATCTGATCTTTAGCACCCATTCGAACAAATATCCGATCTACAGGAGACAACACAAAACTTTCGGCAGGCACATATGCTCCCATCTGTAAAGAATCAAAGTGAAGCCACTGATAATGAATAAAAGACCTTATGGAAAAAGAGATTTCAAAATCTCACCTGGGCCAAAACCACAGCCAAACAAATTTGGCGTAGAAGAGTAGACTTCCCACCCATGTTAGGTCCAGTAAGGAGTATAAAGCTGGCATGACTGGAACCACCTAGTGTGACATCGTTGGTGACAAAGGTACCCTCTCCCAAAGCATCACTCCTTAAAACAGGATGTCCTAAACATTTAGCACTGAGGCACGGCACTTCATGATGATCTGGTGTGGATATAACTGGACAACATGTTTTCCCTTCATAATATGCACTTGCAATGGATAAGCTGATTAAACAATCCAGTTCTGCAAAATAACATTCAAGTCCCCCACATGAGATGATGACCAACATTAAGAAAATCTTAAACTAGATAGAGATATTACTGCAGCAATGCATAAGGCATCACGGTGACAGCTATAAATCTGGGTAAAGAAACTATACATGGCAAAGCACATGAGAATCCATTTTTGCCATTTTTCAGTTTCCCTCTTTTTTCCTTTTATGTTATTTATGTAACGATTATTGACGGTTTCAAAGTTTGATTCATGTTAGCCGACCCCAAATCATTTTGGGACTAAGGCTTAGATGTTGTTGTTGTTGTTCAGTTTCCGAACAGCTTCTGCTCTAATTTCACGAGGGCAATAATACCTGCGACAGTAGAGACCATTTGTCTCCATTTAATGTGATTCTCGCAGAATCGTTCGATCAATCTGTGAAGAATGCTCTTTAATTTTGATTCCTTCTCGGATTCAGCTTGAGAAAGCTCTTTAATCAACCTTTTGATCACCGGAGTCCAGTAGCGGCAGAAACCCTGCAAATAAATGAATGATTCAAAACACAAAAAGTTAGATCTCAACAAGAATACATGTGATCTGATTCCCCACTGAAGATTCAGAAAGCAATGGGGGAAAGAAGCTCGAGTGTCCTAATATTTTGACGGCCAGAAATTTATTCTCTTAAATTATTTAGAAGATTTTAAGGACCACAACAAGAGATGGCATATGGTCCGACAAGATGGAGAAGCAAATGAAGAAGGCACAAAATAGATCTTCGATCCTTCGTAAGCAGCTAAATGTCCACTCTTTTGAAGTAACTATAAACAATGACAGATCAGAACTAAAGTCAAACCCAACCAGGATAAGAGATTTTGCCAATCCCCCCATTTTAGTAATGTTGTACTACATAGCAGTCCTTATCTGAACAACCCACAAACTTCAATGAGAAAATCGTTTGTTTATATCCAACTCGCATGCAAGGATTGCAATGGAGCAGGAATAGCTACACAGATAACTGACCTACTTAAAAAAAAGCCAGAAGTTGTGCTATTACCTTCTTAGATGATCTTAACTCGTATTCCTTGGGAATGCTTTGTGATAAACTTTCGGGGACCTCCAAAAGGTATGCATCTTTTCCAATTGTGACAAAAGAAATCTACATATGATACAAAAGACCTAAGATTATGACCATGCTTTAAAAAATTAAGATCGTGGACAAGGTTACTTTGGGTTCTTACAGATGCATCTCCAAGTATTTTACGCTGCTCCTTTAAATGTTTTCCAAGATTGGATTCAATGTCTTTAACGATTTGCCGTGCAGCATCATACTCAACATCAGCCCCATCTCGAGGTATTATACGCCCCGAATGATTTGCTTCCTCCCAATCAAAGGCATCTTTGAAATGTCTTAAAATTGAATGAACATCAGAAATCCCAGACCCTGGAAACACATCTGTCGTTTAAGATGATGGTCACCAGACTTGCCACAATAATGCTAAACTTTTGTGCTATACCAGGCATTAATAAATGATGCAACAGTCTAGACTCCACATTGTCTAAAATGGCACCAAGTGAAGAGCAGGCATGGGCCATCATTTCACACCCACGTAGTGCTGAAATGAAATCTTGGAGCTGCTTCTTGGATGCATCTTCATATAGAACAACTTTATTTGCATTCCTGCCATTAGCATCACTGTATTTCATCCAGAGAATTAGTTGAACAAATATACTAGGTTTACTTGAATAATATATTAGGAAATAAACCTTAGCAACTTCACCTGCCAGCAAAGATGCGTGCAAGCAAACGTTCCATGTCAGGAAGCTTTGATAACTCTTTTCTAAAGCCCATAACATATGATTGATTAACTCCCTAAGACACATATAATTGAAAAAAAAATGATTAATGTTCTTCGGAAGAAACGGCAACATTAATGGAAAGTTCCCAAGCCTTGCAATATGCACAAGTAGAGCAAAATCTGGAATGAGGAAAAATTTAATCATTCACAGAAAAGTGCAAATTATGAACAGAGTTAGAATATCACACAGCCATTTGCTTAAATCTTTAGTTTTCAGAGCTCAATATCTCAACACAAAATCTAAATATACACGACTATATAAAATTTCAAATCCACTTAAGCCCTCTTGTGGTGGGAGGCGATTTTTCACTTTAAAAGAGAAATCGACCCCCGCGGAAGAGAAAGCGGAATCATCAATCCACTAGGATTTACTCCGACTACAAGTCGTACTTTGACTCGAAGGGCTGGCCCAGCATTCAATGCGGGCTGAAGCATTTAGGCGTGTGAGCAAAGATTCTAGGTGCCAAAGGATAGGTGGCAGCGATATGCCAAAGAGGATAAGTCTAACATCGTACAAGCCAGGCCAAATAAGGACCCTTAGAGCTTGGCTTTCGTGACCCTAGAACAAAAACGTAGTCAAAGCATAAAGGGATTCCTCCAGCTGAACAAACAAACTTTGTACAACCGTGGAAAAAGAGAGGGTAAGAACTAAAAAGCTGTCCTATACAATGCAATCTCATCTCACATCAGCAACTGCTCTCTCAATGTCTGGTGGAGTTTGCGTATTGTTGCATATTAGGGCCTCCGATTGCTCAAGCAAGTCGATGCAGAATCAACGGAAGGAGAGAACCCGCAGGCAGAATTGGACAAAGAATATACTTATGCCATGGGCGGGGTCGTAGTTTCTTCCTGTAGGCTACTCCGAATCACTTTGTTCATAAAGAGTATTCTTACGCGGGCAATAGGAGCGGAGGGGGAGACACATTCATGAAAAGCGAGAAGACGTGCCTTTACCAAGCAAGTCTTATACTCTCCCCTGAATTGCAACCATGTGAATTTGGCCAACGCCAAGCAGTTCAAAGACTTTTTGAATGAGTACCAGGTTGTTATGTGGAACTTTGTATTTGTCTATTAGTCGTTCCCTGTCTTAATTTAAATATTAAATAATGATGTCTAAATAGGAAGACGAGTCGGTATAGCATCATAGGACTCGAACGACTACAGAGAAAGGATTCCCTTTTCGTACTAAACAAGAAAGGGCGAATCTGATCTCTTTGTTTCCTAAATTGACGTCCGAGACTACTGCTAGTGAATTCTTTCATAGGGACTATTGTCAATGCTACTATTGAGTCAAGAAATAGTCAACAGAAAATCTAACATAGTTGGATAAGACTTTTCACGTCAGGCATACCCTTTTCAATTCTGCAATAGCATCCTGGCGTTCCTTAATTGACTTGAGATGATACAAGGGTCTTGCTAGCCATGATCTAAGTAACCTTTTACCAAATGCTGTGGTACAATGGTTCAACTGAGCATATAGTGTCCTGTGGAAACCAAAAAGTTTGAGGAACTAGAAAAGTAAGCTATTAATGATAAAGACAACTTTGAAAGGATAACAATAGTAATAGTGCAAGTTACCCAGAAGAATCTCCATTTCTGCTATTTTCAAATATCTCAAGATTTTCCAGTGCAGATGCATCGAGAACCATATATGGTTTTTGAGTGAGTTCACCATATCCAGAACAAGGAAGCATCTCATACTTTGCAAATCGGACAAGGGTTTCATCCAAAAAAGCCTGTCGCAGATAGAAAAGAGTGCCACCAAACGCTGAGAGTGCTTGGCTTCCATTTTCACCAGCACTCACAAGGTTGGATAATACATCTGGTAGGCAGTTTGTACCACCATTTTCCAACGTAGAATCACTAGATTGCAGAACTACTTCATTCACAACTGGGGAACATGAATGACCTCCAAGTCGTTGATAGATGGCCATAACTTCACGAATAGTTTTTTCAGCATCCCAGAATTCAGAAAAAGGAATCAATTCATTGACCAAAGGATTTCTCGTATGTCTAAACAGTGCCTTTTCAGTCTCAGGACAGAGCAGCTTAGCAGGTTTTATAATTTCAACTGGCCTCAACTCAGATAATAAACTGCATAATGAACTGCAATCTGCATCATCCCTGAACTGGTCAAGGGAAGCATACTTAATACCACAGAGAATGTATCTGAAGAGAAGATAAGGAAGTACAAGAAAGAATCCAGCATCCACATGCATATTGAGGGGATAACAGACACCTCTGCCATAGGCAGACAGCAACAAAAATCAGAAGAAAAAAAAAATATTCATGTTCAAGTTAGGCTACTGAATAATGAAATTCATATCATCCCAATACCAAACAAGTACAGATACGAGGTATTTCATTAGCAAATTCATCAACTTCTATTGAAGATTCCCAATCAACTAGATATTGCGTCAAACTTGTGTGTGTAAGCGATGGGTAAACCCTTGAGGTTGAGTTAGGCTCAAACACAAGTTGTAATATGGTATCAGACCCTAGCGTCAAGATGTTGCTGGGACACCCACTTCCCACTACTGGGACCCTGTTCGACCACCCCAGATGTCCATCCCTGTAAAATCCACGCTCGAGATGTCGAGCCCTCGACGTGAGGGGTGTGTGTTGGAGATGACGAGGCCAAACTTCAGTTAGGGCTCAATTCCAAGTTCTAATAACTTCTCTTATTATATTGACTTCAGGTCCACCGAATGTAAAAGTTCATTCCCATTTACGCATGTGCAAATAGTAGCAAATTGCAGATAACACACAAAAATAACATATATGAAAGGGAAACAACAAACTCAGGCACGTCAAGCTCTATATGAATTAGCCCTGCTACAATCAAGTAATTCCCTCTTACCTGCCCAAGGACAATTTTGCTTGTTGCAACATCAACCACACAGATACCAAATATGTGAACTCCTTGTTGGTTTTCTGAAGTTACACAGCTCTCAGTCACTGCTAATAGATAGGACGCATCAGGGTTGGTTGAAAGCATTTCTCCCTCTGTTAAAGTTCCTTTTGTGACCACGGCACATATCTCACGTTTCACAACCTGGAAAAAGATCGTGAAAATTTTATCAGCCCCAAGGAACATAATCGTGATATGAGTAAAAGATCATTTTTGTGCAAGTCCTAAGATTAAAATCAGATTGACCTTATCTTTGGAGCCCTTTTCTTTCCGACGAAGCTCGAGCTGTTCAGGTGTCTCTGTTTGCTCCACAACAAGAACACGATATCCCTGTTGACACCAAATATTCTCATACAATCAAAGCTTTCAGAAGTAGGGAAATTAATATTTAAGGCTTAAAAGGTTCAAGACAGAATAGTTTACAAGCAGAAGACAACCTTTCTAGCCAGCTTCTCTGCATTCATTAAAAAGTTCTTCTCTGGAAATCCGCAATGAGGTTGCTCTCCCTGAAAGGTCAAGCAGCCGTTATATATCAACTTGAGCAATAAAGTAATCTAGAAGGAAGTTCAATCTTCCTAAACATTGACCTACAGAAACTTTAAGTTCTTCAAATGGGTAAATTTTTTATCAAGATTCCTCTCCCTTTTCATGACACTGTTAAATGATAGACAGCAATCCAGCATAAATAATGTACCTTCATATACTGCAGACCAAGTTCTTTGGCTCCAACATGTGCATCCATTTCAAAAAGTTCATAAAACTTGCCCATCTGGTTCAATATCAGAAAGAATGATCACACCCTAACAGGACAGTATGATGAATAAAGCCGAAAGCATGTACAACTTCAGATATTTCGAATGAACATGGTATTACCTTGAAAAAAAGAACCTTGTCCATATGCTTTGACTTAAATTCCCACCATTGCCTCTAAGAGTACAAAATACATTAGAAAAAAAAACTCAAAAATATTTTCCAGCAATAGTACTACAAGTAGCTGAGGATGTTAATTACCTGGCCGCCAGTTAAATTTTTTACAAAGTCCTGAGGTAAATAAAGCGTCCTTGGGTCATAATTTACATCCCCAGGGCGCCTTCCATTGGCATCTCTACGATTTCTGTTTCAGAAGAAGAAACCAGTTCAACATAGTACACTGTAAGAATAAGCCAAAATATATTTTTTGGTAACGGTGAAAATGTGAATGCCTCAAAAATTATGACTGAAGAATAGCAGTTTAGAAGTTACTAACTCTTCCATTAGATCTGACTGTAATATTTTTATGTATAAAGATCAAAAGTACATAAAGACTTACACCTCAAGGAAGCACAATTTGTCTGCCCCACGAGTCGCAAATCTGTTTGCATCATCTCCCATTGTGGAACTATCTAGAAGTGATACTTTCTCACCTACGTGCAACAGTCTAAAATTTACTGCTGACTCTATAATCAGTCTGTAGTATTACATAACATTGACAAGTTTTTAAAAAAAAAAACATTCGAACCAATATGATCTAGCACATTTTAACCGGAAATAAGAAGTATAGAAATGGGAGGAGACACCATTTGAGTAAAACCTAAAATCCAATTTTGTTACCAGATAATAGCCATTACATCTACATCAATTGCCTGTTTCTGGAACTACAACATGGCGATCATAACACAACTTGGAGGAATAAGTACTTAAAATAACCTTTAAATAATCCCAATCAAGCTAAAGCAATACAATTCACATGTTACGATCCTTAACTTCTTGCTTGGACAAGAAATCAGCTTATCACAGATACAAGACAACAAAAATTTAATTTGATTGATTTTGCAAGGAAAAAATGTTACTTACTATAAGGACTCAGTCTTTTAATGGGCCCAATCAGCTTTTCTGCAGCTGAAACCTCTGAAACACTATTCTTCAACTCTCCACCAATCTTACTCTTCTTACTAGCCACTGATGACATTTGTTCTCCATCATTCACACTCCGTTTCCTGGAGATTGTCTTCTTCCTACCACTACCTCTTCCAGTTTCCTCGTTTTCCACCTCCAAATCCATATCCTCCAAACAATCATCATCTTCTAATGTTTCATTTTCTGCCTTTTTCCCCCAATCCTCATCATCAGAATCATCTTCTAATTCTTTGAGATCACCGTCACCACCATCCTCTTCATCTACCACCACCGACATTCTTCTTAGCCTCCGAAGCTTCTTCTTTGCTGGCTCCTCAATCCACTCGGTCTTTTCTTCCGAAAGATTTATCATTTCCTCATCACCGTCATCATACTGCACCAAATGCTTACCTGATATCTTATCAAACGACTTCACGCAGCCTTCGTACCAAGACTGATCTAAGGGCCAATAAACCTTGATTCGCCTGTCAATAGCATCTGCCCCGTATGATTTCTTATCAGAGCCACGGTTTTCAGGTGAAGCGGAGGCCAAGTTCGGGCTGATGAGGAGAACAGGTTTTTTGCTCTTCGACTGCAAAGGCGAAGGCGTTATCGGGCTCGGGCTAGGGTTAGGGTTTAGTTTGGAAAGAGAGGGAGACGGCGACGGGGAAGGTGACGGCGATGATCCCGGCTTCTTGCAGAAGAATGCTGTGATTTGACGCTGTTGGTTGACCAGCGGCGACCGACCGTTGCTCGTCTTTTTCGATGGGGCCATCCGATTATTGTTCTATACCTTGTCTATGCTAGTATATTATCTGTATTATGTATAATGTATAGGATAGAGTGAAAAAAAAAGTGGAAGCAGGATCACATGTTAGGGAGAGAGAGAGAGAGAGAGAGAGAGAGAGAGAGAGAGAGAGATTTAAAGGCGGGAAATGAAGATACAGAAGAGAAAGCGCACAGCGCGGAGGAAAAAGGCGGGAATCGGAACCGGGAAACCCGACAGCCGGCAAGCTTTGGCGGGAATTTCATGCGGCGCGTGCTCATCCATTTACAACACACAACTCCTGCCTCACGGCCCAGCTCTTATCCACATATCGGACCAATATAAGCATTGGTAAAACGGCCCAGGTTGTTAGAGTTGGGCCGTTGGCTGGCGGCCCGTTCATCGCCAGAGGCAGAGGATTTCGCTGTAGAAAACAACTAGCAGATCGGGCCATCGGGATTTGATATATTGTATCCGAACTCATGATACAGTATAGATTAGGAAAACATTATAAGATACTATATGTCCTCTCGTTCGATGCACGGCGTAAAATATTAAATATTTTATTATTTTAATAATATATGATCGAATTTCAATAATATTATAAAATTATTATAAAATATACATGAGTCAGTATACACACACATATACATATACTATTATTTGATTTAATTTCATTTATAAACTCTTATCATGTGATCTAAGGGCACATGATAGAAAACCATAAATTTATTATTATCAACTTTCATTATAGCCGACCCCAAAGCATTTTGGGACTAAGGCTCCGATGTTGTTGTTGTTGTTGTTGTTGTATTATCAACTTTCACTAAAAGTATACAACCAATATTCTTACAAATGTAATTTTATATGATTTGACATATATGTAATATATTTTACTATTTTATAATTAGAACAAAATAATTTTTAAAAATCAAATAATTGTTAAAAAGCTATGAAAATAAACTAAAATATATTTTTCTTCAATATTCTTATGTTTTTATATTGAAATATTTTAATCATCTAAATATATAATAATTATATTTATATTACTTTATATATACCATATGGATGTCAAATTAAAGAGCACGAAGTAAGATTAATTTGATATATTTTTTTAAAAATAAAATTGATACATAAAAGTTATAATTGTTTAAACTATTAGCTTAAAAATAAAAGGAATAAAATGAGAGAAATTTTTTAATTGATAGATAGTATATAATGGAATAACCTTCTAACCCCCTCCCAAATTAAATGTCCATTTTTTTAGGATTTTTAAAAAGAGGATTAATGTGGAGATGACACATGTTTCCTTATATTTTTTTGCGACTCTCTTTTAGTATTAAGTATAGATGGGTAAAAGTTCGATATAAAATATATAAACATGACAGTAATATATATGATCATTGTATATTTATAATATTTATATTAATATACTAATATAATTACCTATCAGTATACAGGCAAAATAATGTCATATATTTTTGTTAAATATTTAGATTAAAGTCACGCATTTTATACTTAATAATATACCTTGAGATCCACAATGATATTAATTCATTAGGCACATGGTAATAAAGTATATTATTGTGATGTATTTAAATAAAAATATAATCAATTTATTGTATTTGTTTATATAATTTTTCTTTTCACAAAAAGATGAATCAATCAAAAAATTATTTTAACTAATAATATATCTTTCTACTCGGAATTATAAGTCTAACATGTCAATAATTCTTTTCCCAAATATTTTTAAAATAAAATAACTCAATAATCTAAAATAATTATAAGAAGGTGAAAACAAAAGTAAAAATATTGATCTTGTAAAAAGATAGATTTACTTCAAAGAAATTATTTGAAAATTATCTGATTTTTATATTTTATATACAAATAATTTAAAATCAAGATATAATGTAATAATTATTCAAAAACAACTTATATTCAAAAAGGAATATTTTAATTATATATATGCCTAATGATTGTTAAATCAAATATTGTAAAAAGAAGATTAATTTAAAATATTAATAATAAAAAATAGAGTTGAGATGATAAACTATTAACTTTTAAACATTGATAGAAAAATAAAAAGAAAAAAGAAAAAAAAATTGGTTCTCATTAACTCTCATTCAAATGTGTAGGAGTGTATTTTTTAAAAAAAAATAATAATTAATCTAAAAAATCCACATAAAGACACTTGTCTTGTACAACTCTCTTTTAATAGTAAAGTAGATGAGTGAATAATTGGACTGTGTTGTAAAATCGAAAATAATAGAGAGAGAAAATTTAGAGAGAGAATAGAGAGAATGATTCTCAAGTATATTTTTCATTAATAACTGAAGTCCTATTTATAGGAAAACTTCAGATGGCACAATCGTAATTACATATTTACATCAGGGGTATAATAGTCATTCACACTATATAAAAACAAAAGGGTAATTGAAATGTCACTTTCAAGGCTTTATTATAACACTCCCCCTTGAATGACTATTTACATAAATATATGCTGAACTAGTTTGAAGAAAAACCCAATGGGAGAAAAACTTTCAAACTGTTTGTATTGGAGCTTGTGGCAATCATATCATGTTGCATCATAATGGTGGTAGGAAATCTCCGTTGGATAAAAACTTCAGCAATCGGTGATCTCGTAAATTTGCTCCCCCTTATCTCGATAGTTCTTGTATGAATATTCTTGTGCCGTCTCAGTAAAACCTCGTGGGATAAAATCGAGTGAATCACATGTATATCATTCGTTGGAGTATCCATGTGTTGCCTCATTAAAACCTCACAAGAAAACCCAGTGGGAAAAACTTGATCGAAGGAAAAAGAGTACAACTACCCCTTCCGTTTTCAAACTTTGAGGAATAATCTTGATCTCTGTAGTGTTCCTCATTATGCCATGAATATGCCTCGTTAAAACCTTATTAGGGAAAACCCAATGGGAAAAATCCTAATGAAGGAAAAAGAGTACATTATTCATACTAATACGCCATTCCAGTTGCCTCGTTAAAAACCTTGCTAGGAAAACCCATTGGGACAAAACCTCAGTCAAGGGAAAAAGAGTGCAACGCGTATTTTATAAATATGCCCCAGACATTTCAGTAATCCTCCAGGGATTAGTATGAGTATCATCTTCAGTGCAATTTGTAATATCGAACTCATATTCTTTGCGATATATTCCAAATTTCTTTTGGAGATTCCATATTTGTTGTGATTAGGCTGCCTCGTTAAAAACCTTGCTGGGAAAACCCAGTGGGATAAAACCTCAGTCAAGGAAAAGAGTACAGCATATAATTTTCGTTCACAACGTTTTGAGTGACTGCACGCACTGATAATATGTTCAAAATCTCCTTATGAGTCACTTTCAGTAAGCCCATATATTTCATTTTATTATAAGGGCATATATTTCAATTTTGATGGATTTCAATATCCTCATTTCCAGTATCCATATTTCACAGTCATGGATATCCTCATATCATTTATCGATATCCTCTTTCCAATCATTGATATCCTCATTTTCACAAATCATGGATTTTAATATCCTCATTTCCAATATCCATATTTCACAGTCATGGATATCCTCATATCATTTATCGATATCCTTTTTCCAATCATTGATATCTTCATTTTATTCATAGCGCTATATTGTGTCGACACCTTTTAATATTTATTTCCCCATGGCAATATAACTTGCCGAGATATCTCATTATCAATCACCCATTGGGATTATGTCTATATACTTCTCAAAAGTATATGCCTCCTTTTATCATCTGCTTTGATTCATATTCGGGGAATTATTATGTATTTATCAAAGCAATTGTAGTTGGTACCAAAGATTAATAATCTGTCATGCATCTTTAAACTTCAAGTTCATATTTGAGTTGTGAGGATATATTATGATGCATTTCACATATTTCCAACTACCAATACTCCCTCTCATGCTGAGAGATTTCTTGAGCACCAAACACATATGCCAGTATCTCAGTATTCTTCTTCAGTCATGGGAGTTTATATATTATGTTCTCGATATTGGCTAGAGGACTTCAAATAGTATGCCAATTGATATCCCACTCGTATGCGTATATCTTGATCCTTTATCGGATCTATAAAAATTTATTTGGGATATATTACTAGCTCAATCTGATATGGAATATATGCTCAAACCGTGAGCAAATCATCTCGTAAATTTCGACACGAAGTCATATAAACATGTGACTATCTAGTGGATCCATAATACCTAGTAGTTCACATGTAGAGGAAGTGGGCCCATACTCCCCCTTAATATATTCCAAATTTATTAGGGATTCATTCTCAATATTGGCTAGTATTGATATTAATCGAGAACAAATATTTGAAGATGATGTGTCTATATCACCATATAGATATTTTACCGGCATATCACATCATCTTTCGGTGCCATTATTGCACATCATTATCAACATGGAGTCGTTGCTCCCACATGTCATATTATATTCATTATTCAAATATAGAGAGCCGTAGTTCATACGCTTCAGGACGCGGAGTCAAATCTCATACGCGTAATTCCAATCTATAAATAGATTATCATTGTATTCACAAAAATCACTCATACCGAGGGTCTGAATATCATAATGGATTCAATGCTTTCGAATCTTCGTAAATATTATCCATTTCTTCCAGTGAATAAAAAGAATTTATCGAGCTCGACTCGAAAGATTAAGGGTGCTAATGAGAAATGGCATCCCAGAAGATATTCGGTGGTCGATCGAAGCACAAGTACGATTATCTGGCGAATTTTCAAATTCATTAAAATACATGCCAGGTACAGGTAATAGTAGTTTTGCAAAGAAACGGAGAGCAAAAAGATTAGGTGGGTGCTATAAATGTGCTCGGTGGACATGTGACACACGATGCAAATCTGTGGGGTTTGTATCCAAAAATCGAGAAGATAAAATAGCATTTATCAAGGATGGATTGAGTAAGGAATCTATGAATCATGATATTCAACAGATTCTTGATGCACATCCGAGTGGATACGTTCATCGTGAACTAATGGCTTTATGGATACAATTTAAGGATGAACAGGAACGTTATAGTCATGAAAAATTAATCTCAAAAGATCCAGTTTGTAAGTTCGTTCTGTCAAAATTGGTATAAGGTAAATAGCAAAATAATGCAAGTTGTTGAATATTGTTTTCCAATATTTAAATTTCTCAGCTGCCGATCGGTAACGTCATTTTCATTGAAAAATATAATATCATATCTTTCGTTTTCTTTTGCAATTTTGTCAAAAGTAATGTCTTATATGCTGCTCCTTTTTCAATGAAAACAGTGAAGTCATTTGTCGTTTAGAAAGAAGTTTCTTCTTTAAATTTGGGATCCACAAATAAAAGTCTAGTGTAGAAAAATGGAGTTCTCAGGATCCTCATATAGATCTCATCCATTTAAAACTATATGTATTTTAGGTGGATCCAAACTGATAGGTTATATCCAAAGATGTAGATATGGCATATCAATTCGTAAAAGAATTAGGAAAGCACAAAATCAATATATTGTATGGTGGGAGTAATCATAGATTTTGGGTTATCTTTTAGACGCCGCACAAAATGAGAGAATAAGTGTAACAAGTGCCTTACACTTTCCCACAATGTAACCAAAGAGTATAGAGGTTCAACTCGGGTTGATGCTTCAAGACACTGCTCATAATAGTTTGATGTATGTGGTGAATAATAGTGATGCCTTTATTGTTCTCCTGGTGGCTATGGACACTTAATGAGATATTCAACATCACATCATGGCCGAATGACTTCCATACCAAACCTATAGGTTTGTTGAATATTAATAATTTCTTCACGATTTGCTTGCCTTTCCTGGATCAAGGAGTAGATCACAAGTTTATATCTCACCATCACGAGATATAATAATATGTCTTGACATCATTCTTGATCTACTTATAAAGTTTCAGGCATATATTTCAGTTAAGAATTTGGAAGTCAAAGCTCATCAGCCACAAGCTATTGGCGCCAAACGGAAAAGAAGTTTAGATCATTTAGATCTTTCATTATAAACCCTTATCCCAGGGGGTGGCAGAGTTACGGAGTTTTATACTCTCGAGACGCACCCCTTTTCTTTTAATGGGTTTCATATGTATTTTCTTTTTCGCGTTTCATATTGTCGAGTGTTTACTGCCTTTTAGCTAGTTTCGATATTTCACTTCGACTGTTGTGTGCTTCTTCAGCAATAATAAGACCATCATTTGCTTTTATGCAAATACAATATTTTCACAAATATGTGATATATGTTTTCCCATGAGTATTGCCAATCAATATGATTTCAATGATCCCACCATGTGATATAATCAACGTGTGATTTATTGAGCAATTATTTTCCAGTGATATTTTCCATATCACTTGTCAAATGATTCCACCATGCAGTTTCCATGGGATTTTCTTTAATTAATCGGTGATAGCTTATGGTATCACTTGCTCAATTTTCTCCGTTCATGCTTAATCATGGAGATCGAATATTATATCCATCATTTTGGCTTCTTCTTCGAGAGCAGGATTTGAATCATTGATCAACTACTTCTTCAGAGTAGGATTTATTTCTTTCAACTGCTTCTTCAGAGCAGGAAATTGATCAACTACTTCTCCAGAGTAGGATTTATTTTTATCAACTACTTCTTCAGAGCAGGATTTAGATAATCGATCAACTATTTCTCCAGAGTAGGATTTATTTCTTTCAACTGCTTCTTCAGAGCAGGAAATCGATCAACTACTTCTTCAGAGTAGGATTTATGAACCATTCTTTGTGATATAACCAACCACGATGGTGATATATAATATATAAATTGCGTACATGTAAAACCACCCGTCTTGTGATAATTGAACTCATCACATGGAAGGTATTATAATTATATAAAATAAACGCAATAAATATGTGGTTTTAAACCACCACTTTGAGATAAGTAAGAGACATAATTTAAACTGCAAAATAATTAACTGCTTCTACCAGAGCAGGATCGTCCAATCAATTCCTCAAAATATAGTCATCGTCAAGGTATAGGTCGAAATATCGAATGCTGTTAACAGCAAGTGTAAGGGTATGTATAAATCTTTACGATTTCCAGAGTTAGATATTAATTCGTACATTTTAATAAATTTAATAATGACATGTATGAAAAGATTTAATACTCATATCAATATTAGTGTCAAATTGAAGCTCTCTTAAAATGGATCACAATAGTATCAAGAAAAATTAATTCTGATATCACATGTATCTTATATGTAAGAAAAACGAATTTATGATTTAATAAATTAAAAAAATATAATATTTTATTTTATTTTAATTATTATGCTTCAACCTTACATGTTGTGTAGAAGACTTTTCTATTATGCTGGCCGGCACCAGGTGTTGTCACCTACTTTTTTTTTTTATTCTTTCTCTTCTGATGACTTTCTTTCTCGGCATTTTTTTTTCGTTTTTCTTGTTCTTTTGTTTTACGGTAAAACTTTTACCTTTTCTTTCCTTTTTTTTTTTTTTTAATCTTCTTCTTAAAGCACACATATTGACAAATAGTACCTTACACATCATACCACCATGCGATGATGGATAGCAACGGAAGTCGGGTTTCTCGTTTGGGGTCCGGTTTCGATGGCTTGGGGGTTGATGAGCTGGTCACTTCCTTCTCCTTCAAAACCTTAAAATCTGGGGAAGCTGATGGGCCGCGAAGGGCCAGGGCCGTCAGGCTGCAAGTACGGGGAAGATTCAGGTGCGGGTGAGATCTTCTTCGGTATGAGTGGCGGCTGTGGTTGCGTGGTGGCGTGGAGCCGCACCAGGAGTTCTACCATCTTTGTATCGTCAGACATGGTCGCTTTCACCCACTCTTCTCTCTCTTTTTTTTTTTTTTTATGATTTGAGTCATGCTCAGATCTTGGGTTTTTGAAAAATTGCCGTGAATTCCATTGTTGTGGGGTGGTTGGAAAAAACGGGTACTGGCCCTTTTTTTTTTCCATCTTTTTCAGAAATTTTAAATTTGGAAAAACCCAGGAAGGCTTCGTAGTTGGAGGTGGAAGGTGAAATAGGCCCAATTTTGGGTAGAAACAAATCTGACGTGTATGTGTTTGAGTGTGTGCGTGATTTTTTTTTTTTACTGAACGGATCCAGAACATGAAAATAAATCTTGTGTATGTCTCTTATGAGTGTCCCACCCTTTAAAGCTCATGAGTTCAGAAAACAATTCTATGAAAAAAGTAAGTTTGTTAATCAAGGGACTGATTATTCAGACAGGTCTATGCTGCATCTCGGTGTTCTAACTCTTCGGATTTCATGCTAATTTATTTTCAGAAATTGGAAGATGATGTTGGTGAAGATGAAAGAACAAAAATCGAAAGTTTTCTTTGTATAGAAATCTTGAGATTTTTGTAATAATTCGATTTCTGATACAGAGGTTCATCCAGGGGATGCAACTGTAGAGCATACTCTCGTCATATTACTCATTTGGTTAGAGTCGTGCTGATAACGTGTTGTAAAATCGAAAATAATAGAGAGAGAAAATTTAGAGAGAGAATAGAGAGAATGATTATCAGGTATATTTTTCATTAATAACTGAAGTCCTATTTATAGGAAAACTTCAGATGGCACAATCGTAATTACATATTTACATCAGGGGTATAATAGTCATTCACACTATATAAAAACAAAATGGTAATTGAAATGTCACTTTCAAGGCTTTATTATAACAGACTGAAATATTTATATTATTTGTTTATCTATGGAATCATATAAATTGTTGGTAATGACTATTAAGTTTTAGAGTTTTGAAACTACTCAATTTTATTAAAGTTGTATACATCATGAGTCCACTAGAAAAAATATATTTTTAAAAATTATATTTCGTGCTCCTACTTCTATAAATATTAATACAAAATAATATCTGCGATATGAAATTATTTTTAAAAAATATAATTAAAAAAAAATTGATAACAAAATTTTTATTTGTTTTAATATACTTTACGAGAATAGCTGAGAGTAGATTTAAAGGCCTTAAACCTTTTTGAGACCATGACTGTTGATAGGTGCTATTGGAGGCACCAGATCAGAGTTGTGGATTCTTTTGTAGGTAGCGGTGCTGTAGTTGAGAACGTTAGGGTTGGGTTGTCTCGGTTAGCTTTGAGCTAGAGCATTACACTTTTTACTTTTACTGTATATTTAATCTTATTGCCTTCTGTGTTTTTTTTTTTTGACAAGGAGCTGTGCGCATAGTCAACCTTTCTTCGGTTAGAGCAGCGTTCATCGAGAGTGCAGTTGCCAAAGTCTCCTTAGGTTAAGGGGCTGTTTGGCAGTTGCTGAATGATTTAGTGCAGAATGGTTGAGAGGCCAGAATGGTTGAGAGACTCTGTATGGTTGAGTGCAGAATGAAATTTGGTTGTTTGGTAATTATTCTGAATGATAACTCTGAATGGTAACAAATTACCATTTTACCCTTCTGTATAAAAGTAGCGATTAAAATCTCATTTTTCCTCCCATTGCGTACCAAAACCTCTCCTTTTTATAAATAAAAACCCTACTTTTTATAAATAATTATGTACAATATTTTTAAATTTAATTCATTTAAAATAATAATAATAATAATTATTATTATGTATAATATTTTTAAATTTAATTCATTCAAAATAATAATAATAATAATAATTATGTATAATATTTTTAAATTTAATTCATTTGAAATAATAATAATAATTATGCATATTATTTTTTAATTTAATTCATTTAAAATAATAATAATAATTTTGTATAATATTTTTTAATTTAATTCATTTGAAAATTATAATAATAATTATGTCGAATATTTTTTTATTTAAATTCATTTAATAATAATAATAATTATGAATAATAATTCTTAATTTAAGAGGAGGGGTAAATCTGGAAATTGTTTGCCTCTTAATGGTTGAGAGAGGGTTTGGATGCTTAATGGTTAAGAGGTTATTGTAACCATTAAGAGGTCATATTTGTTTTGCCAAACAATCCTGGCCTCTTAGCGATTCAGAGGTAGGCTCTTAATGTAACCATTAAGAGCCAAACAAACGGCTCCTAAGTCTCATGTGAATTAAGCCATGGGTTCAGGTATGATCGTGAGCTTTTTCGTACCTTATACTTCTTTGTATATACCACTCTATACTTTGTTGTATACACTAAGCTCGGGGTCTTAACGGAAACAGCCTCCCTACCGTAAAAAGTAGGGGCATGGTCTACGTACATCTTACCCTCTCCAGACCCTGCTCTGAGCGGGATATACTGGGTATGTTTGATTTGGTTTGATTTTTTTACAATCCAACAAAAATTGTGCATCCATCAGACAATACTCTTCATACTAGACCGATTGGGTACTTTATTTACCCCGGATATTTGATTCTTCCACTTCGTATTTTATTTGAGAAATGATAGGGACACACCTCACGAACCACACCCAATACACACTCGTGCTTTATGGGGTTGTACCGTATGCTTTACAGATAAAATTTATTATAATATTATTATGATTATTTTATCTATAAAGCATACGATATTGTATGGGGTGTAGTTGGGGATAGGGGTGGACTCGGTTCCATTCGGTTCGGTTTTTGACTGAAACCGAGAATTGAACCAAATATTCGGTTTCAGTTTGGTTCGGTTCTTTTTGAAGTTCGGTTCGGTTAAGTTCGGTTTTATAAATATTCGATTTGGTTTGATATTTTTTCGGTTCTTCACAATATAAATTCAAATATTATATGCAATAAAATAGGTTATGTATAACAACAAGCCAACAAGAGTTATATATATGTTCAATATAAAAGCTAGAGTTGCATAGCAATTTACAAATATTCCAAAACATATAACAATCGTAAATCACAGTAGCTCATTCTCTCAACCTAAAGTAAGTGAATCACAAATTACATGAGCATATTATCGGTCCTCATTGGACCCATGAGAGTCTTACAAAAGGAAAACGAATTATACTAAAATTCGAAACACACCAAAATCACAAAAACAAGGTCATTTTAGTATGTTGAAATTTGACTTCGGTTCATTTCGGTCCGGTTTAGTTCCGCCCGACCCCGAACCAAGAACCGAACCAAATTAGTTCGGCTCGGTTCTGGGTTTTTTCGTTTTTTGGTTCGGTCTTCTTCGGTTTCGGTTTTTCGATTCTTTTTTCGAGTTTTTTCGATTCGGTTATCATTTTCGGTTACGAGATGCCACCGTGTGTCCCTATTATTCCTCATTTTATTTACACCGGATGTTCACTTTGAGGATCTTTTCTAGTATATACAACTTTCCCTCGGTTATATAAATACGCAAACGCCCTTTAATATGGGTAATATGATTACATAGCTTTTAGTATTTATTACATATTTATTTAGTTTTTGGACCTTATTATTTACTGTACGAGGTTTTACGAATTCGTGTGTTGCACCGGCTGTGATTTTGGTTGAATATGTACGTAGTTTGGACATGATGTTTGTGCAGATGGTTGAATACTTGTTATCAAAATTGCGTCGGATTTTGTTCGTTGCTTTTTGAGAAGATTATAGCATTTTTTAATGTTTGTAATATAAGTTTTATATAATTAGTTATATGTAATGTATTGGGATTATTTTAGTTGATATGTGCTTGATGTTTCATAATAGAGTATTGGTCTTAGATGGCCCATATTCAATACAAAGTAATTGTGTTTTGTTATATGATGTGGCCCATTGTCCATTTATTTCTCTCAAGTTTTTATATATCAATTGTGTTAGTTTATATATTTTAACGAAATCATGTAGCTATAATTTCGACCAATATTAAGATCGATCAATATATTCCGTCTTAATATGCATTTCATATATCATAAATGATACAAAACTGCACTCTCCATAACTCGTTCCTGTAACACGGTGCAAATGCTTAGAATCTTTTAAAAGTAGGAAAAGGCGAAAATCACATGCGAGATCATAAATGTACATTGAGATAGTCATACTCCTCTCTCATAACACCTTTACGATCCCTCATAGCATGGATGGCTCGTGATACGCCAACTTTTGGGATATGTAAATAATCACATCCACCCATAATACATGTTTGTAAAACCATGTCTTAAGTGAATTCTCCAAATGCTTTGCTACGTTCTAACTTTGATCATTCGAACAGCTTGTACTTTTTGCTCTTCAAATAATGTTATTTATAGTATCAAATGATGGTGGTTGAGGGTTTTGTGCATTTATTTGAAGGCAAATGAAAGGAATAGATGATTAAATGAAGAAGACGTGAGAAGAATTTGATAACTTTAGGCAATTAATATTTGCCTCATTAAATTTGACACAATATGAAAGGAATTAACAATACATACGACTATAATTCTTGTAAAAGCTATTTGATATGAATGTGTTTTCACTTTAAAATTGAAGTCATTAATACTCCAATCAATTAGTGCCTCAATGACTTAATTTTTTTTTGTAAACGATTAATGCTACTCTTCATTAATCTCCATATATTTTCACTTTAAAAATGGTGTCATTAATACTCCACAATCAATTTTTAGGACCTAATCTTTCAATATACGAGGCATTATCCAACCCGTGCGATGCAAGGTCTTTGGCTGAATATATACGTGTTTTGTACGTAATGTTGGGGCAGACGGTTGAATGAGCAGATGACAGAATTTAAATGTCTTTTAGAGAAGTTTATATGTTTTTTTATTGTTATTGTCCTTTTATTTTAGTCTATGTAATTAGTTATATGAAATGAGGCTTTACTAACCCGTATGTTGCTCCGTGGTTGTTTTTGGTTTATTCAACCCGTGCGATGCACCGATTGTATCTAAGATTTCATAGCTAAAATTTAACCATCTTGTAATTTATACTATCATTTAAAAGTTCATTTTAATCACCTTGTGTATTAGAAGATGCATTTGCATTGTGATGTTTATCATAACTTTTGTATTTAAATTAGTTTATTTACATTATAAGTAATTCCACCACAATAATTGTTGCAGTTTACAAACTGATGTTTCTCTCTCCAAAATACCCTTCTACAATCTCTTTGCTAAAACCAAAAATTAATAAATGAAAATATGAAATTATGATAATAAAAATTAATAAATGAGACAACTGTTTCGTCTTACAGAACCTCCAAATACGGCCCGCCCATCTTTTGAAATTAGGTATAATATAATTTTTAAATCTTTTTTCTGTATTTTGTTAAATTCTTTTATATTATATATTTAAATAAGTGACATAAATCCCCCTTCCACATTAAATTAAGGAGGATAAATTTTATATAGTATAGATATGATATTTTAAACCACTATTAATTAGATTCGGAAAAAAATTATGTCCAGTCTCGAGAGCCTTATCAGCATAAGCGGAGCCATTCATTGTCTAGTGGTGCACGGGCACCACCAAAAATTTTACCAAAATAACTCCGTTTTGACGTCATTTTGATCAGTTTTTATTAAAAAAATGACAAACTAATTTTTTTTTGTCGTCTGCTATTTTTTTGTGGTACGTCGGTGCACCAGTAATTGTCGGATACTGGACCCGTATAATGTGATATCACAACTTTTAGTTGGTGCCTTGGTGATAAGGTTTATGTTTCAATATCGTGAAACAAAACATTACTACATTTATTAGACAAAACAATAGCAGATCCATGATTTTGATTTAGGGTTCGATAAAATTCGACAAATTTACTACGTTACTAAAATATTTATTATTATATAATATAAGATCTAATTCAAATTGAGGATCTAATTTTTTTCTTCCAAATTTGAATCTTTAAACTCAAATAAAGAGAGAGCTATTCATTTAAAACTGCCCAAATTCCACAGGTTGGACCTAATCAGACTTGTGTAATTGGACCCCACACAGAAGTACAACAAAGTCCAAGGAGCCCAACCCAACCCATACACTACCCTTCTTTTAGGGGTACATGCAAACACAATCATATGGCACTTAATAAAATTTCATATCAGATGCAAATTTAGTAAGAAAATAAGAAATATCAATTCCTTGAGAAATATACATTCTCAAACACAAGGAGCTGTAAAATATTACACTACAGAAATAAAAATTTAGGACAAGATTTAATTTCCCAATATAAGGTTAGTAAGATCACCGCCAAAAACCACATGAAACACAAACTGAAAAACTATTTATATTTTCGAGAACTAATTGTGTTGCTCTACATAATTACGAAGAACTCGGCAACAAGTCGCAACTAAATCACTAGTTTAAAAAAAAAAAAAAAATCTCGTTCTGTATTAGTGATCGTGATTTAAGTTACAATTACATGTTTACAACTTACAACTTAAAACATATGCCGTCTTAGATTCCTATAAACACTAATTTAAAGATGTCCTGGTGTTAGCTTCACCAGTTCAACCACCAGAAGCCGGAAACTAATAGAGGTTTAGCTTCTTGCACAACACACATACACATCACTGCATATTTCACAGTGAAGTATCGTTTTCGTTTTTATTTTTGGAAAAGAATTAATTTGTGGTCTCCGAAGAAGAAAAATGGAAAAATATTGCACAACTATAAGTCCGATAGGATTTCATCGAACCAGCTGTATAGCCGGGCGACCTTTCTCAAAACATCTGTATTTTTCTGAAAATAATATTCAACATTTGCCAGCATTACCTCAAAATCATGCTGCATTGCCTTGAGGCTCCTATAATAGTCATTTTCTATCCTCGACTTGATTATATCCAAAGATAGTGGAACAGGAAACCTGCAAGATCTTAACATTTCAGTACATGGATTATAAATATGAAACAGAGCACTAAACCTGTACCTGTTCATGAAATCCAACTTCTGTGCAACTTCATTCAATTTTATGATACCATACCGATCCTGTGACATCAGCAATAAATTCAAACAAGAAAATTCGAACTCTCCATTCGTTTCATTTCGGAAAAAATTTGAGCTGCTAGAGAATAGTGATGTAACAAAACTTTATAGGAAAAAGGACGAAAGTTGAGCGTGATTGGGAGATATAATAATCTAATGATTTGCTAATTGAAATGATTAAAAGAATTGTAATGATTTGTATTAGAAATGTGTGAGTGGGTGAATAGCAGATTGTAGGAAGATATGTAATATTGATTTATTCTCTTCTTTTTTTTTTTTCAAAAGAGTATACCTAATTTATTAGAGAAAAGTGAAAGTGACTGAATAGTGTATTTGTTGAGGAAAAAAAATTGTGGAGATACACTGTTTTGAGGGGCAAAAATTTCTAGCAGAAAGAAAAAATGAAATGAAATGGTCTCCAATCACTAGCCTAAAAATCTTCAGCTGTCTTCCAAAATTACAAATACCCACTTGTGATTTGTATTTACCTAACAAAACCCCTGATGGTGTAATTCATAAAGTAGAAACAAAATACCAAGGGAGTAGTTGTAAATTTGAACAAATGGCTGGGCTTTTTTGTTATTTACCTAATACTAGAAAGTATAAACATAAAACTAAAAATATCAAAAAAAAAATATTAGGAGGGATAGAGGAAGGACCTTATCTTTACTAGCAGCCCGCACTAATTTAGCAAAAGAGTATAAAATCTTCTCTTTGCTCTTAAAGTCAATGGTGGGCTGCTCCCACGGCCTGTCTCGATCATACAGTTCCCAAGGGCAGTGACAACGGAAATCAGTAGTATCGTCCTTGTACTTAACAAGATATCTTTCCCAAGGACTTCCAGGGAAGTTATTACATTTGTCTTTAATAGCAGTAATTCGACCTTCCCACCAAGCACCTCCGACCCCACTCTCATCTCTCCACCACACAAGGCATTTATCCCTACTTGTCCAGTTTCTCTCCATAGCCGCGTCATACCGACTCCTTTCGACAATGAAATCTGGGAAGTCGTTCAGTTCGGGCAGTATAAGTCGGAATTCATTGCCGACTACACTGCAAAAAGTGTCCACGAATTTCAGGGTGATATAACAGCAGCTTTCTCCAGAACCAGGTTGTGATGTATACTTGAGGTCTTCAACCGAACAAACTTCGACAGCTCTAATCTTATTATCTCTATATATCTCCCAAGGACCAGACTCTGATGCCTGACTCAACTCTAAGTAATCCTCGTGGCCCTGTACAATATGAAATGCTAAATGAGTCATTCAATCAACAAGAGGATAAATCATTGACGGAATAAAGTTACCACAAACTTTAGCTCTCTATCAAATTCTTGGCCTTAAGCAAAGATAAAGTGTTGAGTAAAGTAGATGCCAGACCTGTTTCTTTTTTCCTAGTTATTTATAGCAGGTATTTCTGTAACTCTTAATGAAAGGGCCTTTTCTTCAAAATTACAATAAAAACGAATTTTGACTTCTCTCGTAGTATGGAAATAGCTTATAGATATGTTCCAAAGACTAGACTCAAATCCAGTTTCTTTCTTTTATTTTTCCATTTTACAGAAAAAAATCCAAGTCATGTTTCATGATGCATGAAAAAAGGAGGGCAGATCGTAGGCTAATAAGTAATGACAATTATCTCAACTCATTGCCTTCTGATAATATTTTTCATGCAATTGGAAAAACAAGGATGATGGTTTTGGAATTTCATCTCATTCCTTCTTCGTCTAAAGGTTGAGACACGAAGGACATCACGCGTAAAACTTCATTACTTTGCTTTTTGAACGAATTTATAGTGTTAAACTAATTTTGGACTATTAATTGACATAATAATCTTCATGCCATCGACCCCAACATACTTGTGACCTTATCTTGATGAGATGATGATGATGACAGACAAAAATCCGTGATCAAAACAAAATTTACCTGCCGCAAGTACACAACTTCATCTCCTAGCTGAGGAATGTAACGATATCCATCCTCCTGCTCTGACAACAGCAGCCAATGCGTTTTTTTGGGCATATGGTGCTTGACCAAAGAGCTTCTTTCTCCTCTGTAGCCACTTTCTCTCTTGTTTCTTGAAGACTTGTATTTTCCAGCATATCTGGATCCCCCTGATGGGAAATAATCAACATCTTTCTCGGGGAACGACTTCTCTGCGCCTCTCGATGTACCTGGTTGTACATAGCCAGCACCTATTTCCAAGTAATGGTTTGCTAGACTAATCTCCCGTGACGTAGCCTTCAACCTAGTGGATCTAGCTCGACGAGCTGAGTCAGTTGCCTTGTCAGACGAGTCGTCAGCCTCCTCCTCTTGGTTAGGTAGGCTAAAACTTGGGTCACTGTCATAAATTTCATCTCCATTTACATGGAGTTGTGGTGGCGTATGATTGGGTTCGTCTGGAAGTTTGGAAGGAGAGTTCTCAAAGAGTCTCTTTGATTTTATTTTTACGGTTAGTTTTTTTTTAGTATTGGTTTGTGGTGCGAAAGAGTGTTTTGCATCAAAGACGAGGCTACTAGATCCACCGAGATCAGAAGTAGATAAGGCTTTCTCTCCATCAACAAAAATTTGCTTGTTAAACACTCCAGAATCACTTCCCAATTGTTGATCACGAATAGGTGACATGGACAATGAAGATTTATCATCATTTTCAGAAGAGAAGCGTCCATTAGTTTTTATACAATTCACATTCATCGGCGTGTGATCTCCTAACTGTGTGCCACTTGACGTGCGGATTCTAAACTTTCCCCAACTCATATTGCCGTCACTGCGACCTGCAAACGTCGTCGACTCATTGGCACCATTTTGAGAGAATTCCTTATCAACCTCAGTGGCAGAACATGAACCAAGCTCCCCTGATCTAGAGCTAACCCTGTCTTTATAAGGGTTTTCCTCATTTGTTCCCAGAGCCGATGATGTAGTTTGACTTATCAATTCGTCCGCAGGACTCTCAGAAATTATAGGTGCCTTACGATTATGGATAGAAAATCTTAACACCAATTTCTTCTTGTTTCCAGCATTGTTCTGAGAGAACAGAGGTTGGACTGTGTCATCAGACACATGTGAAGTTACCATTGCAGCATCTGAATATGGTTTTTGATCATTGACCAGGTTATTTTCATATTTTTCTCCATGAACGGGTGAACCTTCCAAGGACGACTCTCTATCTGATGTGTCACATGCTGAGTCATCTTCATCTTCATCTTCAGAAGTTTCAGTTATCTGGGACAAATTAATGATTGTGTTACGTGCGGCAACCCTCTGAGGTCTCAATGTCTTTGACTTGGTAGACTTCCTTCTGGATGTCCTGTGAGTAATTTTTTGCTTTTTATGTCTTTTACTCCTAGACGAGGTTCCCTCCTCGTGTCCATCTGATATTTTCTTAACATGTCTACCAGAAGAAGTTGCCTGGCAAAAAAAAAAAAAAATTCTTAGACAATGCAATCACACAAAACATTAAAGTTTCTGGAAAAACATATATTACTTCTTGTACGGATTTCTTTCGTTTTGAACGGCGCGTATTATTCTTTTGATTCCGTGTGACCTTGTCTTGTTCACGACAATTCGAGTCATTTGATGTGCTGTCACTAGGACAAGTTGGTTCATCACTAGGATTCTCTTCGGCAACATTATACTCCGAGTCATTGTCATCATTCAAGCCATCGTTTTCTGGTTCCCAATACATAGAATCCACATAATCTGGCAGTGGCTCAAGTACCACATCCAAATCTGGCAAAGGTAAAATTCGGAACTCTTGGCCGATCCCAATATCTGTGCCAACAGCAAATTTTATGGACGAAGGACGCCACTCGATTCCCAGAGCACCAAGCCGACGTTGCTGATATGTACTCTGGTAAGGTTCTGGGTATGGAAGCATGCCTGTGATTCCCCAAACATAGGGTAACGATACTCAGATTTATCTTTGGAAGAAAAGTATGACAGATAGAGACACTGGAAAAATGCACAGACAATGACCAAATGTGAGTAAATAGAATCAGTGCATACTTGAATCACATAATGGATCCTGAATATTCCTCACATATGGTGTGAGCTGTGTCTCCTGCAGCAGATGCAGCATATTGCGATATTAGAATAACAAGACAAAAAGACATGTTGGATAGCTGAGGCCAGTACAAGTGAAAAAGGTATGGAAGTACAACAACCCCATGAAACCACAGAAGGGTTTTAGTGACAGAAAAAAATTAACAGAAGTGTAAAACAATGACAGTAGTGATAATACTGAAAAATAAACTAAAAATGGCAACAGTAGAGGGTTTTTATCTCTAAAATAATCATGAAAAAGGATATGATAAGAGAAGGTCAATTCACCTGATCAACAACATTGCCATGTGTGTCCTGGGTAAGTGGACGATAGTCCCCAAGGAAGAACTGTTGAATATATGTTTACATAGTTTAATTAGTTTTAAGAAAGTCCCAAAAAGGAAAAGTACCATTCGTATACCTGATCATATTTAGCATCCTTCTGGGACTCCCCTTCACCAGTGTTTAGCAAATATATCTGACCTACATCATCTGAAAGCACGATTGATGTCCCATCCCTAGATCACCAAGAAACAGTATTTTTATTGCCAAGGACAAAACTCAGTATATTCTACAGCAGATTAGCCCACGTGTAAACACGAGATCAAATTCTCATTGAACTAGAGATTTATTCGATGGAGCCGACATGTTAGCTTACAGTAGGGAAAACAATTGTACTGGCTACTGAAATCGTGAAAAATGTAGTGTTCTGATTCTTATGGACACAATCTTTTTTTATGGAAAAGATGTGTCGGGAAAAGTTTGCATGCTGCGACTTACAGTGAGAACTTCCCGTCAACCAGCTTAAAGCGTCCACCTATCTCATACACTCTTATAGGAGTACCCTCCCATATCTAGAAATACATTATAAAGAAAAGATCATTACAGACGAACTAGAGGTCAAAATTGATGAAAGGAGAACATGATTTACTTACATCCCACAATATTGTTTTCCCATCATACCCAGCACTCATAGCAATTCTTGGGTTAAAAGGATGCACGTCCAAAACATAAGTCTGTCAGATTACAGGAAACAAAATTGTGAGCTCTAAATAAAAAAAAATAATAATAACTGAGCGATGCGGCCAGGTGGAGTTTCGAGAATGAGATTTTAATCCAAAACTCAATTGAAATCACTGAAGTTGCACGGATGCCTTCGATATTAAAACTCGCCGTTATTCATTACTTAAGAACATTTTAAGAAATTAAAACCATTCAAAGAAAGTACAGTTTCAGATGAGAATGAAATACAACTAACTTTTCAGGCGCATATGTGAAAAGACTGAAGAGATGCGCGCAGTCATTTTGACTTTTGAGAAGCAGTAATGAAATTAAGAAGGAAAAGCAGTTACGAAAAAACAATGGATTCAAAATATGAAGTCAAGTTACAAGCAAACACAGAAATGTACATTCAGTATGAAAATGCATTGACAATTACGGCTTCAGATACATGCGCATGCCAAAAGTTCCTACTGAGTTTTCTAAACCCATCACTAAGTGCAGCTCTACTTGTCATCGAAGCCCAAAAACCTGCCTGCCACCCACAATTTCCAGCCTCACTTTCCTTGTTACCCCGAAAGGAGAATACTAGCAAATGCAGCCAGTGAAAAGTACCATCAAAGAAGAATATGGAAATAACACTTTTGACATTTGGCTATGATGTCCGAACAAAAAAATCTATCAATTAGGTTTCATGTTCTATTTTATATGAAAAAAATGCCTATATCACTGGAGAGGGCACTCCTTTAATTATCTATAAATATATAACATAAGTTCTGAGGTTTTGCTGTGGGATTGAATTTACAAACTATTGGGAAAATATTGAAAAGTTCAACTCAATGTTCTCATGATATTTTGCTCTGCAAATCTGCTACCTGGCACGACCGTTTGTAATTTACTAAATCCTATGTTTTCGCAGTTGTATGATGTCCTTTACTTTTTACTTTTCTATTATTATTTTCCTTAGGGAAAGGGTGGGGGTGGAGGTGGGTGGCTGCTAACAACAGCCAGATAAAAAATAAATAATATCAAAATATTGATGACAATGATGTTGCCTGATGTACGTGTCAATCATGTAATGTGACATGACTAGCAATTATCTCAACTTATCTCCATACAACAACAACGAGCCTTAGTCCCAAAATGCTTTGGGGTCGGCTAACATGAATCAATTTCTGAAAACGTCACAACTCATCTCCATCTCATGATATTTTCCATGTAATCGGAAAAAACTGTGATGTTGACGGTTTTGGAATTTCATCTTATTTCTCCTTCGTACGAACAAAGCGACACAAAGGGCGTCCGGCGTGAAACTTTGCCACCTTGCTTTTTGCATGAATTTACATTGTTAACTAATTTTGGACAATTAATTGACATTATAATCTTCAATCATACCGCCGGGCCCAACATAGTTGGGATTGAGGTGCACATGTTGATGATGATGATGATGATGATGATGATCAAAATATTGATGACAAAAAACATCAAATATTCATATAAAGCATTTAAGGTCTATGTGAAGACTGAAGAGTAGATCTTAGAAGATTAGTTGTACGTACAGATGCTGTATGACCAGCCAAAGAGTGCACCAAACTACCATCAGTAGCATTCCAAACACATATTCTGTTATCTGCAGGAATATATATTAAATAAATACAGATTTCCAACCCGAGAAACCACATGATTTTTTTATTTGCATAACATTACATTCATAAATAATAAAACAGAGATGATCTCAAAAAATAGAAAACTATATAAAAGGGTACATTCCAACAATAATGCCCTTGCAATTAAAAATAATAATGATAATCTTCTTGTAAAAAATTAATAACCTTCTTTCCTATTCCGGACTCTCCTTGCACGCAAGGGGCTATAATTAAAATTCACATCTTTATAAGTGCCACAGCGCATATTTAATAGAGAAATCTTAACTAATTTTTTGCTGTCAGTGGCAGTAATTACTATGAATAAAAGCTATATTATTCGGTATACAATGATGAATTTGTCTACAGTCGGTTCCCACCTGACTTTGTAAAGATGCTAATCCTTAATACTCGTAACCGCAATCAGTTACATAAAAGTAACAATATCCATCGCAATATCTGATAATGTAGCCCTAAGATAAAGAGGTAAATAGAGGTGACTGGAAGAGTAGCTTTTCCCTATGGAGTAGGTTACCCATGATGGCAGCAAGCACAAAACGATTATCCAGGCTCCATACGATCATATTAACACCACGAGGAGTCGGAAGATATCTCTGACGTGGACCGCCACGGGCGGGTCGGGGAGGCATAGGTGGAGGAGGAACTTTAAGATGATATGCCTTAACCCAACGTCCAACTTTTCCCTGAAAGGAAAAAGTGTTCGAAAAAAAAAAAGAAAAAAAAAAGAAGGAAAAAGAAGAACACCATCTGAGTCATGACTCATTAGAGATAGACATTGTTACAGCCAGGTAAAATTTGGGCACCAGAAGTAAAACACGAATACTTGCAAAAGCATGTATGTGAACCTAATTCTATTCAAATGATCAAGTACTAGAATCTTAATGAATAGAAGAACTAACATGAGATCTTCGCAATCTAGGAACCCAAATAATTGCGCTGCCATCACGTGAACAGGTAACAATGTTTTCATGATTAAACCTGAGATTATCAAGATCAGAAAGGCACAAGTCATTGACAGGTTACAAAAAAGTTCAGCTAGTGTCAAAAACAAGCACAAGTGAAGTGAACAAAAGCTTGTGTAGGATGCAAAAAAGTAACCATAACACACCAGGTGTTTTTAATCTTTGGAATGTTATCCTCGATATATGAATCGGATGGAGAAGATCGTGATGCCACAGCACAGCCACTGTATAAAGGAACCGGCAGTAAATATTAGAAAATAAAAAAATAAAAAATGAAGAAAAAAGAAAAAAACTTCCGAGGTTTCAAAACGATGACTTATTATTAACCTGAATTGAACGTAGTTGACATCATTCTCATGACCAGCTAGTATGTCAATTTCATGGCATACTTGTTCAGGATCATCTGTATTGGGTTTGCAAGCACTCCAAACCTGCTTAAAGAAATTTCTTAGGAATTCTCCACCAGGCTTAAAATAATTACTTTTCGTGCCAAGATTTTATAGGAGCACCGAACAATGAAAGAAGCATCATATAGAACACCTCCGTCGCGGGCATAATATGTTGCGTCGTATTCTGAGAATATATTAACAAACATAACCACCTGGCTGCAAACGTTCAATTCATACACAATTCTGGACAATATTATATGGATACCTAGTATATAACATAATACATGCAAAGACAAGGTCAAAACAAGTAACTAAGAACCAAGGGCTAGAGGTGGCCATGGACGGGGCTGGGCTGGTCCGGACCGGGCCGGGAGTAGGGAGCCCAGGACCGGCCCATGTTTATGGCGGGCTGGGCCTGGTCTGGGGGGCTGCGGCCCGCTGCACGTCCTCCCCCGGGGTGTCCTGGGCCGGACTGACCTGGGCTGAATATTAAAAAAAAAAAAACTATTTTGAATTTAAAAATAGGCTAAAATGCTCCTGGGGTCCCTTAACTTAATTTCAGATAACGATTTAGTCCTTTATCTTTTTTTTGTCCCATCTAAGTCCTTTATCTTTCTAATTTTAAGCAAAGTTAGCCTTTTCCGTTGGTCTCCGTTAATTGTTGTCCAGGTGGCTGTTAAGTTGCTGACTATCACCTACATGGCTATAAACATTTCTACGTGTCAAATTCCTAACCTATGTGTCAATTTCCTGTGTGAGCCGCCGTCGGTTGTATGAGTTGGATGAGGAGCGGTTTGACAAGAAAGAGGATCCGGATCTGGATGGGTCGGGTGGGCTGCCGATGAACTGTTTGTGGGAGGTTTTGAGGAGATTGCCTCCGGCAAGGCTCCTGTCGGCGGCGAGGGTGTGTAGGGGGTGGAGGGAGACGACTAGGAAGCTTTGGCGTGCGGCGGAGGAGCTCTGGCTCAGGGTTCCGGCAAAGGTGCAGTGAAATATTTTTAGTAATTTAAAGTATGTAAAAATAATAAAATAATAATTAAAAAAAACGATAGAACATGATTATGAGTAAATAAAGAACGATGGAGAATTAGAAATGGTCTGAAATGCAAGACCCTGAGCTTGCGGTGTCAGGTCAAGCAGAGGATACTAACCCTCCTTCTATTAAAGCCGACAACCGCACCAACAGCAGCACCACTACCGCAGCACAAGTCAAACCAAAAGAAGACGACCGTGGGGAGAGAAGAACCACGTCATCGGCGGCGATGGAGGTTCCACCCCTGAGGGAAAGAAACACGGTGGCGGAGATGAACCGGAGCGGGTTGGGTAGGTAAAAAAAAAGAAAAAGAAAAAAAATTCATTTAAATTCTTTTGGCAATTTTTTAGAAATTGGGTTTTGGGGATTTGACACATAGGTTAGGGATTTGACACATAGGTTAGGGATTTAACACGTAGGAATGTTTATAGCCATGTAGGTGATAGTCAGCAACTTAACAGCCACCTGGATAACAATTAACGGAGACCAACGAAAAAGGCTAACTTTGCTTAAAATTAGAAAGATAAAGGACTTAGTTGGGATAAAGAAAAGATAAAGGACTAAATCGTTATCTGAAATTAAGTTAAGGGACCCCAGAGCATTTTAGCCTTAAAAATATGTTAACATTAAATTAAAAAGCAACTGAAAGAAATCTGTTTTGAATTTTTAAAATAAATAAGTTGATATTAATTAAGAAAAGTAATGTAAAAGTTAATTTAAAAAATCTGTTTTGAAATAAAAAAAATTGTTAACATTAAATTAAAAAATTTCATTTAAAAAAATTCATTTTAAGTTTTTAAAATATATTAACATTAAATTAAATGAATCCCGGCCAACCCCATTCAAATTTGAATGGTGGGCTGGGATGGGCCTGGGGTGGGCTGGGGATGGGCTGGGGGTGGTCTGAGGGTGTGTGGGCTGGAGGCCGGGCTGCGGGTGGGCTCGGGGCTGGGCCGGTCTGGGCTTGGAGGTGGGTCGGCTGGGCTGGGCCTGGGTTGGAGAATTTGGGACCGGGACCGCCCGGGTGCCCAGGGGAGTTGGGCTCGGTTTTGGGCCGGGCTCGACCGTGGGCTGGGCCGGCCCGGCCCACTGGCCATCCCTACCAAGGGCAAACAGACATGCCAAACCGCAAAAATAGTGCTGTTAGTGATTACTAAACGTGGTATTCCGGCAAATAAGAAAAACATCACAAGTTAACATTTTTTCACATTCACAAACGTGTAGTCCCGTCACATATAGCATATACAGGAGTATGTTCACCCATACCCTTGCAAAAGTATCAGAGCTCCCAGTAACGAAGACAGTTCCATTAGCATTGTAAGCACAACATAGTATTTGATGGCTCTGGAAAGCAGTGCTTGTTGATGCACTAGCTGAAGGCAAGCGACTGATCCTTCCTGCACTAATATAGAAACATGTGAGTCCGGTAACCTTTGCTGGCATCATAAAATAGACAATAACCGGGCCATTATCTAACCAGTACTAGCATCTGAGGGCTTTGGGAGGTAAACACGGGGACGGCAGTGGGAGTATCTAGCATCCCATACCCGACATGTTCCATCATCAGATGACCTATTTATTTAATGGTCCATCAGTAAATAAAGTGAATCTTGTTGAGCCCCATGGGACAAGAAAATTCTACATAATCATGGGTTCAAAAGAGCTATTTGTTCAAAAAAAGAAAGTCAATTTCACAATCCCAAACAACAATTAACTGATTATTGTGTTATGTGATATTAGTTTCTCTGTTTTCGAACAAGGCCAACTAGAGGCATAAATAAACTCACTGCATTACTACTACATAGTACGGTTTGGTTTACTGGATGCCCAGGTCACATGCACGCCGTAGCATCAGTAGTATATTTGTTTTACATTTGATAAGAAGTCAACTATTCACTTACTGACGGTAATGTTATAAAGAAACAGTTTGGTTGTCAAGTCAGTAAGTCGAGTCGAGCCAACAGAGGTCCGACAGAGCGACTAGTTGACTAGTCATTGACTAGTCGGTAAGTAAAAAATAATAGATACTCCCTCCGTCCCACGAAAATTGAGTCGTATTCCTTTTTCGGCCGTCCCACGAACCTTGAGTCATTTCCCTTTTAAGGCATCTTTATTATTCACACAACTTTAAATAATATATATTCATATCACCACTTTACACTACTTTTCAACTCTCCTTAAATCCCGTGCCCAAAAGTTTTGCCTCAGGCTTCGTGGGATGGAGAGAGTATATATTTATACATGTGATGACATAAATAATAACATGTAATAAAATAGCTTGAAATAACTTGGCAAATATGTCCCAAAAGATAACATATTAAGTTCAACACAGAAAATCTATAATAAGTTTAAATATGGTTGTGAAGTCGTCGACTAATCCTCGACTAGTCGACCAGTCGGTGTGTCTAGTAGACCACTAGTCGACCAATCGGGGCATATAGACGACACAATCCATCTTTGCACTAGTCGAGCGACCCAGTCATTCAATGATTACCGACCGTTCGACTAGCCGGCGACTGGTCGACGTCTTGGCAACCATGGTTGCAAATGACAATTGATCGCCACGATATATATGTACTTTAAGTCCTACCAAACATTCCATGAGGCACAATTCATGAGATCTTAAATGAAGCTAATAGAGAAAACAATTATAAGATATACCATCATACACTCAAAACAACATATGGTAAGCACGAACGTAGAGAAAGCAAGCCTAACTCCACATCAAAGCCATGGTCAAGAGGGGAGGTTCAATCTGGGCCCTTTATACAGGGACAGTGTTGCATCACAACCTAATGCGGGACTCCTCCTAAGGCTTACAGTCACCAATTCTCAACGGAAGTTCTGGGTTTTAAGAGAAAGAAAATTGGTTGTCTGTGATCAAAAGACTAGATAGAGAAAGGCAGAGATCGGTCCACTTGGGGCCGGAAGGACATGACTTTAGGTTGAACGAAGGTTAAGACTGACAGTTTCTCAGGAAGTCTTCCTTTTTGGCTTCCCAAAGACTAGATCAATGCACCTCCATCATCCACCCACCCGACTTCCACACCCTGGCTCTGATGCTAATTTGGTGCAGTGTGGACAGGGAAAGTGAGCCCAACTCCGGCTCAAACCATGGTCAAGTGGTGCGGGGAGGTTCGCTCTGGCCCCTTTATCCAGGGACAGGGTTGCGCCATAAGCCGGTGTGGCACGCCTCCTTAAGATTACCAGGAGTAGGACTCCCTCGCTTTCCAGGGAGCAGATTGATGCACCATTGCACTTGCATTAGTAATCTTACCAACATGGAGGTATTTATACAAAAGGAAACTAGGCGGTGATGGAGTTGTAGTGCAAAAAAGTAGTAAACAAGAAAACAATAGGATTGGTGATTAAAAAGCAAATAAAACACATCTCAGGGGAGCTAGAAGACTACAAATGCCAAGTAACTTAAGGAACTATCACAATAAAACGAAAATCATGGTTAATGTTGCATCTCCATAATCATAACGAGTGTGTGGGTGTGAGTGTGGGTGCGATAATCCGATGGTCTTCCTACTTGTACTCATTATTGCAAAGTTTGACAATAACAATAGCTCAACGAATTGAGGAGAAAAATTATTCACAGTTTGAATTAAAAACTTGATCGGAAAGATATCAAACAAAATAGTGGCAAAGTCTAATATGAGGCTCACGATAAAAGATGATAGACGGTATTTGGCCTGGGACTAAAAGCAATGGCAGTAACAGCTCCAGTGTGTCCACGAAGAACTGAAATAGGGTACCCATCTGGCAGCCGCCACTGCAAAAGACAACAATTTAGTGTTTGAAGAGCTAAAGAGACTAGAAGTGAAACAGGTTGCAGAAAAAATCTTACGACACGAATACTAAAATCATTTGATGCTGATGCCAGTAAAGCATTATTGGAACTGACAGACAAATCTGTAATGTCGCCCTGGTATAGCAAGCACATAACAGTTAAGAATGCATCATGTTGGATCGGGAAAGCAACAACAAATCTGCCAAAAGTTGTATCAAATTTTAACTCCACACGACATGAACTTACTTCATGTCCACGGCAGCTAGCTAGGCATAATGCAGTTTCCATGGACCAAATCTTTACCAAACGATCATCCGATCCAGTAATCACATAGCGACCGGAACGATCAAATATTGCTACACGATGCAAAGCAGTTATACAGCAAACGTATCCATTGACATTTATCACATGAAGAAAAAAGTTGCACTAGGTATCATATTTGCTACAAAAAATTTATGCTACATGACAAACATAAATGGGAAATGATCGAGTGCAGGAAAAGAGAAAGCACTGTCCAGGGACAATATGCTCATCTATAGATGAGCAGAGGTCATGTCAATTGCTATTTATTGGCTTCCAAGCATAAACACAACATAACATCATCGTTAGCCATTTGATGAGTATACGAAAAATGCAATGCATTCATCAGTTCATGAAAAATTGAAAATTCAAATACCACAATACACAGCATTCCTATGTCCTCTTAGCTTCTTCACATTTTGCATCTTCGGCACCATAGCTGATGGTTTGGCAATTGCATAACATGCAACACGAATAGACGGAGCACGGTGGTGTTTTGCAAAGCCCCCTCCAATTTCTCTCAAGCTAAGCCCACGAACCTGATCAGCTTGCATATGAGGCCAGCGAAGGTAACGTGGTATGTTCTTCACTAAGTTCACTTGCTTATTTTCTTTATTTCTCTCACCTGCATGATATGTAAAACTGATCACAACATTATTTGCAAATGATAGGCACATAGCATATACTCAATTGCGTGCCCTTTGTGGTTAGAGGGTTGTTTCAAAATTTACTATAGGTGTTTGCAGGCATTTCATTATAACCCAAAGACACATGATTAATAAAATAAGAACTAAAAAAAATTGGTCGCAACTTGCAAATGTCCAAAACAGAGTTAACAGGTTCGTGGATGGCTCAGGTACAGGAACGTGGTACAAGGACGTGGCATGACACCTCGGTCAGGTCAGTACGGGGTTCGACAAGGGTAGGTGTTGGAACGTTATCTCGTATCGCGGTACGTTTTTAATTCATACTGGATTGTTGTAATACTTTGTGCTTTTATTGACCCACCCCATCGTATAACACTCCGCGCACACAGGAGTTCTCTGCCGCTGTTAACACTGTGGCGTTAGCTGCTACCCCTTCTGCTGCAGTCAATAGTGTAGTGGCGCCGTTTGTCCCCCTACCTCATATGAATTTAAGCCCGTCCGATGGCTCGGATCCTACTGTGCCGCTTGCCCAGACCGAACAATATTTTCTTCTTGTCCACCGCACCCCTCCAGTGACAAAGTTCAGTTAGCCCTCATTGCAATGACAGAACGGCCATGTTTTGAGCACCATGGTTTCTGTGTCGGGCTTCTTCAATTCCATGGGTTCAATTTACACAGGAATTCATCGAGCATTAAATAGCTCACCCATCAATGCTTATAAGGCCATGCAAATTACGCGCCAAAACCGGGTATCTTGAGGATTATTTTGCGTTGTTTGAGGCGAGGGTGGCTCGACTGGCTTCATTGCCGCCTGTCCAGTATTTGGGGATGGTCCTCGGCGGTTTACAGGCATCCATTCATGATAGGATACCCGAGTCGGAGATGACGGACGTGTTGGCGGCCATCAAAGCGGTCCGCAGATTGCGTGATCCCACAGGCCACCGGCAGTCAAGAACCGCCCCATGTTCAGCCAGGAGTCCTATTCTTGGGCCCCAGCATCTTTTCGTAGGGATGGCAAAATAACCCGATCCGATGGATACCCGATCCAAAACCCGAAATTTTGGATTTACCGAACCCCAAAATTTTGGATTTGGATTTATTTTTTAAACCCGATAAAGTTTGGATTTGGATTTGGATTTGGATTAAGGATTACCAAACCGATACCCGACCCGAAATCCGAAACCCGATCCAAACCCGAAACCCGATAAAAACCCGATGAAAATATAATATATAATATTATAATTTATAAATTGTTATATGTAGTATTTTAGAGATATGACATACGATATGTATATTTTTATTTTATTATTAGTCAATAATCAATACTCATTCAATGAATTAAGCTTCTCTTTCTCATTTTCATATTTTATTAATATATTTAAGATATAACTTTCATTTTATTTACATAATTTTTTAAATATGTTGGTATGTAAAGTATTATTTTGTTAATATATTTTAGAATTCACTTAATATCTTAATCTATGTATTAAAATACATTTGACTAATTATTAAATTTAATTATTGTATAGATATATTTATGTTATTTGCACGTGTTAGTGATGTTCAACTTGATTATATCATTTTTATTTCTGAATACCCGAAAAAAACCGATCCAGTGGGATTTGGATTTGGATATTGAGTTTTGGATTTGAATTTGGATTTGGATTTAATTTTTAAACCCGAAAATATTTGGATTTGGATTTGAATTTTACCAAATCCGCCCATACCCGATCCGTTGCCATCCCTATATTTTCGTGGTGGTACCAGTCATCAGTCGAATGGGCCTCAGTCCCAATTGTCTTCCTCGGGTTCATCAGGCCCACGGTCTAATCATAATATTAGCCACCTCACAGCAATATAAGCTCCAGAATACCGAGTGAATAGCGAAGGGGAAGTGCTACAGGTGCAGCCAACCATATGGCACACTGCATAAATGCCTGTCTAATAACGTGATGATTGAGTGGGACGAAGGAAACCCGAGGAAACTGGCAGTCAAGAGGGTGAGGAAGATCCACGAAAATCAGATTTTCCTACGGTGGAGCTGTAGGTGGGTGGATCATAGTTGTTACAGGCGAAAGGCGCACCAAGGCGATATGGGCTCCTATCACCGGAGGCGCAAGGCGAGGGGAGCGCCTGAGGGAGGTGAGGCGCACAAAAAAATAAAAAATAGAATAAAATAAACAATGTTCTAAAAAACAGTCGACTTATACGAGTCGACTCGCGAGTCGAGACGAGGTGGTAGAGGAGTGTACCAAATCGTACGAGTTAGACAAAAAATTGAAATTTACGAGTCTTGGTCTTCGATAAGGACGAGTCAACTCAGTTACGAGTTGACTCGTTTGAGGCGGACGACTCAGAAGTATTTTCCTTTTTTCTTATCTTTCTTATTTTATTTTATTCTGCATCTCCCTCTCACTCCCTTCTGCTCGCCGCAAACAGAGAATATATACTTGCTCATTTCTATTTTTCTTAAACAGAGCTCCGGCTCCGGGAAAATGAAACAGAAGAAGACGAGAAGAGACACAAAGAGGAGACGCAGGCTGCGGTGGAAGACGGTGAAATGCAACAAAACCCTAGCTAAAAATATAAAAATCAACTCGCTCGATTAACTATTTAACTTATTATTTCTCATTGGGCTTTCAAAATAATAAAAGCCCCATAAGATGACTAATGGCAAGTGGCAACCCTGTAAAGTTGAGCCTTTTTCACTGCTCTCTTTCATAAAGATTCTTTTTAGGCTGGGTATTAATTATTTATGCAATATGTTTTAAATGTAATGAGCTATAATTTGAATAAATCTTTGAAATATACATTCTATGGAATATTATATTTTACATATTTGTATGTAGCAGATCCTTTTGGATTGATTGTTTATTTTAGTTTCTGTTCAATTCTTGATATTATTACTAAATGAAGCTTGTGTTTGGTTTATTACTTTGTAATTTTTTTTTTTCAAAAAAACTGAGGCTTATGCCTCATTCCGCCTCGAGGCGTATGCCGCCTCATTCAAACAAAACTCCTCAAGACCTAATACAGAGGCGCGCACTGAGGCTCACAGGGGCGTGCCCAGGCGCGCGCAGGGAGGTTGCCCGCCTTTGGGATTAATAGGCGACTTGCCTTTTTACCTGCGCGCCTTGGGCCCGAGTGGCACCTTTAACAACTATTGGGTGAATGAAATCAGTTTCGAGCTCAGTTTTCTCGCTTCAGCCTTGAGGACAAGGCTGTTTGAACGGGAAGAGAAGTGATAGCGCCATATTATTATCGCTATCATTATAGTGGACCTTATTATTACAATTATAGTGGGGCCTTTTATGTTATGCAATAAATAGCCCGTGGGCTTTATTGCTTAGGGTTTAGGTTTGAGCTTATTAGTAAGGTTTTCATAGGAGTTGGGGTTATCTTTTGATCATTGAGTTGTAGCGGCTATTTTGCCTGTGGCAGAGACTTAATTATGTGGCCTCGTTTTGAGGAGTTCATTTCAGTAAATTACGTTGATTTAAGTTCCTATCATCTCAACTCTATCACGAAGGCTCTTGAGGCAAAAGCTCCAGTAAGTACTCACTATACACACTTATCTATATTTATACTTCATTACCGATTGCATGATATATTTCTTCTGTTATCCGATATAGGATCACCATTTTTACATTTTGATTCTCGAATCTACCCCGATTTGCTCCGACGCGATCTGGTTCGTGATTTTTTTTTTTTTTTGGGGGAATGAAGCAACGTTAATACATAAGCTCTAAACAATTGCATGCTCTTATTAGGCATAATCATACTTCTTTCGTGAATATTGAATAACAAATACATTCCAAGTGTAGAGGACATACTCAAAACAATTTGCACTATATATAACTTTTGGCTCCGAAGATAGCAATCAACACAGAAGATATAAACCAACGACAGACGTAAAACTGGATCAATGCTTTAGCACAATGACCACAAACTGAAAGACAAATGTTTTTTCGTAAAATGTGAAGGGAAAAGTAAACAAAAGAACACATGGTTGAAGCATGAAATTTACTTACATGGCAACAAAGAAAAGTTCCCAGTTCCAAGTAGTGTAGGACCATCAATAGCATGAGGAACAATTTTTTCAGACATACACTGTAATGGAGGAGAAGTCATCAGCATAAGCTGTTTGAGTAGCCTGACCATGTGGTCTTTTTCAACGTGCGGGTACCTGGTACATAATTTTCAGTAACTGCCAAATGAATGATGCCACTTTAAAAAGCTCTTGGTATTACCAAAGTATGACTCCAGAATTACGAAAAAATTCCAAATGTATATTTCTTTAGGATGCCAATATTCGTAACAGTTAGCAAGGAAAAAGTGCACCAGATTTTTGTGTTCTCGTAGACCCCATGTTATTTGATGCGTGCTAATTTTTTTGGCATCATAAGTATTGAATGTTAAACCGTACGACCTAATTATTATTACAACATAAACAGTATGCATCACACCAACCTAATTAATATAGAAACATTTAATTTCCGGCTAAACACACATACACACAGAGACTCTCCTTGAGAAGAATTGGTAATCAAATAACTAACTGGGATCACTGTGCATGGAAACACAATCCGGCAAGATGTGAAGTACACATTAATACTAACCTTCCAATCAAATTGTCATAATTTAGAGGAAAGGAGGTTCCGTCATCATTTTCATCCCCGGAGACTGCACCACTTCTCGAATACCAAGCATGATATCTTCTAGGTAAGAGCTCTTGTTCCAAAAGCTCCTCCCACAGTTGTCTAAACGTTTTCTGGCATGGCCCAGCAGACAGAAAATGCATGATCAAGAAATAAATTTCTCGGAGGTCAACATCAACATCCATGGAACTGGAATCAGCATAATTTACAAGTCCCTCACAATCTTTCCTTTGTGCAGTTGCATTTACCATATTTGCAAAATTTACTGTACCCACATTCACTGAAGGTGCATTGTTAAAACATGTGTATTTCCTTAATGTCCATGGTTATTGTAAAACCTGAAAAATATAAGAACAAGAATCCTTCAGACAATTTTTAGCCTCGAGTGCTCGATTATAACGAGACAATCTTTTACCTCGAGTTCTCGAATTTTAAGAAAACTATTCGAATACAAGCAATGGTTAAAGGATACAATTATGATTAGGAGCTCGAGCTCAGCAAGCCAGTAAAATAAGCTCCTCAAATCTAGTAAACGAGAGGTCCATCTTAACGAGACAACTTTTAACCTCGAGTGCTCGTTTTTTAAAGCTTCAAACTGGAGATGTCTAGTCAACGGTCAACAACATGGCACTCATCAAATAAGACAAAGATTGTTCTACGTTTCGCCTTCTCTTTAATTGACATGAAAGAGGAAGGAAATAACCAGAAAAACAAATGGAACATGAATGCTACCTTTAATCTGAAACCCTTAACACAGATTGATTAATTACTCCGAACCAAAACCATATCCCGGAGAAATCATTAAAAAAGCGCCCAAAAAGCTAGAAGTCGGCATCCATGGCAGTTCCATCTTCCATTGAAGGCGACTGTCGATAATTTACCAGAAAAATCGAGGCGACGAAGGCGGACGAGGCAGATCTGGTGGCCGGAAGGTGGCGGAAAATTGGTGGTGCACGGCTAGTCATAGAGGCGGAGCCAGGGCTTCGCTCTTGCGGCCTGCGGGAGGCTGGGTAAGGGTACGGCCGTTAAAGGGGGGCAGATTTAGGGGTATAATTGAGATTTAATAGTCTGAAATAAAAATCGGACATCAAGTAACAAATGGGCAATGACATATTTACTACTCATTTAGTTAACTTTTACTTTGTGGCTTTCCTATTTAATCATAAATGTAGATAAATTAAACAATATACCCATCTTACTATAAATTTAAAAATAAGAATAGTAACTTGATTGTCCTCACCACCTTCCAGCCGACTATCGGGTGTATTGAATGTCGATCGACTGCAACGCTTGAAAAAAAAAATTGTTGGTGAGTTGGCGTCTCAGTGGTGATCGACGAGTGTCGTTGCCAACTACAACACAAAGAAAACAAAGTACCTACCGGCCGCCGACTGGTCGTCGCCGGCTAAAGCGGTTCAAACAAAGAAACACATATTGGGCAACAACGCCCAAGAAATAATAACAAGTACCGGCTATCGGCAAAGGCGACATTGGGTGGCTAGCGGCGGCTGACAGTCGGTTTCCGGTATGGTAATTCATTATAATTGTTGGATTGGTACCGCCACTAGAAGGGGGTGAATAGTGGGGAGTAGAGTTTTGAACTCTTTCTGTGTGAAACCAAGTATAAGGAGTAAACACGAAGTGCGGAAATAAAGAGACAAGATATTGTTCGAGAGGTTCGGCTATCAACCATCCTACGTCCTCTATCTAGTGTTATTGACTATGACTTTTCTTAAAACTTGAATGCACTTTCTAGTTTAGTGCCAACTTTTTATAATAGCACTTTCCAAGATTAGTGCCGAACTTACAGTTTCTTGATTTACGGGATCAAGAATAACCTCAACTAAAATCTCTATTGTTTTTCAGGATACAAGACAACCTCACACAAATATAAAAGATATTGCGAGTACAGATACTCGTCTTTACAAAGTAATAGCTCGAGGTGATACAAGAATGTATATAGAAGATTGTTAGAATAATTCTGCTCGAATCACTATTATCTTTCAGAGTGTAAGAGAATATGTAATAGCTTTATATGCTCTCTAATTTCTTGTATATTCTTGTGTCTTCCATCATCTCCAAATGCTTTTATTTATAGCATTTTGGAGTCTCTTTCCCGTTGGAATAGTGAGCACTCTTAGCGTATGTTATGAAGTTTGTGTAGCATACGTAAAGCCGTATAGCGTACGTTGCTTTATCTCTTAGTGTACGTAATGGAACTCCAGAACTGCGCAGTAGCATTTAGCTCATCCTCTGCGTACGTTATAATCAACGGTAGCGTACGTAATGAGGTCTTCAGATAGTCGTTGGATGTGATGACTTACTGGATGACATCATTGGCAAATCAACGGTTCGATTTTGAATTCAAACTCAAAGTCTTTAGCGTACGTTATAACATATGGGTTACGTACGTTATGTACATATGACCGTTCAATTGGTTGACTTTCTAGAATATGTTCAACTGATAAATTTCGTACATTGCCTATGTTAATCAGTACCTATATATGTTATATATATTGTGTAACATAGGTTGCCACTATGTAATCCTGCATGTTAAAACATTGATCAAAGTATTGCGTACGTTATCTTCACTATGTAGCGTACGTTGTGATTATTTTGTTTATAAAGACATCATCAAAATGTGTATCAAAAATATTGGTTTAACAATCTCCCCTTCTTTGATGACAAAATAATTCTAAAATCTTGTTAGAACTTTAGAAAATGAAGGGATTGTTAGTTTATTTTTTAAAAACTCCCCCTGAGAGTAACTCCCCCTGAGATAAGCAATAATTCCCACAAAATATAATGGCACGAATAAAAAGTTCATAAAAACCATATTGATGTTCATAACAAGCATATTTCTCCCCCCTTTTGTCATTAACAAAAAGCAAAAGAGTCGATATTCTGCAAAGCAAATCTCAAGAACATGGTTTAGTAAAATCTCATTAAATAGGAAGTGATAGCAGATAGGGCAATTTTGAATAACCATAAAAGTACTAAATCATAAGTATGAAAACAAATCATCCACATAGTAAGAGATTCAAATAAGGGCATAAAACAAGTTTCGAAAAATATGAAATGTCGGTCGATAACAGAAGAAAGTCATCAATAAGAAGATCGATGTAACACCCCTGGATATTCGGGGTATATTACAGCATCGTGGACCCCTACACGGGATCTACTAGGCTAATTAAGAAATACCATTCGTCTAACTATCTCCATTAGCGAGAAAACACACATCATCAAGACGAAATTAAATGATACGCCTGGTATATTCGGCAAAATAGACATCACTGACAATCATAAACAATATTTAATAATACAAACCATAATCCCAGTAAAAATACTTAAGCACTCGCAAGTACTATCTATAAGTTCACAAGTTTGAAAATAACCACGTCACAAAGGACAACGGAAATAAGGAGACTCATTTGCACACGTCATCAGCCCTGACCACATCCTCGTACTGCCCCAGTGCCCGCTCGTCCGGCTGAACATATCCTGAAATTCATATCAAGAATTTTCCCAAAACGGGTCCCCAAAGGGGTTAGCAATTAGGCTAGTACAAGTAATCAAGACAAACCATTCGCTTACACATTTCATAGTACATGCATCAATTTCAGAAACCAAAATCAGACATCTCACTTCCGGAAACAACCAGTCAACAATCAATTTGCCTAGGACCGGGGTGAAGCCACTGGTCCCACTAGAGGCCTCTAAGGACCCTCCCGAGCTGGCCATATCATAAAATAAATCACGCACAGGCATCGCCTAGGACCGGGGTGAAGCCACTGATCCCGCTCGAGGCCTCTAAGGACCCTCCCGATCTGTCTAGCGAATCAAACTTGTGAATCCAGAGTGAAGTCATATATTCTCCCGAGGCCTCGTCAGACCCTCCCGGAGTGAGCAAAGCACACACAAACGCATCACCATTTCATGTTAAGCATAAAAGTTTCCAAGAGTACTTGTCTTGAGTAATTGACGACGACACGAACGGAAAGGAAAATCAACCACGATCGCTAGGAACCGATAAACCCGAACCTTACGATTCTAAGAACATAATCACAACCATTTCTAAACGAGTACGGAAATGGAATACACCCAAAAACCCACTTACGATTCATATAAGTTCGTACAAAAACAACGAAGAGGACGGATCACAACCGAACTCTCTCGATTTCACAAATATCACGAAACTTACCATGAACTCGTAGGGAAAACAAGAATACCACCAAGATTAATCATATACATCATAGATTAATCAACAATACGGAACGAATCGGACAAAAACTCAACCCCCCCCCCCCAAATTTTCCAAAATAGGATTCTAGGATATTACCTTGGATTAAGGACAAAGAACACGAGTAGATGTTGTTAATCTACACCAAGAACTTAAGGAAATGATACTTGAAGTGATTGGAAGAAGAAATCGCCTAAACGATCGCTCGGCCGCGGAGAAAGAGAAGAAATGAATAAAGTGACGAATTTGGGTCAACTCTCTAGTATATATAATCAGAGAGCCTAGCGTGCGCTAACGATCCACAGTTAGCGTGCGCTACCCAGCCAAAAATAGTCCAGAACCTACGGTTCTAGCCCATTAGCGTGCGCTACTAGAGAATAGCGTGCACTAACATCCCCTCGATAGCGTGCGCTACCTGGACACCAGACCGAGTCCAGAAACATTCTGCCCAGTCTGGACTACCGTGTTAGCGCGCGCTACCGGACACCCAGCGTGCGCTAAGTCTCAATCGTAGCATGCGCTAATATACGAATTTAGCATGCGCTAAGCTGCTCGTCCAAAGAGCAGAGAGCAGAAACAACCTACTGCCACTGCTGTGCTCGAGTCGTTAGCGCGCGCTATAAAACAAACGTAGCGTGCTCTACTCGAAGACACTAGCGTGCGCTATACAATAGGAATAGCACGTGCTAGCGAGTGCAGACAGCACCCAAAGATGGAAAACAACGAATTCCACCTCGGATGAAAACAACGCGCATCCGACACCAAACAACGGACCGAAGAAAACACACGAATAACAAGATTGAGTCAGAACCAAAGCACTAAAAGAAGACACGACTCCGACTAACCAAAGGTTCAGAAAACGACAACGTTAGTAATCGCCTCAAAACTTAGGAAATTACAAAACGGCTCAAAACATCTGAAACACACGATACATGATCGAAACAACATACGAAAGCTCACAACATGCATAATAATATGAGATGGATCTGCGGCAACCCCGAGACGGCAGTTCCGAATAACGATTACGAGAATCGAACAAAATAGCGACGGAAAAGACAATAAACACGGAATAGAGTACAACAAGTACGAAACAAGCTCGGATGACAAAAAGTCCAGTATTAAGTATTCTCGAAATACCAATACGGTTACAAGCGAGTCTCTAAAAATGAAAATTACACCAAAAATGAAAATACCGGGAAAAGGAAGAAATGCGGATATTACATTCTACCCATCTAGAAATAAGTTTCGTCCCGAAACTTAAGAAACAAACAACTCGGGGTACATAGCATGCATGCTATCCTCGGTTTCCCAAGTTGTCTCCTCGACACCATGCCTCGACCACTGCACCTTGATCAAAGGAATGGTCTTATGCCTCAGTCGTTTCTCACGGTGCTCCAAAATCTTCAAGGGGTGCTCCTCGAAGGTAATATCCTCGGCGACATCTATCTCACCATAGTCGATGACGTGACTAGGATCCAGAACATATTTCCTCAGCTGGGAACATGGAAAACGCTATGAACGTGACTCAAGGCCGGAGGCAACGCCAAACGGTATGCCAACTCACCGACTCCCTCGAGAATCTCAAAGGACCCAATAAATCTCGGACTCAACTTTCCCTTCTTTCCGAAGCAGAAAACTCCCCTCGTCGGCGACACCTTTAGCAAAACGTGGTCTCCCATCTCGAATTCCAAAGATCGACGACGGACGTCAGCATAGGATTTCTGTCGACTCTGAGTAGTCAACATCCTCTCCCGAATCAAGTCCACCTTTCTCCTCGTCTCTATAGCGATATCCGTTTCGGTCCCGACTAAATCGGACGCCTCGTTCCAGCAAATCGGCGATCGACATCGCCGCCCATAAAGCGCCTCATACGGTGCCATTTGAATCGACGCGTGCCAACTATTGTTGTACGTGAACTCGATCAACGGCAAATACTCCTCCCAATCACTGCTCCAATCGAGAGCACAAGCACGCAACATATCCAAAATGTGTGGATAGTGTATTCCGACTACCCATGTGACTGAGGATGAAAAGAAGTGCTCGGACGCAAACGAGTACGCAACGCCTTATGTACCGCCTTCCAAAAGTGCGATACAAAACGGCCATCCCGATCCAAAACAATAGACTTCGGAGTACCGTGAAGCCTCACAATCTGCGCAATAAACACACGAGCCAACCTCTCCGGACCCCAAGTATCCTTGATGCCCAGAAAGTGTGCCGACTTGGTCAGACGATACACAATCACCCAAACCATATTCATACCAGACTTCGATCTCGGAAAGCTCGTGACGAAGTCCATAGAAATATCTTCCCATTTATATTCCGGAACGGGAAGCGACTGCAATAACCCGACTGGTCACTGATGCTCGATTTTGACCTACTGACAAGTCAAACATCTCGCTACAAACCGAACGACCCCCTCCTTCATGTCATTCCACTAAAAGTTCCTCCTTAGGTCCTTGTATATCTTACTCGAACCAGGATGAACTGAGTAAGGCGTAGCATGGGCCTCACGCAAAATATTCTGCCTTCTCAATTCCAAGTCGTTTGGTACACAAAGCCGACTCTGGAATCTCAACACACCATCCTTGTGAATCACAAACCAAGGTGTTGTGTCAAGATTTATTCACCTCGACAGGCGATCGACCACAAGGCCGAGCGACCGAGTCCAATATCAGTCAAGCTATGGCAAACTCGCCTAATCGAAGATACCAGACCACCATCAAGTACCTAGCGATCGACTCCCAAGGCGATCGCCCTTTGGCATCCGGCGATCGACTCAAGTGTCTGGCTAAGGACAACCGACCTACGCCCCGGACAGAGACGATCGTCCATCAAAGTCTACGAAGACTGGATCTCAAGACAACATCCATATGGAGATCCGAGACAAGATCCGCATTTCGCGGATCATTGACCACCAACAGCTGTCTCTGACTAAGACGACTTTACCTACCGACAAGCCCGCCGAAAGGCACGAGGTGGGACCGTCCGTGACAGCGACTCAGACGCGTGCAGGCTTCTCATTGGACCGCGCGACTGACTGCCAGCAACCCCTGCATACTTTAAGGGAACAAGCTCATGTGCTAAAAGACGATCGCCCGATTATTATAATACAGCAAAGGCGATCGCCCGACAAATCCAAGTTCTATAAATAGAGAACCTCCTCCTACTGGAAAATGGTTCCGGATTCAGTTCACGAAATCTCCATTAAGTTCATAGAAAATACATACAAACATACATAATCTCAGGCTCCCGGCTTCCTCACCGGAATCTACCTTAGGACTTCTCTCTCAGCACCTCTCAACCAGAAGACGGTCGGTAGAGGCCAGAAGTCTCCACAGGTCAGATTCATAAACCCCGGAGCTTCAACCAACAGCTTATACACGCCGTGAAAGACGATCGATCTTTCACCGCCATCATAGCTCGTCAACGTTGTTACAAGAACTCACAGAGCATCACATCTAGTTCTTCCGGCAATCTACACGCTCACAAGCTTAGATAACTAGAATCGTTACACTCATTGTAATAGTATTCTAACATTAATACTTGTATCCCCGAATATTGGTATTAATAATATCTCGCGAGAGCATTCAAGCCCGGGACTAACAACCCCGGTAATTCTTGTGTTATTTATCCTTTCCCACGGAAGTGTTCTCGCATTTGTTTGCTATCCATCCATTCCAGCAATATCTATCTCCGAATAATATTTTGGGTAGCAACAATTGGCGCTAGAGGAAGGGGGATCTTAACCTTCATTTTATTCCTACCGTCTCGAAGAACATTCACTGTTCTCGGGCATATACTTGAAGTGACACTCACTGTGCTTCAAAGAAAACCTTCAGAATCATGACATCCGCCGGTACATCGAAGAGAGCCGCTCTCCGAACCGCCGGACACCATATTCCGGCCCAATCTGAACCCCATCCGACGACCGGGGGAAGCCGCGGCAACGCGAGACTCTCGATCCCGCACCTGAGAGATGGACCCAACTTCTTACTCGACCAGTTCCAAACCGAGGAACAGATCGAGGAGGCTATGGCCATCCTAGAGGAGCGACGGAGAGCATGCGCGTCACCCGCAATAACTCCCTCGATCATCCGCCGCATGGGAAAACGGAAATTCAACGGGCTACTGGGCGAGCAATCTTCAGAAAGCCCCAATTCGCGAGAAAGGGCTCTCGCTCGACCGGACGGATCCGTATTCAATCGCTTGGGGCGCGACCCATCCTGGAGACCAGGGCATTCTGTTTCCAACCACGAAAAGACGGAATCCGAATCCGTCACCAGGAGTTCGGCCTACCCAACTTACAGCCGAATGCAGTCGGTAATCGACTCCGCCCGATCGCTGAGATCGATTGCTCGATCGCCTCGGCTCCCGCTCCGAGTGCCGAGCCGCAAGCAGCCAGGCCACGCGATGGCCGCTATACAACGCCAGCTCGACGAGATGAAAGCACTTTTGGACACTGGGGCAAGCACCAGCAGAAAGATCGATGGGCCGACCGAGCCACTCGCGGTCCACATCGAGCTTGCCCCCGTGCAACCAACGATCGCTCCTCCCAAAACACCTCTGTATGAAGGGAGATCGGACCCCGAAACCCATCTAAGTAAATTCGGAATCTACATGACTGGGCGTGGGGCATCTGACGCAACCAAATGCCGGATCTTCCCGTTAACATTGGGCGAGCTGGCCTATAGGTGGTACGCCTCACTACCACCACAATCGATCATCTCCTTTGAGAAACTGGCGAATGACTTCACGTCATACTTCGCCACCAAGGTCTCCAGACTAGAAGGCCCCCACCGCGCGATGAAAATCAGGCAGGGGAAAGACGAAATCGACGCAGATTACATCGACCGAGTAGACGAAATCATCCTCACCGGCGAACTCGTCAGTGACGAGCTCGCTCTCTTTTCGGTCCTGGGGGGATTCTACGGTCATTCACCCATGTTTAAACATCTCACCAAGGATATTCCCCCAACCTACGCGATCTTCCGCGCTAAGGCTTCCGACTTTCTGGCCAGACAAAGGCTACTCACCTTCCACCAAGGCGAAGAAGCGCCACCTCCTTCCCGAAAGAAGGCGATCGCCAAATCAAAGAAGGCGATCGCCAAGCCTCCCAGAGATCTCAAGGCCTTCGAGGACATGGGAGCCCATCTCCTCCATACGTTCAACCGAACTCCGGCCCATATTTTCTATGCCATCAAGGGGCACGAACCACTAAACAAGCCAAAGGCAATAAGGGACCACGGTCACCTGGACAACAATCAATATTGTGCCTACCATAAGAGTCCCGGCCACAGCACCAACTAATGCCGCGACCTCCTCAAACAGCTCTGGAGATTGTTCGAGGAGGGCAAGTTGGACAGCCTATTGGCTTAGCCGAAGCCCTAACCGATCTCTATACACGATCGTCCGAGTCGAACACAAACAGGTTGGTAAGGCTCATACGAGCCGACCTCTAGATCAACCTCAGCGATCGTCCCTACATGCTTCAATCAAAGGGAAGGGAACCTCGGAAGTCTCTCCCCGATCTCCCTCCTCATATAAGAAACTGGAGGACTCGCTCGCCATCTAAAGTTCACCATATAACGTGATGGACTAAGGCACGAGATCTCCTCCCCCGCACAACGTACACCGTCGAAGGTCGGCATCTACATGACGATCCAAGGTAGAAGAGTGCAGCTATGGTCCCGGTGGTCGATGGAACTGACTGCTTAGGCCATGCAAGGTCCCTTTGGGCCAAGATCGCCCGCCCTTCGTTTAAATACGAGGCCGGCGTAGTCTGAGGGCCCTCCAAAATTAATCAGTGGACACGATCGCCCGCCCTCAAAGGTTCATCATTTAACGTGGTGAACCCGGACAATGCGACGTGTCACTACCCCCGTCTCAATGTACACCGTCGAGGGTCGCCATCGTCATGGCGACCCGAGGTGGAAGCAGAGCTAACAAGCCGCGGGCGTGGAGTTGAATCATCCGACGCTGCCCCGCGCAAGGACTCCTCTAGACCAAGACCGCACGCCCTTCGTTTAAATACGAGGCGAGACGCAGCCTAACAGAGGACCCTTACAATAAAATGGGTCACGAGACAGACAATGTCGTTCGCGCAAAAGACATGGTCATGGAGTCGGTCCATCGAACTCCGCGATCGTGCACGGTTCCTCAAGACGGACGACCGTCCTCGAGGATCCGACAAAATTGCAGACTGCTCACTCAACGAATTATTTTCATCCTCTTACTTTCACTAAGTGAATAAAAACAAGGGGGAAGAGTGCGGACTATCTAAACGACGATCGTCGCTATTCAACCACATACGGAGGTCGTCATTTTTCAGATGTTGTGCAGTGATCGAATTTGTTGTAAAAGTTATCTTTATGAGTTTATCAATTCATTTGGAACTACCCTCGCAACGATCTCTCCTCACACATTTGTACAAAGTCAAACAAAGACTCAAAAATAACAATCATTCAAGTGATAAGTCAGAAAATCAAACATTCATTTTATTGCTTGAAGGATCAAAATACATGGTCGCCCGAAGACCAAAATGCTACAGAGAGAAAACTACAAAACTACTAGACAAAAAGCTAAAACAAGCAAGCAAGAGCGAAGAGCCTCAGGCCTCCGCCTTCAGCCGTCGGCTCGACCTGTGGTCCTTCCCCAGTTTTCGGAGAGACCTCCCCGTCCTCCGGATCGTCAGGAGGAACGATGTTCGCCGGAGTTGGATACCAGCTCAGATCCACGCCAAGCTCCGAGAGATCCAAAATCGGCAAGGAGAAAGCAGGATGGAGAGGATGCTCCAATGCATACGCCTTGAAGTTCTCAGCAAGAGGCCCGACCTCCAAACCTCCCTTTTTAGCTGCTCGGATCGAGTCGGCGAACGCCATATAATAGGCGAACTCGCTGACAAACTCCAAGTTTTGAAAGGGATCAGCCTTGGTCGCCTCTACCTCTCTTTTCAGCTCCGTCGTCGCCTGTTGCGACTCTTGGAGCTCGGCCTCCCCCGCAGCTACCTTCTCCCTTGACTCCGCCAGCTCGCTAGTCAACCGAGCTATCGTCACCTTCTGACGAGCGGCCTCCTCCTCAGCAACCTTCTGCGCCCGGACGGCATTCATCATCTTGTCCCGAAATCGGTCAACCGCCAAACGAGACAACTCGGTTTCCTTCCTCGCCAGCTCAAGCTCTTGGCTCGCCCGCTTGGCTGCCTCCAAAGAGTCCTTCTCCATTGCCACGATCTTATCGGCGAACTCGGCGTTCTCTTTCCGAGCCGCCTCGAGATCCGCCTGCAGGCGAATAGTGGAAGGTCGCCCCTCAAACTCCTGCACAGCCTGGACAGCCATGGTCGCCGTCTGGAGAGAAAGGGCGAGAACAGCCTGCATCGTACTCCCCAATCGCTGACGAGCGATCGCATCTAGATCGGTCGTCCAGGCCTTCGGTAGAGCAGAAGCGGCCTTGCTGACGTATTGCGGGATGTCACAGGACTGGCGAGGAGATCGGCTGGCTAAGAAATCCAACACCATCGACGGGCAAGATGGATCTGTGCGACGGATCCTACATCAATACAACAAAGTTAACACAACTCCTACGCAATTGCAAGTTTCAACCCAAAATTGCAATCTACCTTTCAGCCCTCTCGGGGTCGCGACCGAAGTACGGTTTCCCTCGAGGAGTCTCAGCATCAGCGATCGCCATCTCTCGCATAAAAGCCGCAGAGGGCGGCTTATTCTCCGGAGGGATAACGGTGATCGGAGGCGCGGCGATCGGCACCTCATTTGTAACACCCCCAGGATATCTGAGGTATATTACAGCGCCGTGAATCCCTACATGGGACCCACCAGGCTGAACAAGCATCATACTCATCGACTCACAGAAACAACAGAAAAATACCTCGTCATAAAGACGCCCAACAGAGTAATTCACCCGGTTTAACCGGTCAAACATGACACCATAATCCATCACAACATAATAAACAACAATACAACCCCGACAAGTAAAAGTTCTTAAGTACTCGAGTACTTCTATTAGTTGAAAGACCACAAAGGTAAAAGATAGAAAGCAACAAGACACCACTTGTGCACAATCATCACACACGACCATCATCCGCATACTGGTCCAGCGCCCGCTCATCTCGATGAACCTGACCTGAAATTCATAAAACGAATTTCCCCAAAACGGGTCCCCAGAGGGGTTAGCAATTACGCTAGTACAAGTAACCAGATGAACGTCTTGCATCTTACACATATAGTAATGCATGCAATTCAAGAAAACATAGTTCCAAAACACTCATTTCCGGAAATGCCAATGATCAAACCACATTTGTAAAAATTCACCACAATTAACCGCGGACCCACAGCTTCGTGGATCCCTGCCGAGACCCCGTCGGATCTAACCCACAGTAGTTAAAAGCAAGCTCGCGGTTCCACAGCTTCGTGGAGCCCTACCGAGACCCTGTCGGATCTAACCCGTAGTGAGCATACACACACACACAATTTCTCATACAATACTACTATGTCAAGATTGTAAGTTCATAAGGATACTTGCCTCGGTTAATAGACGGTGATACGAACGGAAAGGAAGAGTTGAACACGACCGCAAGGAACCGGCGGAAATGAACCTAACGATTCGAATAACACAATCACAACCAACTCTAGACGATTACGGAAATGGAATACACCCGGAAACCCGCCTACGATTCATGTATATTCGTACCAAAAATAACAACGAGGACGGACCACAACCAAACCCTCTCGATTCCGTAAAAATCCACAAAATATCCATGAATCCGTAGGAAAACTAAAGATACTAACAATATTAATCGTATACATCATGAATCCACCAACAAAACGGAACTAATCGGAAGAAAATCCCAAAACCCCCAAATTAATCGAAAATAGGGTTCTAGAAATATTACCTTTGAAGATTCAAGTACCAAGATCCGTAGAACACGCGTTAGATTGATTATTCGATCCTCACAACCGAAGAAAAATGATGAAAATCGACCCCCGAATGAAGAATGCTTGAGTAGTTCTCCCCCCCTTAGGCCTCTCTCTCTCGCGCAGGTGAAATGAAGGAGGAAATGGCCGATTTCGTCTAATAAGGACGAGATTGCACAGTTGACCGCTTTGTGTGCCGCGGCACAGGCCAAAAATTACTCCTAGGTTTCGGCATTGTGCCGCGGCACAGCCTGCGTGTGCCGCGGCACCTGGTACAGTTGGGTTTTGGTCGCAGAAGACACACGAGTGTGCCGCGGCCTTTGGCACACCGTGCCGCGGCACCGGATGGGTGTGCCGCGGCACACTGATGCTTTGTTCGACCCACAATGAAGGAATTTGTGTGCCGCGCACGCACATCTTGTGCCGGCCCACACCCCCTTTTGGGTCCCAAAATGATAAAAATGATCCTAAAGAGAATAAAACGATAGGAATCAATATTTGGGAACCAACAACACGAAATGGATCCAGCAACCCCAAACGGCGGTTCCGCACAACAATAACGAGAATACGGTTCAACGGTTTGACAGAAGGACACGCCGAAAAGTACACGAGGTCACTACGATCGAGAAATACACCAAAACGAAAATACAAGGGAAAGAAAAATACGGATATTACATTCTACCCCTCTAAAAATAAGTTTCGTCCCGAAACTTAAGAAACAAACAACTCCGGGTACCTAGCACGCATGCTATCCTCGGTTTCCCAAGTTGCCTCCTCGACACCGTGTCTCGACCACTGCACTTTGACCAAAGGGATGGTTTTATGCCTCAATCGTTTCTCACGATGCTCCAAAATCTTCAAAGGACGCTCTTCGAAAGTAATATCCTCGGCGACATCAATCTCACCATAATCGATGACGTGACTAGGATCCGGGACATATTTCCTCAACTGGGAAACATGAAAAACGCTATGAACATGACTCAAGGCTGGAGGTAACGCCAAACGGTACGCCAACTCACCGACTCACTCGAGAATCTCAAAGGGTCCAATAAATCTCGGACTCAGCTTCCCTTTCTTCCCAAAACGAAAAACTCCTTTCGTCGGCGACACCTTTAGCAAAACGTGGTCTCCTACCTCGAATTCCAAAGGTCGACGACGGACATCGGCATACGACTTCTGTCGACTCTGGGCAGTCAACATCCGTTCCCGAATTAATTCTATCTTCCGCCTTGTCTCTAAAACGACATCCGGCTCGGTCCCGACCAAATCGGACGCCTCATTCCAACAAATCGGTGATCGACATCGCCGCCCATAAAGTGCCTCGTACGGTGCCATCCGAATCGACACGTGCCAACTATTGTTATACGTGAATCCGATCAGCGGCAAATGTTCCTCCCAGTCACTACTCCAATCGAGAGCACAGGCACGCAACAAGTCCTCGAACGTATGGATAGTGCGTTCCGACTGTCCATCTGACTGGGGATGAAAAGAGGTACTCAAACGCAACCGGGTACCCAACGCCTTATGCACCGCCTGCCAGAAGTGCGATACAAAACGGCCATCACGATCCGAAACAATATACTTCGGGGTACCATGAAGTCTCACGATCTGCGCGATAAACACACGAGCTAACTTCTCCGGGCCCCAAGTGTCCTTGATGCCCAGAAAATGTGCATACTTGGTCAGACGATCGACAATCACCCATACCATATTCATGCCCGACCTCGATCTCGGCAGACTCGTAATGAAATCCATCGATATATCTTCCCATTTCCATTCCGGAACGGGAAGTGACTGCAAAAGCCCAAATGTCGCCGATGCTCGATTTTGACTTCTTTGGCAAGTCAAACACCTTGCTACAAGCGCGCGACCTCCTCCTTCATGTCATTCCACCAGAAGTTCCTTCTCAAGTCCTTGTACATCTTACTCGAACCAGGATGAACGGAGTAAGGTGTAGCATGGGCCTCCCGCAAAATACTCTGTCTCAACTCTGAGTCGTTCGGCACACAAAGCCGACCCCGAAACCTCAAAACACCATCTTCGTGAATCACAAATCCAGGAGACTTTCCTTTAAGAACGTTCTCTCGGATTTGAGAAATCATCGGGTCCTATGACTGCTTCAGCTTAATCTCATCGATCAAGGACGACGAAATTTCCAAAGCACGAAATTGTCCGACAGTTCCCGGCAACAGAACCTCAACATCTAACTCGATTAAAGCTCGCCGAAGCTCGGACTGAGACGTAAGGATCTCAAGCGATCGCAATGCACGGTTTCGACTCAAGGCGTCGGCCACGACGTCGCCTTGCCGGATGATAAAGGATTTCGAGGTCATAATCCTTAATCGGCTCTAACCACCTCCTCTCGCCTCATATTCAACTCCCGCCGAGTAAATATGTATTTGAGACTTTTATGATCGGTAAAAATCGACATGCAGAGCCGAAAAGATAGTGACGCCAAATCTTGAGCGCGAATACGATCGCCGCTAATTCCAAATCATGGGTAGGTAGTTAAGCTCATACGGCCTCAACTGTCTCGACGCAAAGGCAATGGTCTTGCCGTGGCCGCATTAATACGCACCCAAGACCACGACCAAGCATCGCTATAAACGGCGAATCCTCGTTGCCACATGGTAACGCCAAAACCGGAGTCAAGTCAAACGCTTCTTGATTCCTCAAAATCGAATCGCTCTCGTCATTCCGCATTTAACTTCTGATTACGGAGCAATCGTGTAAGTGGTCGAGCCGCCGAGAAACCTCGACGAACCTACGGTAGTAGCCACCAAACCCAAGAAACTTTGAGCTCTCTCATGTTTTTGGGCGGTGCCCAATCCAACACCGCCTCGATCTTCTGCGGATCTACACGAACCCCCTACCGAAATCACGTGACCCAAAAACATCACTTCCTTCACGGAACTCACATTTCGAGAACTTCGCATAGAGTTGCTCGGTCCTCAAAATGTCTAACACTATCCGCAAATGATGGGCATGCTCTTCCTCGTTCCTCGAATAAATAAGAATATCGTCAATGAAGACGACGACACACTTATCCAAATACTCGATAAAGACTTTGTTCATCAACTGCATGAACACCGCCGGCGCATTAGTTAGCCCGAAAGGCATAACTACAAACTCATAATGTCCGTATCTCGTCCGAAAAGTCGTTTCGGCACATCGGACTCTCTCACCCGGAGCTGATAGTATCCCGATTTCAAATCAATCTTCGAGAATACCGCAGCTCCCTGCAACTGGTCGAACAAGTCGTCAATTCTCGGCAAAGGATACTTATTTTTGATGGTCACCTTGTTTAGTTCGCGATAGTCGATACACAAACGTAGTGAACCATCCTTCTTCCGCACAAACAGGACCGGTGCGCCCCAAGGCGAGGCGCTCGGTCGAACATACCCCGACTCAAGAAGCTCACTCAACTGCTTCTTCAACTCGGACATCTCTGAAGGTGCCATGCGATAGGGTGCCTTTGAAATAGGAGCCGCACCTGGCTCTAACTCTATAGCGAACTCGACCTCCCGATCCGGTGGCAATCCCGGTAACTCGTCAGGAAAAACATCAGAAAATTCATTAACGATTAGAATCGACGAAAGCTCGACTCCACCACTCTCCGCCTTCAAGGCGTAGCACCAATAGCCGGTACACCCCTTTCGCAGGAGTCTTATCGCCTTCAAGGCATTAATAATGAGTTTCTGGTTCCCCCTCTTTCGCCCGGCGAAAGAGTGCTCGGTGCCATCATCGGCTAACATGGTGATGATTCTCGTGCGGTAGTTCATGATTGCACCATGCCGCTCGAGCCAATCATCCCCGAGAATTAAGTCCTCACCCTCAATACCCACAACAATAAGATTAGAGGGCCAAGCCCTCTCGCAAATAAACACAGAACAGTCTCGAACCTCCTAATCACCAACGATCCTATCACCGCTAGGAAGCTTAACGATGAAGGGCTCACAAGGCGTCAAACGGTCGAGACTCAAACGGCGCACACAATCCAGAGATATGAACGAATGCGTAGCACCAGAATCGAAAAGCACACTGACAGGATGAGAAAGAATATAAACGGTACCTGTCGCTACGGTAGCCGCTGGATCATCGGCTCTCCGCATCTCATAGACACGCGGGTGGGCTGAGCCGACGCTGGAAGCTCCCCCTTAGAGGGCTGACCCCAACCTCTCCCCCGACTAGCACTCGGCGGATATTGAGGAGCAAACGATCCCCGATTCACACTTGGTTCCCTAGGCGCTGAACTAAGCCCGGCACCAAGGATTTTCTCCCTCTCAAAGACAGAAGCCTTGTGACTGATCGCCACACCGACACACATCAAAGAAAGGGTTCGGACAAATACGACCGATGTGGCCCCGCCGCCACGCTTAAAGCATTTCACCTCTCGAGAAGGGGCACCGCAGCCTACGGGAAACCCAAGAGATCGAGCCGGGCCACCACCTGGAAAAGTTAGCAGACTTAAATTTCGCCGACCCCCACCTTTGTGGCCCGAAAATTCCGGTGGACTTCGCTTCTTACTCGCGGGCCGCCTCACTCGCCACGGACATATCATAAGCAAGGGCCCCGCTCTGTAATCTTTCAAGGTAGTGCATACGAGCCCCGACATATAGTCCCGAATCGGCAACTTCATCCGTCTGAGAAATGGAAATTCTTGTCAATCTCCTCGAAAACTTGGGTCATCACATAACCCAACTCATAGTAAAAATCAAGAATAGCTTGAGATACGGGGATATCCGCGGTTGAGCATCATAAAAGCATGTACCCGAGCACTGTCGACCGGCCACAGTGCAATATTCGCCTCCATCAATTCTTGAAACTCACCACGAAGCAAAGATGATCTTTGGGCCCAACGGCCTCCCACCACCCGTAGCGTCCCCGTGAGAAAGTATTGGGCAATAGGGACTTTACGTTCCTCGGACGATTAGTGGCAACGAAGACCTTAGATATCTCCTTGATCCACCCTTCTACCCAATCGGGTCCAAGCTCCCGAAACCGAGGATGATGCATCTTGATAACATCTTGGAGCCAACGATCCGCTCCGCCCGATTAGCGTGGCCTCGATCCGGCTCAACCGCCCGAGCTATCGCCGCCATTTGGTTCACCATTTGCCGCATAACGGCCGCAATACCGAGGTCGGCACGCTCCCGAGAAGAAGCATGGCTGACGGCCGCTGATCGCGGCCTCGAAGATCGTGACGTGGCGCCCCCACCGGCCGCCCCACGCCCCGGCCGGCCCACGACCACGACCGCGACCACGACCTCTTCCAAAGATCCATACCGGAGTTAAATAAGTAGCAAAAGCCATACGAGGGTAAGTACGAGAAAAGAACAATCACAAGTCGAGAATCAAAGGTACGATACAAGGAAATAATGAGCAGAGGAAGGAAAATTACGGACACCGGTAGTACCTAATCATGGCAGCGTGACGATGATGTGCAAAACAAAACACCACAAGACCCAATAAACCGACAAGCCTAGGTATCCATAAACCTAGTGCTCGATACCATTTTCTCGTAACACCCCGTGATATCCGAGGTATATTACGCCGCCGTGAATCCCTACATGGGACCCACCAGCCGAACAAGCATCATACTCATCGACTCACAGAAACAACAGAAAAATACCTCGTCATAAAGACGCCCAACAGAGTAATTCACCCGGTTTAACCGGTCAAACATGACACCATAATCCATCACAACATAATAAACAACAATACAACCCCGACAAGTAAAAGTTCTTAAGTACTCGAGTACTTCTATTAGTTGAAAGACCACAAAGGTAAAAGATAGAAAGCAACAAGACACCACTTGTGCACAATCATCACGCACGACCATCATCCCCATACTGGTCCAGCGCCCGCTCATCTCGATGAACCTGACCTGAAATTCATAAAACAAATTTCCCCAAAACGGGTCCCCAGAGGGGTTAGCAATTACGCTAGAACAAGTAACCAGATGAACGTCTTACATCTTACACATATAGTAATGCATGCAATTCAAGAAAACATAGTTCCAAAACACTCATTTCCGGAAATTCCAATGATCAAACCACATTTGTAAAAATTCACCACAATTAACCGCGGACCCACGGCCTTGGATCCTCGCGAGACCCCGTCGGATCTAACCCAAAGTGGTTAAAAGCAAGCTCGCGGTTCCACAGCTTCGTGGAGCCCTACCGAGACCCCGTCGGATCTAACCCGTAGTGAGCATACACACACACACAATTTCTCATACAATACTACTATGTCAAGATTGTAAGTTCATAAGGATACTTGCCTCGGTTAATAGACGGTGATACGAACGGAAAGGAAGAGTTGAACACGACCGCAAGGAACCGGCGGAAATGAACCTAACGATTCGAATAACACAATCACAACCAACTCTAGACGATTACGGAAATGGAATACACTTAAACCCGCCTACGATTCATGTATATTCGTACCAAAAATAACAACGAGGGCGGACCACAACCAAACCCTCTCGATTCCGTAAAAATCCACAAAATATCCATGAATCCGTAGGAAAACTAAAGATACTAACAATATTAATCGTATACATCATGAATCCACCAACAAAACGGAACTAATCGGAAGAAAATCCCAAAACCCCCAAATTAATCGAAAATAGGGTTCTAGAAATATTACCTTTGAAGATTCAAGTACCAAGATCCGTAGAACACGCGTTAGATTGATTATCCGATCCTCACAACCGAAGAAAGATGATGAAAATCGACCCCCGAATGAAGAATGCTTGAGTAGTTCTCCCCCCCTTAGGCCTCTCTCTCGCGCAGGTGAAATGAAGGAGGAAATGGCCGATTTCGTCTAATAAGGACGAGATTGCACTGATTGACCGCTTTGTGTGCCGCGCACACCAAGTGTGCCGCGCACAGCCAAAAATTACTCCTGTGTTTCGGCATTGTGCCGCACAAGATACCGCGCAGCCGCGCACCCGCATACTGGGTTTTGGTCGCAGAAGACACACGAGTGTGCCGCGGCACGACAGTGTGCCGCGCACTGCTCGGCACCGTGCCGCGGCATCGATGGGTGTGCCGCGCACACGCATGCTTTGTTCGACCCACAACTGAAGGAATTTGTGTGCCGCGGCACGCACATCTTGTGCCGCGGCCCACACCCCCTTTTGGGTCCCAAAATGATAAAAATGATCCGAAAAGAGAATAAAACGATAGGAATCAATATTTGGGAACCAACAACACGAAATGGATCCACGGCAACCCCGAAACGGCGGTTCCGCACAACAATAACGAGAATATAGTTCAACAGTTTGACAGGAAGGACACGCTGAAAAGTACACGAGGGTCACTACGATCGAGAAATACACCAAAAACGAAAATACAAGGGAAAGAAAAAATACGGATATTACATCATTGGCGGGGGCAGGAACCGGAGTTTCTTCCGGCCTCGGCCTTTTGCGATTCGTTCGAAGCCCCTCCTCCGGAGCTCCCTCCTCAGCCACGATCGGCTCCACGCGGGGCTCCACCTCCGGAATAATTGGCAGCGCAACAGGTGGGGCCCGAGACGACTTCTTGTGGCGGAGACGGCCCAGAACTCCAGGATTCGACATGGCGATCTCCGGTGGGGGCTCCAAAAAGCGAGGAAAGCGAACCTCTACAGTTAAGACGATCGATCAACAGTTAGATATTTTCCTCAAGTAAGGCGATCGCCTAGAAAGTGAAGGTCGCAGAAACTCATATCTGGTACCGAGAGATGTCTCGGGAAACGGAATAGCCGAGCCAACAACCAACGACTCTCCTTATTGATCCGGCTAGCGTCAAGATCGTCGTCCGACAAGCTCCGTATCCGCTCCCAGACAACCAGGAAATCAAAGGGCAGCTCCTCGACCGCCGGAATGTGAAAACCTGCAAAGTCGAAATCAAATTAGATCAGTTCAAAACACATCCGAACGAAGGGAGAGTCTAAACCCTTACCGGGATTCCTCTCCCGGAACTCAGTAGGGATCTCCAGCTCGCCCGAAGGATTGTCGCTCGCAGAAGCCCTCCATGCGCCGGCGACCCAGAACCACTTCGTCGGATCACCCCGCGCCTTATTCGGGACTCCGAGGATTACCCGACCAGATCGGCCCTGAATATGGTAACCTCCGACCGACCCTTTCTGAGCCGTCAGCTTGAACAAATGATTCATCTCCGACGGCGATGGGAGGCAGTACAGGCGGTGACCGCCGAAAAGAGTGAGAGTGCAGATAATTTGGAGCCAAGCGTTCGGCGTCAGGTGAAGTGGCGCCACGTTCCAAGCGGCCAGCAGGTGGGAGACAGCAAAAGATAGAGGGAAGCGCAGCCCGGCCTCCATAATCGCCTCATTCACGGCGACCATACCCATCGGAGGCTGATCGGCTCGCTCATTCTCCACCGGCGCGAATATATCCACATCTGAAGGAACATGGAACCTCGTCCTCCAGACAGCGAGATCTTTCCTGGTCGCCGAACTCCGGATTTGGCCAAGTGACCACAAAGATCGCTGCGCAGCCCGGTACTGCGACCGTTTGGGAAGCTGATAAGGGTAGGCGACCGAGTATCCCCGGAAATTGAACCTCGGAGACGGACCGCCCAACTTCTCCATAATCTCAGCAAAAGCCTTATGGGCCCGACCGAAAGCGCTATGCTGCTCCCAGTAGGCCCTAATCGCCAGATCTCTCTCTATCTGCGACCGTCTGTCTTCAGCAGCCGCTTCCTTAGCGACGTCGGCTTCATTAAATAAAGCCTCGATTTCAGAAGGGTCAATTCCGGCCCGAATAGCCTCAGCGGCCGTCTCCAGGTGGAAGTCGGAAGAAGGTCCTCCTGACGATCGATGTCCTTGGCGGAACTAGTACCCACTCCATGTGATGATGACGTTCCAGCCATTCTCAAAGAAAGAAAGGAGAAAAGGATTTTTTCTTACCCAAAGATGAAATTAATCGATGATCGGCAGTCGAATCTCTCAGAAGCGTTCTTCAGCAAAGTCCTTCTTTCTCCAGAGATGAAGCGCGTAAGAGTTTTGACGCTGCGTCCTCACGTCCTTTTATAGGAGGCAAAAAGGACTCATGTGCAATTAAGAAGAATCTCAGGGGTCGGAAGTGCAGTCGTCGCATTCATTGACTCCCTCGAGACCCGCGTACGCGTCTTTTCAAGGACGCATCAGTCGAGGAGTCATAATCTCAGGCTCCCGGCTTCCTCACCGGAATCTACCTTAGGACTTCTCTCTCAGCACCTCTCAACCAGAAGACGGTCGGTAGAGGCCAGAAGTCTCCACAGGTCAGATTCATAAACCCCGGAGCTTCAACCAACAGCTTATACACGCCGTGAAAGACGATCGATCTTTCACCGCCATCATAGCTCGTCAACGTTGTTACAAGAACTCACAGAGCATCACATCTGGTTCTTCCGGCAATCTACACGCTCACAAGCTTAGATAACTAGAATCGTTACACTCATTGTAATAGTATTCTAACATTAATACTTGTATCCCCGAATATTGGTATTAATAATATCTCGCGAGAGCATTCAAGCCCGGGACTAACAATCCCGGTAATTCTTGTGTTATTTATCCTTTCCCACGGAAGTGTTCTCGCATTTGTTTACTATCCATCCATTCCAGCAATATCTATCTCCGGATAATATTTTGGGTAGCAACACCAGGAGACTTTCCCTTAACAACATTCTCTCGGATTTGAGTAATCATCGGATCCTCCAACTGCTTCAGTTTAATTTCATCGATTAACAACGACGAAATCTCCAAAGAGCAAAGTTGCCCGATAGCTCGTGGCAACAAAATCTCAAAACTCAACTCGATCAAATCCCGATGAAGCTCCAATTGAGACGTAAGGATCTCAAGCGTCCGCAACGCAACCAGTTTCCGTCTCAAGACGTCGGCCACGACGTTCGCCTTGCCCGGGTGATAAAAGATTTCGAGGTCATAATCCTTAATCAACTCCAACCACCTCCTCTGTTAGGGTTGTATACATCAAAGCATACTTTATGCTTGTATTACCTAATTTCCCGGTCTTTATCTATGAGAATATTTAATTTATTTATCACATGTTTTGCATATTTATTCACGCTATGGTTATGCGAATGTTGTCTAATTACTTTATATTGTAGATAATGTGATGTGTCGTGTCACACAGAAGATCACATTATCGGTTCAGTATATAGTAATAATTAGTTCACAACCTATATAACATTAGACCGTTATGTGAGAGGTTGTAATATATGCTTGAGATTGGTTGGTCTTAACCATTAGCATATATTAGCGTATTCGGTATACGTTGAACAGGATCGAGTTGAGATAGATTCTTCTGTACTGACTATAAGAAGAACGTACATCTCGGACAATTATTATTTCTTAATTCTAGTGATTAATATTTAATATTTATTGTTTTGATCTATCATGGGTGAGAGCCACAATGATTGACTTAATATGCTCGATATTTTGGGCAATATTATTATTTATATGATACTTAATATTATAGCTAGAAATCGTGTTCCGACCAGTCGGGTTGATCATGTCCCTTGAGGCACTCGGAAGGATTATTATATTAAACACTGCAGGTGGAATTAATTTTCCGATATAATAATAAATCTCGAGTGGTATTATCATGTATAACACATTAATTAATTAAAATCTGTCAGTAGCATAAATTAGTTAATGGACATGGAATATCTTAAACACGGGAAATAACTAATTCAAAAGGGAGCCCGATTTTGTAATTTGAGATTTTGGTATGAAGTGCAATATCAACCTTTTAGTGGACTAAGTTGATATTAATAGAATCATTATATTGTTGGAATATTTATTCCACATATTCATAAATAGTGTTTTGATGATTAAGTTGCTAAACAAAACAAAACAACAAAGAGGCGAAGCAAAACAACAAAGCAAGACGAAGACACAAAAAGCTGAATAAAATACAAAGCTAGCGCACGCTAGACTCAAACGTTAGCGCACACTAACTGGTCCCGTTTGCTGATCAGACGAGTTCGAAGTTACCTAAAGTCAAGTCATCTGGTGAAGACATCGCACGCTACTCATGAACATTAACTCACGCTATCGAAGGTATTTTACCGTTGTGAAGACATTCAAACACAGAATGAAGTGAGCAATGACGAAATCATAGCGCACGCTAAGGATGAGGAATAGCGCACGCTAATGTGTTTGAAATCAAGTCAATCAATCCGTTGGGAAGATTCTGAAGCAAAGTAAAAAAAGTATAAACGGATATATGATGCATGCAATGATGCAAGATTAGCGCACGCTACAAGAAAATGTTAGCACACGCTAACTGTCATGGACAGTAGCCACTGGACTGAAGCTACAAGCTGTTAACGCATGCTACACGTACGCTACAAGCGATAGCCATGAAGACTAAGATGTCTAAAAGAGAAGAAATCCCGGTGGACGAAAGCAACGAATAATCGGCATATTATGCTAAAAATATTAATAAGTTCCAACACTTATTAAATCGGAGAAAGAAAGACATCAAATCGGGCGAATATAAGAAATTCGACAACAACTGTCGAGTATGTGGTAAACCAGGCCATTTCGCAAAGAATTACCAAGCAGCAAATCCGAAGAAGGTTCTCGTTGCAACATGGAGTGACGAAGATATTGATGATGATTTCATTGATCAAAATAACCTTGCATTTATGGCTCGAAGTTCATTCGACGATAGCGATGTCGAAAGCCAAGTAAGTAATTCTTACGATGAACTTTTTGAAGCATTTGAACTATTGCATACAGATTATCAAAATGCTTTATCCGAGATTAAATCCCTTAAATCTAAATATAAAACATTGGAAATTGAAAATTCCAAAATTCTTGAAAAGGGGAAATTTATAGAGGCCGATCATTCTAAATGCATTGAAAACAAAAATATTTTAAAGGATGATCTTGTTAAAGTTCAAACCGAGGTGAAAATTTTAACGAAGAAATTCTCTCTTGGAAACGAGAAATTTGAAAATATGCTCTAGGTTCAAAAATACCCTTTGAATAAACAGGAGCTGGGGTTCAAACAACGTTCTAAAAACGAATTCGTAAATTTCAAAATACCCCATTGTAAAAAGTACTTGAAAATTGGGCACCACATTTTGAATTGCAAAAGCCCAAGATGGGTGATTAAAATAAAAAAAAATTGAATTCCCAAAGGAACTTTTATTCCAAATATCGTCTATGTTTCGAAAGAAAAACCAACTATAGGTTGGAACCCCAAAAATTAATTTTTAGCAATTGATATTTTACTCAGGGGGGTATTAATTTTTAACGGATATTTTTGTCAGGGGGAGTAATTTTTTAACGGGTATAACTCAATTACCGTATTCATATAGTATTCATCATTAATTGGTATCATGCATATTTATATTCAATTAGTATAATTTTTTTTTACTTTTTGCTGAATACAAAAAGGGGGAGAAGGAGTAGAACCGGATAAAAAGTGTCATGAAAGAATGACGAGAAAAATAAAAAGTAAAAAGGAGGAGAAAATAATAAAAATCGAAGAAGTCGAAAAGGAGAAAAAAAAAAGCATACAAAAGGGGGAGAAACGAAGAAGTTGAAAAATGAGAAACGAAGTAGTCGAAAATGACAGAAAAAGAAAATGAGTGAAACCAACGAAACAATTAAAGCCGAAAACTTTGAAACGTACAAATATATATAATTTTATTTTGCAGGTTTTATCCAATTCAAGAGTTGTTTTGTAATCATCAAAAAGAGGGAGATTGTTGGAATATTTATTCTATATATTCATAAATAGTATTTTGATGATTAAGTTGCTAAACAAAACAAAATAACGAAGCAAGACGAAGACGCAAAAAGCTGAAGAAAATACAAAGCTAGCGCACGCTAGGCTCAAATATTAGTGCACGCTAACAGGTCCCGGATGCATATCAGACGAGTTCGAAGTTACCTGAAGTCAAGTCATCTAGTGAAGATAGCGCACGCTACTCATGAACATTAACGCACACTATCGAAGGTATTTTACCGTTGTGAAGACATTCAAATACAGAATGAAGTAAGCAATGACGAAATCATAGCGCACGCTAAGGATGAGGAATAGCGCACGCTAATGTGTTTGAAATCAAGTCAATTAATCCGTTGGGAAGATTCTGAAGCAAAGTCAAAAAGTATAAACAGATATATGATGCATGCAATGATGCAAGATTAGCGCACGCTACAAGGAAATATTAGCGCACGCTAACTGTCATGGAGAGTAGCCTCTGGACTGAAGCTACAGGCTGTTAACGCATGCTACACGTACGCTACAAGCAATAGTGCACGCTAAGGAAAGCTAGCGCACGCTAGCAAGTCAAAACAGTCAGCAACAGCTAGTTTGTGGAGAAAGGCTATAAATACCAACTGAATAGGTATTAATCCACACAACAACATTGAGCAATTCATATACACTTGAGATATCATTGTAAACATTATAGTTGTTGTTCTTGAGCTTAAATTGAGAGTGATTGAGTGTGATACACAAAATCATACAAGAGAGAGAAAAAGAAAAGATACGATTGGATTCAGTATTATTAGGATCACGGATTCAGCATTATTAGAATCGCAATCGCTATCTTAGTGAGGTTTATCTAGTACCGATAAAAAGCTAGAGTGGTTGATTCCTTGTCCAATAGAAAAGGAAAACGGTTTAACTTGGACCGACACAAAGACAAGTACACACGGTAATATCTCGACCGATAGAAGAGAGATTGAACGGTTTACTCGGACCGATAGAAGACGAGCTTGTAACGGTAATCCTCGACCGATAGAAGAGAGGTGCAGAGGTTTATATCTTAAGCCTATAGAAAAAGATAACTAGAGAGGACGTAGGCACGTTTAGTGGAACCTCTATAAATCCGTGTGTCATTTTATTTCCGCACTTTATATTTAGGCTTCCGCACAACGATGTTAATATCGAAATTGCTCCAACATATATTAGGAAGAGTCTTAATATTGAAAAGATGATGTCTATTGGGAGTCCTTACCTTATCCTCCTTAAGGTCCCTAGAGTAGCCAAAAATACCTATAAAAGGAGTAAATAGGGGGCGATTTTTGACACTCTTGGAACAAGAAATTTCGATTTTTTCATACTTTGTGTTTAATTGTGGATCTTGACTTGTGTCTTGGATTTCCACAATTTAGCTAACACAATATTTTTCTAAATACTAAAATATTCAAGAAAAATAGAGAGAAAAATTCGTAAGGTATTTCTTGGAGATAAATTTTTTGGCCGATCCATATTGCTCTCCGAGTAGTCCGGTTGATTGTTGCCCATACGACATCCGAATATAGACGGGATATACTCTAGAAGATCTTGAGGTAGAAACACAAGAAGATCGAAGAGGAATACGTGGAGTAGCTCAATCGATCCAAAAGGGAATTTTCTGCCACTTCGCGTCAAAGGTATAAATTATCAACTCTCATCCGTAAATATATGTGTTTAAATTGTTATTGGTCTGTTTAATTAATTAAACTGACAAGCGTAAATAGATCCGCTATTTACGTTGGTTAGTTTATAAAACCACCTATTCCATCTCGCTTCCGCTGCGTTTTATATTCCAACAATTGGTATCAGAGACGGTCTTTAGGTTCTGTTCAATTTAATTAATTTGTGATTAATTTGCTATCAATTTAAATATTAATATGGTATGATGTTTGGAATATTTTTGCTAGAAATTGTCTTGCTGGTGAATATAGTCCAATTATCATGGCTATGTGATTTTTATTTATTTATTTACGCGTTTTGGTATTTTGGCCCGGTTTTGAGGCATGTATAAAGTTTTTACCGTGCGAAAATCCATGGGTAGAATAGGACTTTGTTTTTACTTGTAAAATTTGATGTAAATTCAAGGTATTTTAATTCTTGTAAAATTGTAATCGAATTGGAATACACAAACTACCGAAGGAAAAGAAGTCCAGCGCGAAAAGGAACCCTGATCGGACGAACCGACCGAGGCGGTCTCGATCGAAGGTCTGACCTGCCGCGGGTAGGCTAGGGGAAGGCTACTGGGATGCGGGTCGGGTCGGGCAGCGGGTCGGGTTTGTCCGGGCAGGTTCGTTCGGTGTATGGTCATATTCATTTATCAGCCGTCCGTTGGAGCATAATAATTTTAATTTAAAAATTTTTTTTGCAATTAATTTTGCATGGAAGAAAGTATCTAAATTTGACAATTTTTGTGCCTCAATCGGGAGGAGATGACGAGATGCTTGAAGCAGTGGGAGCAAATGTAACACCCCCAAGATATTCGAGGTGTATTACAGCGCCGTGGACCCCTACATGGGACCCACCAGGCTAACACAAGAAAACACCACTCGACTAACCATCTCGGTTAGCAAGGAAACAATTATTAACAACCAGAACATAAAACAACACGTCCGGTACAACCGACATAATAAACATCAACCGACAAATACAGTAACTCCAACGTAGTCCAAACACAATTTGAAAGGAAAAGCCTAAGGTACTCGCGAGTACAATCTATAAGTTTACAATTTGGAAAACACCCACATCAAAAGAGACAGTAGGAAATAACAAGACTCAATTGCACATGTCAACAACCTTGGCCGACATCCTCGTACCATCCTGCCCGCTCGTCTCTGATCGAACATAACCTGAAATCCATAACAAGAATTTCCCCGACAACGGGTCCCCAGAGGGGTTAGCAATTACGCTAGTACAAGTAACCAGATGAACAACTTACATCTTACACATATAGTAATGCATGCAATAAAGAAAACATAGTTCCAAAATACTCATTTCCGGAAATGCAACTGATCAAACAACATTAGTAAAAATGCACAACAATTAACCGCGGACCCACGCCTTCGTGATCCTCGAGACCCCGCGGATCTAACCCACGGGTTAAAAGCAAGCTCGCGGTCCCACAGCTTCGTGGAACCCTACCGAGACCCCGTCGAGTCTAACCCGCAGTGAGCATACACACACACAATTTCTCATACAAAACTACTATGTCAAGATCGTAAGTTCATAAGGGTACTTGCCTCGATTAAATAGACGACGACACGAACGGAACGGAAGAGTTGAACACGACCGCAAGGAACCGGCGGAATGAACCTAACGATTCGGATAACACAATCACAACCAACTCTAGACGATTACGGAAATGGAATACACCCGGAACCCCGCCTACGATTCATGTATATTCATACCAAAATAACAACGAGGGCGGACCACAACCAAACCCTCTCGATTCCGTAAAAATCCACAAAATATCCATGAATCCGTAGGAAAACTAAAGATACTAACAATATTAATCGTATACATCATGAATCCACCAACAAAACGGAACTAATCGGAAGAAAATCCCAAAACCCCCAAATTAATCGAAAATAGGGTTTTAGAATATTACCTTAGGAGATTCAAGTACCAAGATCCGTAGAACACGCGTTAGATTGATTGCCCGGGCTCTACTACCGAAGAAAGATGGTGAAAATCAACCCCCCAATGGATATAGATGAAGAACCCATCCCCTCTCTCTCACTCTCTCTCGCGATGCAGGTGGAAATGGGGGAGAAATCGGCCGATTTCGTCTAATAAAGGCGAGCCGACAATGACCGTCGTGTCAGCCGCAGAAGTGTGCCGCAAGGCACAGCCGAAAATTTACTCCTGTTTGGCATTGTGCCGCGCACGCAGCCGTGCCGCGGACACTGCTGATTGGTTTTGGTCGCGGAAGACACACGAGTGTGCCGCGGCACCGGACAGTGTGCCGCGGCACTGGCTCGCACCGTGCCGCGGCACCGGATGGGTGTGCCGCGGCACACATCTGATTTGTTCGACATATTACACTGGGCTCGCTGCGGCTCAAAGACTTCCGACAAGCCGCACCGGTCCTGGCCACCGCCACCCGCCACGACCCGATGCCTCGATTTCTGAAAACGCACGGAACGAACACGACGAAAAGTTCGCGGACGACATCAACGACTCGAGATGAAAACGTAATGCAATAATTAATCATACGCGACCAAGAAAAGGGTCAAGATGACAATTACAGATATGGATACCCGTAACTTTCAAGAAATTACAAAATGACCCAAAACGCCCAGAAATCACGATACGTGATCGAATAACCAAACCGAAGTTCACAACACGTCTAACAAAGTTAAACGGACTTGTGGGAAATTCGAAACAGCAGTTTCGGACGAGATTCGCAAGAATCGAACTCAAGTGCGAAAAAGTCGCTAAAAAGCACAGAACTCAACAAAACAACACCCAAACGAACTCGGATGACAAAAGTGTAGAATTAATCATTCTCGAATGACGAACGTCATGAGCGAGGCCAAAACGGACTCGGCAAAAAAGAAATTTACCAAAAATCGAAAATTGCGATATTACATTCTACCCTCCTTAAAAGAAGTTTCGTCCCAAACTTAAAATAAGTAGGAGAAGCAATATCCCTTGCCAAGAAAACTCGACGAGATACAAAAATCAAGACTCGCGCCCGACGGTGAAACGCCGCAAGGAACGCAAAGAGACATACGGCGAGAAAATACGCTCTAGGGCGACTAACACGACGTCACCGTAGAGATAATAAAATCAACGAGTGACAAGCGTCATTAAACGGATAATACAATCAAGTCAATTATCCGAGCAATCACAAAACACAACGAACGAAAATCAATATGATTGACCAACCCAACGGTTCATCAAACAAAATGCGAGCCAAACGCTGAACAAATACGGAATTCCACCGCCTAAAGATTGGAAGATCGAAAACGAGACTAATTTCCCGAGCTTAAGGGAATTACGAAGGAGCCTAAACGCTCAACAATCACGAACGGGAACAAAAACTGAACACACAAACGATTGAGACAACAAAAATCGAACGATCATGTCCGAAACACGTAGGGTCATAAAATTCAAACAACAACTCCCGTGATAACCCGGTGAGAATAAAGAAGACGTGCATTCCCATAAGATCCACAGGAAAGGGAATAGCGATTGAAAAGTCACAACGACAAACGAGTCATTCCGAAACAATACCACCCTCGTTCGATCAACAAAAAACAAGGGATAGGGAAAGTTCAGAAATGTTAACGAGCATAAACGAGTTGATAGAGCCGAAAATACAGACGTTCAAAATCCGATCCACTTGAATAAAAGAACTATTAGAACCAAAAGATGTTACCTCCGAACAAGATTCACAATAGTCGAACCGATTCTAAAAGTCACAACGATAACCAAATCGACTCAAAACCAGACATTACTGCTCGAATGGTGAAACCAAGGTATAGATCGAGTTCAAGGTATCAATGAACACGAGCGAATCGATAGATCGGAGAAAGAGAAGATATAGAAGTCAAAATAGTACGGTATTACCTTCGACCTCGCTCCCGAAACTCACAACAACGGAACCAAGGTAACAATATAACAAGCAATCGACACGACGCGAACAATCACCGATGCACATAATCATACCAACCCGAGCTCTAACGGCTCGCATATGTGCGATAACGCATAAACCGCTACGAGGCGACAACATCCAATACCAAGATCACACCCTCACAGAGGCTACTACGACGACCGTGTGGCGAACTACTCAACGCTCACACCGCCAATTCAACAACAACTCGGGGTTAACACCCTAACGATAGCACGAACATTACGCATATATTCCCGGACCACAAATAGGAATGATAGGTTTTAAAACGAAAACCATCTTTTGAAAATAACTTGCAAGCGTCAGTTGATCTTGAGTATCATATATCAAAAAGTAGTACAAACATCGTCATCGAGACTTTTAAAAGAAGTTATCTTGCGTTTAATAAAAAAATGAAGACACCTTTCGTTAAATTAAAACTTTTCAGCTATTTCGACCTTCGGGTCTAAACGAATGCGTTTCTAAATCATTAGAAATATCTCAAAATATTTTGATCCTCAAAGTAGAATAATTTTGAAACATAGCGTAGCACTAGTAGGCATCTTGAGAGCACTGTGAGAAAATAATTCATTTTAAAAGTACGTCTCGAGTTTTATTTTCTAAGATACTCAAGGTTTTTCAGAAGTACAATAGGCCCAAATGCCCAAAATTCGCACGTATCAACATTCACTTAAACACATCATATCACACGCATCAAATCGCTCAAAATCACGACAGTAATATACAATCCTCAGGATATGTTTAACAACATCGTTAAAACAACAATCGGTTTATCAAAACTGGATGGAAAACGATATCAAGAACAAAACTCCAAAAGTCAACTCTAGGGATTCAAGAAAATACCTAGATTCGCGAAGAACAATGGATTAGATGATGTTAAAAATCATCTAGATACTCCAAAACACCTTTGGATGGAAGAAAAATCACCCAGATGCGAAACCGAGTCGCGACGTCTCAAACTCATGGAGGAAGGAGAAGAAATGAAGAAAATGCAACTTCTAGACCGGTGTCCAGATTTATATCGACACAATTAGCGTGCGCTAATCATTAAGGTTAGCGTGCGCTATCACGGTACCAAACAAAACTCTGGCCAAAAATACACTGTTAGCGTGCGCTAACGAGAACTTGAGCCCACCCAAAGAGCTCTCGGATCGCCCGAACTACTGTGTAGCGTGCGCTATCCTCCCCTTAGCGTGCCACCAGCGCACTCTTGCGCGCGCTAGCTTCAAAGCGTAGCGTGCGCTAACGACCCACAGAGACAACAACAGAACTCATCAGAAAAATTGCAGGCCGTAAACCTTTCTCACAAGGATTTACCAGGCTAAGCACAATTTCCCATGTCATTTCGAAAATGCTAAAAAGACCAATGACGGTAATATTTTCCCAAAGCTCACAAAATCATTTGTCAAACCATCATGAAATATTCAAGGCCAAAATGCCAAATCTTGATTCAAGGAATCGGTTTTACGAAATAAAACTCAGTTTGCAAAATACCGAAAGCCGTTTGAAAGAACTCACGCAGCGGATAAAATACGGCATTTAAAATACATCAAGAGGATTTACACTCCTCGTATAAACCAAATACGAGAGTCTAATAAACACATATCGTGAAATCAAAATCCACAGAAGGATTCCATCATTCAACGACTAATCATACAATTAACTCGTGTCACGCGAGGCACAACACAAGGAAGGGAGTTCAACACCCATAGGTCGCACGTAAGTGACGACCACCACTCGATACTAATCACGACCAATGATCTCAAACGACGCGTCGCGATGTGACTAAGTCAAACAAAATCCGACAAGACGAAACTCAACAAACACAACTTGACTCGACAACCTAGGTTTCCCCAGGCTAATCTGATTTTAAAATCGTATACTCTAGTTATTCGAAAATAAAACCAATAAGTTAAAAATCGTTTTCAAGACCCTTTCAAACACGACAAGGGCTTAACAGCGGTAGCATTTTATAAAATGTCCTAAAACACTTTTAAACACAACCTTTAAATACCGACACAAGGTTTTATTTGAAAATACAAGGCTGGCTCGCCCAAATTCATGTCACTTTTCAAAACCCACAATACGATCAAGTCTATGAAATTTTCAAGCGTGCACGCCGCATGTATTATTATTAATAGAAACACATTGGTTGTAAATAACAATAATTAGCCAAGTACCAACAATTCCTGACACACTCATATACGACATTCAAAATCACCACTAAAAAGCGCAACTCGGAAATACCAATTCCAAGCATATGTCAAACTATCTCTTCAAGTTTAACAACGTAACCAAAGATCACCGATTTGGACGTATGTCGAAACCACTATGTGAGTTTCTCAACAACTCGCCATCAATACCTATACCGGAACATATCAATGTTCAAAACTTCTACCTTATACCGCACCCTTCTGTCCAACTCATCGGTACATTCGGCTCAACATACACTTAGTATATCGCAATTACCAAACACAGATTCCATCATACAACAAAAGACTAGAGAGTCAAGCCCTCTCACAATATACCACGGAGCAAAACTCGGATCTTTCGATCACCCACGATCCCACCAATGCTAGGAAGTTTAGCGATGGATGGCTCGCAAAACGACAAACGGTCAAGCCCAGAACGGCGCACATATTCCAGAGAGATAAAGGACGGCGCAATACAAAAATCAAAAGTACACAAACCGGATGGGTCGAGAAACAACTCGACGATAAGTACGAGAGAGGCAATCACGCTCAAGAAGTGGAATTTCAATACGAGAAAACAAGAGAATCGAGTAAGGAAAACTTACGAGCACTGGATGTACTGAGATGCCGGCAGCGGTGTGACAATGTGCAAAACAAAACACAACTAGACCCAAATAACCAACAAGCCTAGGTATCCATATACCTAGGGCTCCGATACCATTTTCTGTAACACCCCCAAGATATTCGAGGTGTATTACAGCGCCGTGGACCCCTACATGGGACCCACCAGGCTAACACAAGAAAACACCACTCGACTAACCATCTCGGTTAGCAAGGAAACAATTATTAACAACCAGAACATAAAACAACACGTCCGGTACAACCGACATAATAAACATCAACCGACAAATACAGTAACTCCAACGTAGTCCAAACACAATTTGAAAGGAAAAGCCTAAGGTACTCGCGAGTACAATCTATAAGTTTACAATTTGGAAAACACCCACATCAAAAGAGACAGTAGGAAATAACAAGACTCAATTGCACATGTCAACAACCTTTGCCGACATCCTCGTACCATCCCAGCGCCCGCTCGTCTGAAAGAACATAACCCGAAATACTTAACTAGAATTTCCCCGACTACTGGTCCCCAGAGGGTTTAGCAATTACGATAGTTCTAGTAACAAGATGAACAAGTTACATCTTACACATATAGTTATGCTTGCAATTAAGAACACATCGTTCCTAATTACTCATTTCCTAAATGCCAATGATCAAACCACATTTGTAAAAATGCACCACAATTAACCGCGGACCCACGGCTTCGTGGATCCTGCCGAGACCCCGTCGGATCTAACCCACAGTGGTTAAAAGCAAGCTCGCGGTCCCACAGCTTCGTGGAACCCTACCGAGACCCCGTCGAGTCTAACCCGCAGTGAGCATACACATACACACAATTTCTCATACAAAACTACTATGTCAAGATCGTAAGTTCATAAGGGTACTTGCCTCGATTAAATAGACGACGACACGAACTAACGGAAGAGTTGAACACGACCGCAAGGAACCGCGAATGAACCTAACGATTCGGATAACACAATCACAACCAACTCTAGACGATTACGGAAATGGAATACACCCGGAACCCCGCCTACGATTCATGTATATTCATACCAAAATAACAACGAGGGCGGACCACAACCAAACCCTCTCGATTCCGTAAAAATCCACAAAATATCCATGAATCCGTAGGAAAACTAAAGATACTAACAATATTAATCGTATACATCATGAATCCACCAACAAAACGGAACTAATCGGAAGAAAATCCCAAAACCCCCAAATTAATCGAAAATAGGGTTTTAGAATATTACCTTAGGAGATTCAAGTACCAAGATCCGTAGAACACGCGTTAGATTGATTGCCGGGCTCTACTACCGAAGAAAGATGGTGAAAATCAACCCCCAATGGATATAGATGAAGAACCCATCCCCTCTCTCTCACTCTCTCTCGCGATGCGGTGGAAATGGGGAGAAATCGCCGATTTCGCCTAATAAAGGCGAGCCGCACATTGACCGCTGTGCCGCGGCACAGCCGAAAATTTACTCCTGTGTTTTGGCATTGTGCCGCAAGATACCTGCGTAGCCGCGACACGGTACATTTGGTTTTTGGTCGCGAAGACACACGAGTGTGCCGCGGCACGACAGTGTGCCGCTGCAGATCGCTCGCATCCGTGCCGCAAGACGATGGGTGTGCCGCGCACACAAGACTGCTTTGTTCGACATATTACACTGGCTCGCCGCCGGCTCAAAGATTTCCGATAAAGGCCGCACCGGTCCGGCCACCGCCACCCGCCACGACCCGATGCCTCGATTTCAAAACGCACTTTAACGAACACGACGAAAAGTTCGCGGACGACATCAACGACTCGAGATGAAAACGTAATGCAATAATTAATCATACGCGACCAAGAAAAGGGTCAAGATGACAATTACAGATATGGATACCCGTAACTTTCAAGAAATTACAAAATGACCCAAAACGCCCAGAAATCACGATACGTGATCGAATAACCAAACCGAAGTTCACAACACGTCTAACAAAGTTAAACGGACTTGCGGGAAATTCGAAACAGCAGTTTCGGACGAGATTCGCAAGAATCGAACTCAAGTGCGAAAAAGTCGCTAAAAAGCACAGAACTCAACAAAACAACACCCAAACGAACTCGGATGACAAAAAGTGTAGAATTAATCATTCTCAGAATGACGAAACGGTCATGAGCGAGCCGTCAAAACGGACTCCGGCCGAAAAAAAGAAATTTACCAAAAATCGAAAATTGCGGATATTACAGCAAAAGAGCCAAGGATTTTCTCGTTATTCAAAACAAGGAATAAAAGCCAAGATAATTGGATGTAATTATCCAATTTTTTTTTATTATGTTGGTTTTTACTGTTTTGATGAATGGCATGTATGGATGTATGCGTGATATGTTTCTTGCATGTTAGGACGAGAAAATTAAAAACCTTCTTTTTCAAAATAACTAAGTGATTTCAATAATTTGTGAAACAATTAGCATGCGCGTTGACATTAGAGTCTTCCTTTACATCGGATGTGCTGATTATTAGCTCACTAGTTTTAAACCTCGATTAGATAACAAAAAGGTGAATGTTATTTTTTTATGATATGACCTCTCCATCTGTAGGACTATAATTATTAAATAATATTCTAAGGTTTGTTAAATTATGGTGTTCATTTAGGTGTATTAATTAATAAGCTCCCCATCGGAGTCTATATTAATTTAATACATAGCCAAGAGGAACCAATTATTAATTTTACTTGTCAAAACGCATCTTGACTAGATAGTAAAATTAAAGACGTTAAAATCTACTTGAAAAATATATATGTAAACGTCCACACTAACGTGGCTTGCATGTGCGTTTTTTTGAGGTGTTGGTTGACTGCATATATATATATATATATATATATTGTGTTTTAAGGTTTTTCAATATATTTTGTGTCGAATTATGTGATGAATGGTGTAAAGTTTGGGGTAATTACTTTTCATTGTCGAATTTTCACTACTACAAAAATAGGCAAAGAGACCCGTCCAAATAAGCCTAAGAGACCGCCTCTGGACGGGTCTCTATCTCAGCGGTCTCTTTGTTAAAGAGACCGCCTCATGGGGGGGTCTGTTTTTGAGATATAAGAGACCTGATATCTAAGAAATCAGGTCTGTTATGCAAGTGGGAGGAAACTAATTTAAACGGGTAAGAGACCTGTTATCTGAGATATGAGGTCTCTTTGATTTTTTTAATATTTTTTTTGTCTAGCCTAAGAGAACACATTTCACACCTAACGGTCTCTTTGATTTTTTAATATTTTTTCTTTCAACCTAAGAGAGCCCATTTTACACCTAACAGTCTCTTTGATTTTTTAATATTTTTTTGTCTAACGTAAGAGAGCCCATTTTACACCTAACGGGTCTCTTTGATTTTTTAATATTTTTTTGTCTAACCTAAGAGAGCCCATTTTACACCTAACGGGTCTCTTTGATTTTTTTAATATTTTTTTTGTCTAACCTAAGAGAGCCCATTTTACACCTAACGGGTCTCTTTGATTTTTTAATATTTTTATTTTAAACCTGAGAGGCTGGTTTTTATACATAACGGGTCTCTTTGATTGTTTAAATATTTTTTTTGTATAACCTAAGAGATCCGATTTCATACTCACCGGATCTCTTTATTTATTTTTAATATTTCCAATCGTGAAACTGAGAGAGCCGATTTCATATCTAACGGGTCTCTTTGATTTTTTTTAATATTCTGAGAGACCCGATTTCAAGTTTAACTGGTCTCTTTATCAAATTTAAAAAAAATAACATAATAATCCTGCTCGTACCAAAAAAATAAAACACAAAACAACACTCACCATTACATAAAAACATCATAAACCTACTCGTTCCCAAAAACATAAAACAACACAAACACTATAATGATATCTTTAAATCTATTGCAATCTCCAAAAACGTAATACCATTACATCTATTGCAATATCCAAATGGAAAAACGAAAAAATAATACCCCGAAGTCTAATCATTCAGAATAATTGGGACTAAAATTCATTGAGTAACTTGCATACCATCATCTTTGTTTTCTTCGTCCGCTTCATTCTCTTGCTTGAGTAAATATTGAGCCCAAATATCTCTAACCTCATCAACTTCTTCCGATGAGTAAGTTTCTACAGCAAAAAACTGTAAGATTCTTTGGTAGGATAAAATATTAACCTGAATATTAAAGTCTAACCCCGTATACTATTCATAAAGTCCCTTTATGTTCTACAATTCGTAAATATTAACCTGAATATTTATTAAACCACCATTATTTTTTACTCTTATCAGTAAGGATAAAATATAACATCATAGGGAAATTAGGTAAGAAATATATATGACTGAATTTGATTTGGATTTGGGGAGATAGGAATTCATCTAATCTGGAAGAGCAATGGTCCACTCTAACCCCACATACTATTCATAAATTCCCTTTATATGTTCTACAATTAGTAAGTATAAACCGGGATACTTATTAAATCACAATAAGTTTTCATTCTTATTTTGTTAATCAGTAAGGCTATAATATAACATCCAACGGAAATTAGGTAATAAAAATATACCACCGAATTTCATTTGGATTTGGGGATATAGGAATTCAACGAACCTGGACGAGTAGTGGCCATCATCCTCATTTGAATGATTCCTTTCCCGATCAGCACTTGTACTTCTTGACCCATAACGGTATTCATCAATGCTTTGACCTCTTCCTCGGTAGTCATCATCCCTGTACCCATCTCGGCCATGACGCTCCTCATAATCTTTCTTTGCACTGTCCCCATCACCGCCGTATGATTCTCCATACCGACCATGTCTATCCTCATCTCGGGACCCCATTCTCTTTCTCTCGCATAGCCGTTCCCATCGTCATCTCTGTTTAAATATCTGTCATCATCATATCTGTCTCCATACCCTCCAGATCCGGGACGATACATACCACCAACAAAGTGCCGCGGTACCTTTTGACATTAATCAAACAAAATTAAACTTTATACATAGAAAATCATATAATTTTGTTTGGGTAATGCTAATCACCAAAACTACTGTACTTGCAAAAAACTAAGCAAACTGGGGAAGCATTAAATATATCATCATCTAGAAACAAGATATAATAACAAAAAATATATGAAACCATGTAGAATGCCCATCTCAAGAAAGTGAGGAAAACACACAAGACGGGAACAAACATATGAGGATGTCCATGAGACTAGTCATATAAAGTCAATTTTCTACGCATACCTAGCATTTGAGACCTTTCTATTCTACAGAACTATACTCAACATGAGGACCTAAAAATCCCTCATTTAAACTGATGGCAGATAACATAGTAAACTATAAACCACCACATGGGCGAATATGGAAGTTCTTGAAGCTTAAGTGAGCTTGCAGCCTCCAATTACTTATATGCATTGTTTTAAATGGTGTCAAATAGCGCGATTAATAGCGCGCTACAGACTTTCAGCGTGCCATAGCGCAGCCTAGGTCGCGTTTTGCACAAATAGTGTGCGCTATTTAGGCAATATCGTACACTATTATGCTATTTGAGCAAAAATTGCGCTAGAGGACCTGAGAACATAGATTTTTCAGGGTAAAATAGTCATTGAATAACCCGCTCAAACAAATATAATCAACTTTCACATTGATGGGCTGAAACAGAAAAAACATCAACTTGCCAAAAAAAGGGAATGAAATCCTAAGAGAAGGCTGGCGCACGCGTAAAAGGTGTGAGACTGAGAGGTGACGTTTTTGGTGCGTCTCTGAACTCAAAAAGCTGCGCCTCTCTTGGTATTGCACTATAATTTACTAAAATAACTATATTTGTTTTTACTTTTTGTAATATCCAACGGAATTCTTACTTGCTGTTGTACTATTCGGATAATTTAATACTGTTGTAATCTTGTTGCATTTGTGAAATGAATATTGATGTTGGAATATATCATAATAGACTTGAATAAAATGATCACTCGCATTATGTTTGAAATTTCAGTGTTGTAGAGATAAGTGCATATTGAACTATTAAAAACCTGAGCCTAACGTACGTTAATCGTAAGTCATAGCGTACGCTATTTTGAGGCCTTTACGTACGTAAAGGGGTACCTGTTACGTACGTAACCAGTGCAATCGTATCCGATCTCAACTTTCGGCGTGTGGGGCCAGGTGGGATTCGAATATCTAATTTTTGGAGCCAACCTAGTTGACCCACATTACGTACGTAATGCTTCTAGCGGTAACGTACGTAATGAAGTTCGTATTTCACCAAAGAACCTCTCGAACTTAGCTTACGTACGTAACACTTGTTGTGTAGCGTACGTAACGAATCGGCCGTTATAAAAAGACAGTTTGTGTCTTTCATTTTGCACGTCCAACCTCCGATTTTCACCCATATAATCATCCCCCTTCATCCCTAGAGCAAGTTTATCTTCTTCCTACTTGTGTTGGAGCTTTACATTTTGATTTTGGAGCTTGTTGATTGGAACTTGGAGACATTCTTGAAGCTTATATTGTGTTCTTGTGGTTTGGTGTATTGTTCTCCATTTCTGAAGGTATGTTCTACGATTTAACCCTATAATCTCGAATTTAATATGATAGTGATTAAGTATATTTCACCTAGTGATGAATTAATCAAAATAAACATGTTGTAGTTAAGCTTTCAACAACTTAATTATGAACATGATGATTAGAGGGTTTGTAATGGTGTGTTCTTGGTGTTTTAATATGGTAATGATCATGTTTAGTTTAACCACACTCTCCTTGCTAGACTTATAACACCATTGGTATAATAATAATCCTTGTTCCATTGTAATGTAAATGACTTATTGGAATAATTACCATAAATGTTTTAAGAAACCTTGTTGATCATTAGAAGAATGAAATAATCTTCTTGAACCTAGGCTAAGTGAATTCAGAGGTGTGTTGTGTGAATCCCCAAGTCAGTTGGAAGAGTATAAGAGTGGTGCTAAACTTGAGATAGTCTTCATAACCATGATATGGATTTACAACTAATTAACTCAACATAAGTAATTGTATGTAGTGCTGATTTTACTTTTAATCATTTGAGATGTTCTTGATAAGATTAAAGGATAGGAGATTATTGTTTAAAACATTATGGAATGATTCTTAATCCAACAAACATTTGGTATCATCTTGTAATCAATTGTGAGAATTGAATGGTATGAATAAGGTTCTTGAAGTAACACTTTAGAAGTTAAACTACTCAATCGGAAATTAAGATGTTATCTCGCGAACATTCGGTGTAGATGATCATATAAACGTATTAATGATCAAAATATACTTCATTCAAGGTTGATTGTTCGAGTACACAATATTAGTTGAGGACCGTTCGTTCGTTCCGACAAGAAGAGGACTATTCCCGTCTCCGTATTGAGGCAAGTTATATTGCTTGGTTATAATGATGTGTGGATTCTTATGATGATTATGCATTTCGTGTATATGAAACACTTATAAACTTGTGTCTTTTGATTTGATGTTGCTCTTAATGATGTCCCGCTTTCATCGTGGGATTGTATTCCCAAGTTCGTTACTTTTGGACCCTTGATATTGTTGATCTTGTTGTCATCTCGGTGAGTCCTCGATCCTTATTCGGATTTTGTGAAATTCTTGAATTCGTTGTCATGTTGCATCGTGACATATCCGGAGTCATATCTACGTTCCGATTGGATATTGTGTAGGATTTTTAGCCGGGCACATATATAGTCATGCGTGAATATTTTCCGTAAAAGGCTGTGCACACGAGACGTAGTTCGTTGAGGCTAATTAGGTACATTGTCCCATGTATATCCTGGATTCCGTATACGGGGTGGACATGTGCACTGACACATATTCGGATCAGGCGTACTGTGATGTCCCTCTTGAGACGTACTATCTTAGTCGCTCACAGTCCATACGTGGATGTGTTCGACGTTTTGTGACTGAACGTTCATACGCCCGAGGGGTATGTTCGTTAGTCGGGGCGTTATTCTTGAAATCTTATATGCGCGAATTGTATACTATCTTGAGAATCATTTATCATGTATATCTGACCCTGTGTTGGGCGAAATACTTGTGTTGTATTTTAGGTCGAGGAAAAGGCAAGGCACGGGAAGATCAAGGTGATGACGAAGGGTTCGAAGGATACTAGTTCGGGGGCCCCAAGTCTTTCGTGTCCGGTCATGTTCGTACCGTGTAATGTTATTTTCCGCTTCATTTTAAGTTTGAACAAATATATTGTTATTTAAGGTATAATTCATCTCCATATGGATTATACTTATGCTTTGGATCCTGTGTGTAATAAGGCCGTAGGCCATACTGCTGTAAACTCCACATCGGAGTAAGTACTATGTTTTGTGGTTCGGTATCACATGTATTGTGTATTTAATCTTTACTTTGGATATCGCCTGGTGGATCCCAGTGTGGGGTCCACGGCACTGTAATGGCCGCCTTATCGGGGTGTTACAGAAGATGGTATCGGAGCGGTCGTTTTCTTTCTTTTTGAGTCTTTGTGTATTGAACTAGTATCAAGAGACCTTCGTCTCACGTGTGACCCGTGCGAGCGCCTGATCCTACGAGCCAAATGTGGTACGTACTTTATGAACCATGAATAAATTATTGACATGATATTTATCTCTGAATAGATCTCCTTGTTGATCTCGGCATTTTAAGGGTTGTGGCAGGAATTATCTGATTGATGATTCAAATAAAATTCTAAAATTGATTATATGATTGAAATCATTCGACTCAAACATCGATATGATATTTTGTGTGACCCTCGTAGTGATGATAACTCATTACGAACTGTTTTCTCGAATATGTAATTTCTTACTGCCATTAACTTAGCGTGAATTCTGATTGGTATCATGAACTATACTTATGATTATCATTACAAATTGATTCTTTCAGTATGGAAAGAAATTTGAGAGGCCGTGGCAGAGGGGGACGAGGCTGCGGAAGGGGCCGAATCCCGATACTGCGAGCCAACAGACGTGCGAACGCAGAGCATAGTTCCGCAGGCAGTGATTCGCCTTCTAGGGACCAATCGCACCACAATGGACGCGAGGATGCTCGTGTCGATCCTTACACTGTAATGCAGGGCATGATGGCTCAGATGACCCAAATGGGTCAGTTAATGGAAACAATGAGAGCTGCTACCGACCAAAGATCGGGGCCACCTCCTATACATGGCGGGCCGGTGAATCGGATCATCAGTGACATCTCGCGCCAACGACCCCCGATTTTTGAAGGTTCCTCTGAGCCGGCCGATATCGTGCATTGGATCGAACACTTCGAGAAGTTGTTCGATATGGTAGACTGTCCAGTAGAGAATCGCGTCTCCGTAGCAGCTTACTACTTGGGCAAGGGTGCCCACACTTGGTAGCTTTCGGTGAGGCCAGCTGATGGCGTATGTACTTGGGAAGAATTTAAAAATCTCATGATAGATCGTTACTATCCAGGTCCTCTCCGCGAGGCCAAATTATCAGAATTGCTGAATCCGGAACCGTCCGAAGATGATGACGTACTATCTATCGCCAAGAAATTCCAGGCACTTCTCCCTTTTGCCGCGACAATTGCCCGCACAGAAGCTGATAAGATCAAATACTTTCTCAAAAGGCTTAAACACCGAATGAGAATGCAGCTGTTGAACCATCATTGTGTGACCCTACCGGAGTTCATCGAGAAAGCTCTGGAGTACGAATTGACCGTGAAGGAAATTTCCAAGAAGCAACCGCAGTCTAACAACAAGAAATTCAGGAACCAGAACCAGTCAGACAGCAACCGGGGAGCATTCAAGAGACCCCAACGAGTGCCCAATCCTTCTGAACGGCAACCTACGGCATCGAAGCCAACCGGATCGCAACCTCGAGCAGTCAGCCTATCTGTTGTGTGCTATAATTGTGGAGACCCGGGACACATCAATTCGAAATGTCCTAGGCTAGCCATGTCATGCCATACTTGTGGGAAGAACGGACATCGTGCTCGTTATTGTAGGAGTGGACTAGGACGTATTCCCGCAGCATCTCATGCTCCAGTACAATCTTCGGTTCAGGACCGTGTACCTCCATCCGCTTCTTATCAGACTACCGGGGCAAACAAAGGGATGGGACGTGGAAATCAAGCAGGTACATTTGGTGCAGGGGCTGCAAAACCTAGAGTTTACGAGATGAAGAGGGCTGAAGATCCCGAAGCCAGCATGATTGCAGGTACTCTCGAGATCCAATCTCAGCCTGTCTGTGTTAATTTTGATACTGGTGCTTCACACTCCTTTTTATCTACTTCTTGTTTGAGTTGTTTGCAACTAGAGCATGTTATCAATTGTGAACCTTATATAATTGGTCTACGTGATGGTAGAAGAATTGTTGGGAATCGTGAAGTTCAGGACTGCTCGATTCGAATGAACGACCGTGAGTGGTTGTCAAACTTAATTGTGGTCGATTTACCTAAAGATGATGTGATCTTGGGTATCGATTGGATGGACCGTCATGATGCCATAATTAGTGTCCGCGCGTTTAACAAGAATCACATCTGACGATGGTATTGAGTGTACCTTCCAGGGTGATAATCCCAGCCGTTCCGGGAGAATCATCAGCGCTATGAAAACGGTGAAACTGCTTAATCAAGGATGTATTGGCTATTGGTGTTACATGACCAAGACAATGGATCGACCAGTTGAATTGATCGATATTCCGGTAGTCCGAGACTACCCAGACGTATTTCCAGATGAATTGCCAGGCTTACCTCCGCATCGTGATGTAGAGTTCAATATTGAGCTAGAGCCTGGTACGTCCCCGCTCTCAAAAGCACCGTATCGCATGGCTCCGACTGAGATGCAGGAGCTGAAGAGCCAACTTGAGGATTTGACCGAGAAGGGTTACATTAGACCTAGTGCGTCCCCTTGGGGAGCACCAGTACTATTTGTACGTAAGAAGGACGGATCTCTACGTCTGTGTATTGATTATCGTGAGTTGAACAGGGTAACCATTAAGAACAAATACCCATTGCCGCGTATTGATGATTTATTGGATCAGCTTCAAGGGGCTGCTGTGTTTTCGAAGATTGACCTGAGGTCTGGTTACCATCAATTGAGGATTCGTGAGTCTGATATTTCGAAGACCGCTTTTCGTACTCGCTATGGGCATAATGAGATCGTAGTGAAGACTTTACGACTGACGAATGCAACGGAAGTATTAATGGAGCTGAAGAATCGAGTGTTTATTAAATATCTGGATCGCTTTGTATTCGATTTTATTGACGACATTCTGATCTATTCTCGTGACCATGAAGAGCACGAGCGTCACCTCCATCTAGTTCTCGAGGCGTTAAGGCGAGAGCAGCTTTATGGAAAATTTTCTAAATGTGAGTTCTGGATAAATGAAGTTATCTTTCTCGGGCATGTGATATCAGTTGATGGGGTGCGAGTAGACCCGCAGAAGACAGAAGCTATCCGAGACTGGTTACCACCAAAGAGCGTTAAGGAAGTACGCAGTTTCTTGGGACTAGCAGGTTATTACCGACGGTTCGTGGAGGGTTTTTCCAAAATTGCCCAACCAATGACTAATTTGTTGAGGAAGGATAAGAAATATTTATGGTCAGAGGCTTGTCACCAGAGCTTTAATGAACTTAAGAGTCGGTTGATTTCGGCACCTATTTTAGTCCTACCGAAAGGAACGGAAGGGTTTGTAGTGTATAGTGATGCATCTAAACAGGGCCTTGGGTGTGTACTAATGCAAAACGGGAAGGTGATCTCCTATGCATCGAGACAGCTACGACCTTACGAGGTCAACTACCCCACCCATGATTTAGAACTCGCAGCCGTGGTGTTTGCTTTAAAAATCTGGCGTCATTATCTGTATGGAGTAACCTGTCAGATTTTCACTGATCACAAAAGCCTGAAATACATTTTTACTCAGAAGGAGTTAAACATGAGGCAGAGAATGTGGCTAGAACTCATCAAAGACTATGATATCGAGATCCTTTATCATCCGGGCAAAGCAAATGTAGTTGCTGACGCTTTGAGCCATAAGACAGTGCATGAGTAGATGGTGAACCGTTTGACAGCACAGCGAGAATTGCAATTGGACCTTATGAGGCCAGAAATTGAAGTTTGGTTACAGCGTATTCAGGGACAACTTTGCACCCTTGAGAATTCTTCATCTCTTGATGATATGATCAGATCGAGGCAAGTTACGGACCCATTCTTATCTCGAGTCCGGGATGAGGTAACCCAAGGGAAAGCCCCTGGATTCGTGATTGATGGATTCAAATTAAATACTCGCAAGTGTACGAATCGCTCTTGTAGTGAGCGGCAAGTAACTCCGAGGTCGATCTCACGAGGAATTGGAAACGGTTTAAAATTCGATGATGTTTGGCAAATAGTCGAATAAACAAAAATAAATTAAATTAAAATACATCAATCGTTGATTATGATTGCAATTACTAATGCACAAAATTTAAATTGAACTAAGTGATAGCAACACCAATTGGATGGTTGGATAAATGAGAGATAACAATAATGAGATTAATATGGGAATTTAGAGTCACCGACACACATGTAATCAATTATTAGTTTCGATACTCAAATAAATAAGGTTAGGAATTATCGATTGCTCACGATTAAAAGAAATCCGTTTGATGGCGGAAATTCTAAAATCACGATTGTTCTCAACGAAAATTAAGGGATACTCTTTTGATGGGGACGAAACCCTAGCTAACAATCAATTAACCGACTACTTTTGATGAGGTAAATCGTTAAAAGATCGCGCGAAAAAGCCCGAGAACATTCACAATCGTTTCTTTCGGGTCGTTTGATGGCGAACACCGATAAAAACCCTCGATTCGAATAATAATAACAACAATGAAAAAGGTTTGATGATCTAATTCAAAAGTTCTTAAACGAAGAACGAACAAGAGGAATAATCCCAAACTTTATCCGGAAAATCAAAAGGAACTAACAATCAAAAACATGTGTGTGGCTATATCTAAAAACCCATATGAAGTGTTTAGCCACACATGATTAATTCAACAATAATAATGGAAATTGAAGAACAAAACATGGTAAAAACTTCCCTTGTAAATGCGAAATCGAATTCCCGATGAAGGTTTGATGATCTTCTTACAAGAACTCACAACAAATTTATACAAGGAATTATTATATCTCACTCAACTATTTTTCTCACTCCAAGAACACACAAGGAAGATGATGAAAATCTCTTTCTTTCCCACTCTTTGGTGTTTTCCTCCCTAATCTTGTGTTTTTCCACAAAATATCTTCTTCACAAGACAAGTACATCCCTCAAGGGGTCACTCCCCTTTGTTTTATAGCCAAAAATCAAGACAAAAGGCTTAAAATATGCAAAAGATGTCAAGGAAAGTGACATGAAATAAAAGTGGCACGGCCGTGTCTGGGACACGGCCGTGCGGTACTACGCTGAAAAAATGAAAAAGGTAATCGTCTTGAGACCCGGCCGTGTCCTATGACACGGCCGTGTTGTATCTTGCGCCGGGAGTGTAAATGGCCGATAGTGACTCGGTAGTGTCCCAAAAGGCACGGTCGAGCCGTTCCTTCCTAAATTCATTTTCTTGCCGGGAATGAGACCCGGCCGTGTCTGTGGCACGGCCGAGTTACTGATGTGGCTCGAGTCGCACATGCGGCCTAGTTGAGTCGTGCAGTGCGGCCTAGTCGAGTCGTGCAGTGCAGCTAGTCCGTTTTTGGTCTTCTTGGCTAGATCCTTCGTTCTTGTATCAATTCACCTCGGATTTTAGCATATGATATACCGTTTCGAAGCTAATTTCACGAGGAATTTATATCAAAGGAGAATACATCTCGATTCAGAGTGGAGATTCTGGGATTTAGGAGATTTGACCGATCCGCTTAAATCTTTCGTCGTTTTAAGCCCCGTTTTAGCTTTTGATCGTCATGGACCCCAATATTAGCTATGAAAGCGCATATTTTACCTCAATCTTCGCTTGGCTACCTATAAATTAAAAACACACATACCACGCATAAAAGAGAACAAAAATACTAAAAAGCAAACAAAAACACGACTAGAAAGAACAGAATGAGTCGATCAAGAATCGACTCATCAAACCCCCCCAAACTTGAACTTTGATCGTCCCGAGCAAATCGCTTTAAAATAACCATTCTGAAAAGGGGAACTCAACTGTTAAAATACCTCAAAGGATCTCTTGAAAATTTCACAATTCTCACAAGTAAAATAAGTCGAGTTTTACAAAGTTTTCAAACCTCCGGGTGCTTCCTTAAAATCATAGTCCATACTTGGCAATATAAACGTCACTGGTCAAGTGTATTCGCTCACTCTCAAAGTGATATGGATAAGTATACGCTCGGAAATTATTCAATGAAATAAGGAACCCCATAAGCTTGCCAATCGTCTTAATCTCTACCACTGTTTTGTTTATGCAAAGATTTTGTGAATCAAAATGGGCATTACTCGGCTTGAAATGTAGGCTTTGGTCTGATCGGGATATATATGGCTAAAGTAACTTGACTCGAGCAATTTTTAGAATTTGAATCACCATAGTCGCTTTAGAAGCTCAAGCTTTGAGATTTGCTTCTTTCATCCCCTTAATTATGAACCACTTGTAACAAGCACTATCGAAAGTGAAAAACGCAGCGTCATACCCTCCTTATTGCTCCGATTTTTTTTTTTTTTTTTTTTTTTTCGCTTGGGTTGGGTTGTTTAAGGATCCGTTTTACGCGAATGTAAACGATGGGTGACATGAATACACCCGGTTACTAGGATCAAAATATACGCAACTACTTCCAAGCATACTCATATCTAAGGGATCCGTTTTACGCGAATGTAAACGATGGGTCACATGAATACACCCGGTTACTAGGTTCCCAAAAATAGCGGAGTAATTATTTTCACCAATTCAACACTCCCGACAATATAAATGGCACCCAATGTCACCACAATCTTTGCATCCTCGTCAAAAATATTTCTAATTGTTCAAGTAGGGAACGAAGGATTATAGTAAATGAAAGCTCGATATGTGGTTAAATAATGAAAATAGACAATGACCTCAATTGGGTTTATTTAGTAAATGATCAAATGTCGGGTTGGCCAAAATCGAAGGGTAAAGATCAAAGGCGCCAAAAATCATTTTCACTCAATTTGCACACACACACCAGTGGTTTTAAACAAGATACCAAGGCAAGTTCTAGAGTTTTAAATCAAGAATGAAACACTCGACAATGAAACTTGCATTTAAGAAAATGCATGAAGGCTCAATGGCTCACAAGTAGGTTTGCTCATACTTCCAAGATATTAAAACCACTTACTCAATTTCACACCCGTTTCGATTATCAACAATTTTTTTTTTTCAACAAATTATTCTTGATTTGTATATCAGAACAACGAAATAAATCCCGAGGCATTCCAAAAAAAATACACACTTCAAAGTTTTCTTCAAGTTTGCAAGATAAACACTCCAAGTAAAAACACACCAAGTAAAAACACCACAAAAAAGTGCAAAATGTTCAAAACACACCAAAAATAATCAAACAAGCAAAATAAAAAAAATCGAGAGTAATGAAGTATTTCTTGACCGACCCCCCCCAAACTTGAATTAAAGAATATACGAACGAAGGGGGTATAGTATTTAAAGAAAAGAATTTCATTGGTCAAGAAATACTTACGCGATTTCTTGCTCGGGCGGAGGGAAGTGGCCTTGCTGGACATGCCAATCGACCATTTGTCTCACAAGAGACAATATCTGGCGTCGCTCCTGTCTAGCCTCCTCTCGGTCCCGTCTAGCCTCCTCTCGGTAGGCTTCGAATTCCTCCCTCAATGAAATCGGCCCGGTTTCCTTTCGGCCATATATTGTATTTGCAACCACCTTGTGTAAGTATCTGAGCACGGGATTGCGAATACTCGATCCTTTTGCCGATCTTGCCACGTAATATCGCGCCTCACTACCCGGGTATTCTACCATGGCCCTCCAGTAAGTTTCACAAGCAAATCGATTTATCGGGTAATAGCCCTCGTGTCTTGCATGATATATTTCCTCCAACTGGACGATAGTCAGTGTCTCTTCGTTGTTGTTGATCCGGAATGTCATTTCGGACGGTTCTCTGGTTACCGGATCTCTTCTTACAGTTAGAGTGCTTAGAAATTCCATCGTTAGACACCTATATGTCGGCCATCGTTGAGTCATCATCCACGCCCAATGTATTCTCCCAAGGAATTTCATTACATCTTCCCTTATCCCCATTGCATCCATGCATTCGTCATCGGGCCATCTTGTAGGGAGCATTTTTTCTGTCCAAGCATTTCCCACCTCTCATTTTGCGTTTCCGGTAGTTTGATTCCGTAGGAGTCCGGGGTTTCCACAGCCCTTTGAATAGTCCTTCTTACCGGGTTCACTTGTTCCCCGCTAGTCCTACCCCTTCCGCGTTGTGCTTTTCCACGTCCTCTTCCGTGCCATTTCGCAAAAATTTAATCTATCATTAACCAAGTATATCGTAACGTATCCTCCCCAAACTTATATCAAGCAATAAAATTCCCCCTATCGATCAAAACTTTTCCCAAGCAAAATTATCGTTTAAATTTATCATCTTTATCATGGAAAACTATCTCTTAATTACAAAAATTTTCAATCAAAAGATTTAATCATCAATGCATTAAGAATTATTCAAAACCCCAAAATTTCATCAACTTCAATCTACTCAAGAACCCTAGATAATTGAGGGCTATCGATTCAAATTATCATAGCATGTTCATAACAAAGAATAATCATCAAAAGCATTAGAATCATACCTTGATATCGGAGAATTTGAAGAAAGAAAGAAAATTAAACCTGGTCCAAATTCGTCCGAGTTGCTCCTCGGATGAATGAAATCGGTTGAAAGATGATGATTATAAAGTTGATTCTTGTATCTCTTCTCGATTTTGCATAAAATTTCTTTAAAAAGGAAGAGAAAAATTAATTTTGCAAGCCTAGGAGTTCGCAGGGAGGGAGAAAATAAAAGTTGGAGAAGGTAAAATGGGGAAACGGCCGTGTTTCATTTTTATACTGACCGACTGACACGGCCGTGTTGAATATGACACGGTCGTGTCGTGCTGTGCGGAATAGCTCAAAACCTTCTGTCGGCCGACTCGGCCGTGTCCTACGACACGGCCGTGTCGTACTATCACGGAAATCCAACTCTTGCTGTATTGAGGCCCGACCGTGTCCTGTGACACGGCCGTGTCGTCCTGTTCTAAATAATCAAATTCCCACTGTTTTGCGGCCCGGCCGTGTCCTGTGGCAACTCGGCCGTGTCCTTCCTCTCCAGATTATTAGTTTCTGAAAATGTACTGGTTTCCTGCCATTTTAGTACCCACAGTCGAACCGGTCAGTTTTGAATCGGATAAAAACAAACAAGAAAAATAAATGCGAAAAATAAAAGAAAAAAAATCTAACTAAAACGTTGGGTTGCCTCCCAAGTAGCGCTTTTTTATAGTCTTTAGCTCGACTTCTTCCCACTGCTCAAGCTTCAACGTCGTCCACCTCTATGCACTCGAACGCATTGATTTCTTCGGTTCGTCCGAAATACGGCTTCACTCTATGCCCATTTACTTTAAAATGCTCATTCTTCCGAGGATCAAGAAGTTCAACTGCTCCGTGCGGCCATACTTTAACGACTTTGAATGGTCCGCCCCATCGCGATACCAATTTTCCGGGCATAAGTTTGAGACGGGAGTTATGTAGCAAAACATCCATACCGGGTTCGAGAGATTTACGAACGATACGCTTATCATGATACCGTTTCGTCCGTTCTTTGTAGAGTTTAGCGTTTTCGTACGCCTCATATCGCATCTCATCAAGCTCGTTTAAATGCAATAGTCGTTCCTCGCCCGCCTTTTCTTGATCTAAATTGAGCGCTTTGATTGCCCAATACGCCTTGTGTTCTAGCTCAACGGGTAGATGACATGCTTTCCCAAATACTAGGCGATACGGACTCATTCCGATTGGAGTTTTGTAGGCCGTGCGGTATGCCCATAAAGCGTCATTCAACTTTAATGCCCAATCTTTTCTTGTTGGTTTCACCGTCTTTTCGAGCACTGCCTTTATTTGCCGATTGCTTACTTCTACTTGCCCGGAAGTTTGTGGATGATACGCTGTTGCGACCTTATGCATTACATTGTACTTCTTAAGCAAGCCTGCAAGTTGTTTATTGCAAAAATGCGTGCCTCTGTCGCTGATTACGGCCCTAGGCGTCCCAAACCTGCAAAAATCACATCTCTAAAAATTGCAAACCACGTTAGCATCGTTAGTTCGGGTTGGAATTGCTTCCACCCATTTAGAGACGTAGTCTACAAAGAACTAGAATATACTCAAAACCATGGGAAATTGGAAAAGGACCCATAAAATCCACTCCCAAACATCGAAAAGTTCCACAACAAGGTTGTTTGTCAATGGCATCTCATTCCTTTTGCTAATATTCCCGCTCGTTGACAACGATCGCAACTCTTGCAATGGAAATAGGCATCCTTAAACAATGTTGGCAAGTAGAATCCCGATTGAAGGACCTTGTGAGCCGTTTTCTTTGCGCTAAAATGTCCTCCACGGGCAACTCATGGCAAAATAACAATATGCTCTCGTGCTCTTCCTCCGGGACACAACGTCGGAATATCCGATCAGGCCCGGCTGAATAAATAGGGCTCGTCCCAAAAGTAATGCCCGCACATGGAAACGAATCTCTTCTTCCCTTGATAGGTTAAGTCGGGTGCAAAACACCACTAACAATGTAATTGACAATATCAAGATACCAAGGTGTCCTTGTTACACCGAACAATTGCTCATCGGGAAAGTTTCAACAATTGGCAAATGATTATCAAGCTTAAAATTATCACCCTCGGTTAGCCTAGATAGATGGTCGGCCACAACGTTTTCCGACCCCTTTTTATCTTTGAATTCCAAATCAAATTCTTGCAGAAAAGAACCCACCGAATCAATCTTGGTTTTGCATCGGATTTTTAGTAAATATTTCAATGCGGCGTGATCCGTATGCACAATCACCTTTGAGCCAACCAAGTAGGATCGAAATTTGTCTAAAGAAAATACAACGGCTAAAAATTCTTTTCGGTGGTGGTGTAATTAGCCCGAGCTTCATCGAGCGTTTTACTCGCATAGTAAATCACGTGGAAGAATTTATTCACTCTTTGCCCCAAAACGGCACCTATAGCAAAGTCAGACGCGTCACACATAATTTCAAAAGGGAGAGACCAATCGGGAGCTACAACAATCGGTGTTGAAGTTAACTTTTCTTTCAAAGCGTTGAAACCGACTAAACATTCCTCGGTAAAATCAAATTTAGCATCTTTGCACAAAAGGTTACTCAAAGGGCGGGCAATTTTCGAAAAATCTTTAATAAAACGCCTATAAAACCCGGCATGCCCTAAAAAGCTTCGAACCTCTTTGACACAAGAAGGTGGAGGTAATTTAACAATCAAATCGACTTTAGCCTTATCAACCTCCATTCCTTTATTGGAAACCATATGACCTAGAACAAGACCTTGTTTTACCATAAAATGACTCTTTTCCCAACTAAGTGTAAGATTACACTCAATACATCGTTCTAGCACAATAGTCAAATTACTTAAACAATCATCGAAAGTGGTTCCAAATACGAGAAGTCGTCCATGAATACCTCGATGGATCTTTCTAACAAGTCGGAGAATATAGATAGCATGCACCTTTGAAAAGTGGCGGGGCATTGCAAAGACCAAACGGCATCCTCCTAAAGGCAAAAGTGCCAAAAGGGCAAGTGAAAGTGGTCTTCTCTTGATCTTCCGAGCAATAGGAATTTGATAGAAACACGAAAGACCATCTAGAAAACAGTAATAATCATGCCCACTAAACGCTCCAACATTTGATCAATGAAAGGTAGAGGAAAATGATCTTTTCTTGTTACGGCATTTAATTTCCTAATCAATGCACATCCTCCAACCGGTTACCGTTCTAGTGGGTACCAATTCATTTTTATCGTTCTGAACCACCGTTATTCCAGATTTCTTAGGCACTACATGCACAGACTCACCCACTTACCGCCGGATATCGGGTAGATGACTCCGACATCTAGCAATTTTAAAACTTCCTTTTTCACAACTTCCTGCATGTTCGGATTCAAACGCCTTTGAGGTTGCCTAACCGGTTTAACATTTTCCTCAAGAATTATTTTATGCATGCACCTAACCGGACTTATTCCCTTGATATCGGAAATACTCCACCCAATCGCTTCTTTTAACTTAGTTAGAACTTCTACTAATTTGTTTTCTTGCAAAGGAGTTAATTCGGAAGAGACAATTACAGGGTAAGTGTCACTTTTGCCTAAGAAAACATATTTAAGATGTGTCGGAAGTTCTTTCAATTCAAGTTGGGGTGGGGTGATTTCAATGGGCTCCTCAAATTTTAATTCCAACGGAAGCTTAAAACCGTCAACTTCATCAATTATTTCGGAATTATCTAATAACGCAACATATCTTTCAATTTCAGGATTATTAAGCCCCATATCATGCTCAACGGTTAGAGCATCATGCAACGTGTCACCTACATCATCATGAAAATATATATCATCAACCAAAGAATCAATGCAATCAACAAAATTCACATCATGGGAAGCATAAATATGAGAAGGGATAGGAGATGAACCGAACACGTTGATTTCCACGGTTTCGCCCAAGACGGTCATGGTGACCTTTCCTTCATCAACATCGACGATTGTTTTTGTTGTACGCATGAACGGCCGTCCTAGAAGTATTGTCCCTTCATTTTCGCTTGTCCCGAAATCGCTCATCTCCAAGATAACAAAATCGGCCTAATCACCAACTTGTCCACTTGCACTAATAGGTCTTCAATGACTCCTTTGGGGTATTTCACCGACCTATCCGCCATTTGAAGAGTCATTCTTGTCGGTTTTATTCCCGAGTCCAAGCCTCAAATAGGTCGAATATGGCATGAGATTCACACTTGCCCCCAAATCTAGCATCCCACGAGCAACTCTCTTGTCTCCCATAGTAATGTCGATCATAAAACTTCCGGATCGCCTTTCTTTTGACCCCTTGCTTCTACCTCGTAGAGCACTACTTTCTCGTTCCCATTGTATCTTCTTTTGTTCGAGGTCAACTCTTTGAAAAATTTTGTATAAGCGGGAATGTTCTTCACAACATCCAAAAGAGGTAAGTTGACATGAACCTTCAAAGCATGTCGTAGATTTCGGAAAATTGCTCATCTTGCTTTGCTTTTCTCATCGGCTCGGGAAAGGAATTGGTGGCTTATATGGTTGAGCGGATTTGTGAAGCTTGGAAGTTGAAGTTGCTTCGTCTATTTTCTCTTCTTGATTTCCGACTCGCCTTCTTTCTCATCGCCTCTTTCTTTTACTTCGGAATTAACTTCTTTATTAATCACTTTACCACTTCGGAGAGTGGTAATGGCTTGAGCTTGCTCGGGTTGACTCGGTAGTTTACCCCTTTCTTGTCTACGTGCCTCGGTAGCAAGTTGCCCAATTTGGACCTCCATTTTCTTCATCGAAGCTTCTAAAGATTCGAACCTTTTATTGTTCTCCTCTCGGTTTTCCTTGCTTTCCTTAATGAATGCCGCTATACTCTCCTCAAGAGAGTTCCTTTGTTGTGGAGGTGGTTCACTTCGCGTTGGTTGTTGGGCTCGGTTTCCTCCATTGTATTGAGCTTGGGCGTTTGTGTCGTATGGCACCGGGTTGTTGTTTCTCCATGAGAAATTCGGATGGTTTCTTAGCCCAGGATGATAAGTATTTGGGAGAGGTATATTTCTTGCGTTTCCGCCATAATTATTTCTCCTCTCTTCCCATTCGGGCCTTCCCGTGCTTTGCCCCATAGCCCAATTAACTTGTTCGGTTTGTTCTCCTGGAAAAGTATGAGGGCATGAATTGGCATCATGTCCGGTGCTCATAAATCTCGCAAAGTCGTGAGCTAGAAGGTTTATTTTGAGTCTTGAGTTGTCTTATTTCATTTGTCAACTCATCGATTTTAGATTGCATCTCGTCCTTCGCTCACTTGGTGCACGGCTCCCTACGAACACGTACACTTTTTGTTGAGAATTTGCTCCCAATGTTTCATACACGTCATATGCTTGTCTCTCCGTCAAACCCCAAAACGAACCACGGCTGCATTATCTACCGCTCCTTGGCAATATTGAGTCAATCCGTCATAGAAGAATTGATTGAGTAGTTGAAGCGGATAGTGATGGTGTGGGCATTGAATGAGTAGCATTTTGAATCGGTCCCACGCTTCGTGAAATGCCTCTCCGTCTTGTTGTCCGAAAGTTGAGATTTGAGTTCTCAATTGCGTCGTTTTTGAATGGGAGAAGTACTTGGTAATGAATTTATCGTAAACTTCATCCCATGTTCTTAGTGATCCGGGCGCCAAAGTCATCAACCATTGTTTCGCCCCGTCTTTGAGTGTATAAGGGAAACACTTCATTCGTAGTTGATCCTCGCTCAACCCATTTAATGGGAAGTTATCAATCGCCACATAGAAATCTCGGATGAATGATAACGGATCCTCTCGTGCTAATCCGTGAAATGAGGGCAATTGCTCGATGTGAAATCCGCTTATGTGGTAGTTCCTTGCGGCCGGTGCTAATTGGATGCATGAAATGGCGGTATTCACTACGGGCTTTGCATAGTCCCTCATAAGATGTTCGACCGGAGGTTGTTGCGGCATGTTATAGTTCGCCTCCATCCCATATTGAGGTCCGGGATAATAATTCGCTCCATATTGCATTCCGACGGGTGGTTGTCTCGGATAAAAGTACCTCCCTTGTTGAGCTTCCGGCATCCCTTGATTGCGCCCAACATTATCATATCTCGGAAACCTTGGTTGACGAATTTCTTCCTCATCTATATTTTGTGCAACATTCTCAACCCTTGGTTGACGAGTGTTTTCTTCTTGGATCAAAAGTCGCTCTTCAAAGTCCGGATTCACCTCGTCGTTTGCCATTGATGTTGTGGCCATTATTTTTGGTGCTCTAATTCTTTGAACTTCGTCTATCGGTGGAAGAATCGGGTTACCCAACGATCTCCTACCAAACATAAACAAAGGAAGTAAGAGCAAATTTTATCGAAAAAGTATTGATCAAGAATAGCAATTCAACTATCATTAAAACAAGATTAAAAATTAAACGCCAATTCCCAAGAACGGCGCCAAAAACTTGATGGATTCAAATTAAATACTCGCAAGTGTACGAATCGCTCTTGTAGTGAGCGGCAAGTAACTCCGAGGTCGATCTCACGAGGAATTGGAAACGGTTTAAAATTCGATGATGTTTGGCAAATAGTCGAATAAACAAAAATAAATTAAATTAAAATACATCAATCGTTGATTATGATTGCAATTACTAATGCACAAAATTTAAATTGAACTAAGTGATAGCAACACCAATTTGATGGTTGGATAAATGAGAGATAACAATAATGAGATTAATATGGGAATTTAGAGTCACCGACACACATGTAATCAATTATTAGTTTCGATACTCAAATAAATAAGGTTAGGAATTATCGATTGCTCACGATTAAAAGAAATCCGTTTGATGGCGGAAATTCTAAAATCACGATTGTTCTCAACCTAAAATTAAGGGATACTCTTTTGATGGGGACGAAACCCTAGCTAACAATCAATTAACCGACTACTTTTGATGAGGTAAATCGTTAAAAGATCGCGCGAAAAGCCCGAGAACATTCACAATCGCTTTCTTTCGGTCGCTTGATGGCGAACACCGATAAAAACCCTCGATTCGAATAATAATAACAATGAAAAAGGTTTGATGATCTAATTCAAAAGTTCTTAAACGAAGAACGAACAAGAGGAATAATCCCAAACTTTATCCGGAAAATCAAAAGGAACTAACAATCAAAAACATGTGTGTGGCTATATCTAAAAACCCATATGAAGTGTTTAGCCACACATGATTAATTCAACAATAATAATGGAAATTGAAGAACAAAACATGGTAAAAACTTCCCTTGTAAATGCCGAAATCGAATTCCCGATGAAGGTTTGATGATCTTCTTACAAGAACTCACAACAAATTTATACAAGGAATTATTATATCTCACTCAACTATTTTTCTCACTCCAAGAACACACAAGGAAGATGATGAAAATCTCTTTCTTTCCCACTCTTTGGTGTTTTCCTCCCCTAATCTTGTGTTTTTCCACAAAATATCTTCTTCACAAGACAAGTACATCCCTCAAGGGGTCACTCCCTTTGTTTTATAGCCAAAAATCAAGACAAAAGGCTTAAAATATGCAAAAGATGTCAAGGAAAGTGACATGAAATAAAGTGGCACGGCCCGTGTCCTGGGACACGGCCGTGCGGTACTACGCTGAAAAAATGAAAAAGGTAATCGTGTCTTGAGACCCGGCCGTGTCCTATGACACGGCCGTGTTATCGCGCCGGGAGTGTAAATGGCCGATAGTGACTCAGCGTGTCCCAAAAGGCACGGTCGAGCCGCCTTTCCTAAATTCATTTTCTTGTCGGAATGAGACCCGGCCGTGTCCCGTGGCACGGCCGAGTTACTGATGTGGCTCGAGTCGCTGTGCAGCCTAGTTGAGTCGTGCAGTGCAGCCTAGTCGAGTCAGTGTGCACTAGTCCGCTTTTTGGTCTTCTTGGCTAGATCCTTCGTTCTTGTATCAATTCACCTCGGATTTTAGCATATGATATACCGTTTCGAAGCTAATTTCACGAGGAATTTATATCAAAGGAGAATACATCTCGATTCAGAGTGGAGATTCTGGGATTTAGGAGATTTGACCGATACTGCTTAAATCTTTCGTCGTTTTAAGCCCCGTTTTAGCTTTTGATCGTCATGGACCCCAATATTAGCTATGAAAGCGCATATTTTACCTCAATCTTCGCTTGGCTACCTATAAATTAAAAACACACATACCACGCATAAAAGAGAACAAAAATACTAAAAAGCAAACAAAAACACGACTAGAAAGAACAGAATGAGTCGATCAAGAATCGACTCATCAGTGATCCACGAGGATGGATTGATACGATTTAGAAATCGAGTTTGTGTACCCGCTGACGAAGAGTTAAGGAACTCTATCATGAGAGAAGCCCATGCTACCCCGTACTCTATTCACCCGGGATCTAGCAAGATGTATAAGGATTTGAAGCAGAATTATTGGTGGGGAAATATGAAACGTGAGGTTGCCGAATTTGTTTCGAGATGTTTAACCTGTCAGCAGGTTAAGATTGAGCACCAGCGACCCGCAGGAATGCTGAAACCACTCCCGATTCCCGAGTGGAAATGGGAGGACATATCAATGGATTTTATTACTAGATTGCCGACGAGTCGTCGAGGAATGAATACGATTTGGGTGATTGTGGACCGTCTGACCAAATCAGCCCACTTCTTGGAGATTAAGGACGCGTGGGGTCCCGAGAGATTGGCCCAGCTGTTTATTAAGGAAATTGTGAGATTACACGGTACTCCCAAGAGTATTGTATCAGACCGTGACGGGCGATTCGTGTCACACTTCTGGAAGGCAGTTCATCGTGCGATGGGCATGCAGTTGAATTTCAATACGGCTTTTCATCCACAGACCGATGGTCAGTCTGAGAGAACCATCCAGACTCTAGAGGACATGTTGAGAGCATGCGCTCTTGATTGGAAGGGCGATTAGGAAGCCCAGCTGCCTTTGGTGGAATTCACTTATAATAATAGTTGGCACGCTTCGATTCAGATGGCACCGTATGAGGCATTATATGGCCGTCGCTATAGGTCCCCTTTGTGTTGGGACGAACTATCAGAATCTCTGGGTACGGAACCCGACATGTTATTAGCAGCTCGAGAGAAGATCACTTTGATTAGGAGACGGTTGTTAACGGCTCAAAGTCGACAGAAGTCTTATGCTGACCACCGTCGACGACCGCTTGAGTTCGAGGTTGGTGACCATGTGTTAATGAAGGTGTCACCTACCCGAGGAGTCTTTCGTTTTGGAAAACGAGGCAAGCTGAGTCCGAGGTATATCGGGCCGTTTGAGGTTTTGGAACGAGTAGTCGATTTTGCTTATAGCTTGGCTATACCACAATACCTGAGCAGGATCCATAACGTGTTTCATGTCTCCCGATTAAGGAAATACGTTGTCGACCCGAGTCATGTACTTGATTCGATGAGATCGATTTATCGGAGGATCATTCGTATGAGGAGCGCCCGCACGAATACTTGAGAGGAGGATCAAACAAGCTGCGCAATAAGACGATTCCCCATCAAGGTTCAGTGGTCTCGACACGGGGTCGAGGAAGCCACGTGGGAGACGGAGAGAAGCATTCAAGAGAGGTATCCTGAATTGTTTACCCCTTAGTTTCGAGGACGAAACCCCTTTTAAGGGGGGGAGTATGTAATATGCGAAAAAATTCTTACTTGCTGTTGTACTATTCGGATAATTTAATACTGTTGTAATCTTGTTGCATTTGTGAAATGAATATTGATGTTGGAATATATCATAATAGACTTGAATAAAATGATCACTCGCATTATGTTTGAAATTTCAGTGTTGTAGAGATAAGTGCATATTGAACTATTAAAAACCTGAGCCTAACGTACGTTAATCGTAAGTCATAGCGTACGCTATTTTGAGGCCTTTACGTACGTAAAGGGGTACCTGTTACGTACGTAACCAGTGCAATCGTATCCGATCTCAACTTTCGGCGTGTGGGGCCAGGTGGGATTCGAATATCTGATTTTTGGAGCCAACCTAGTTGACCCACATTACGTACGTAATGCTTCTAGCGGTAACGTACGTAATGAAGTTCGTATTTCAGTCCAGTAACCTCTGAACTTAGCTTACGTACGTAACACTTGTTAGCGTACGTAACGAACTGTGCTGTTATAAAAAGACAGTTTGTGTCTTTCATTTTGCACGTCCAACCTCCGATTTTCACCCATATAATCATCCCCCTTCATCCCTAGAGCAAGTTTATCTTCTTCCTACTTGTGTTGGAGCTTTACATTTTGATTTTGGAGCTTGTTGATTGGAACTTGGAGACATTCTTGAAGCTTATATTGTGTTCTTGTGGTTTGGTGTATTGTTCTCCATTTCTGAAGGTATGTTCTACGATTTAACCCTATAATCTCGAATTTAATATGATAGTGATTAAGTATATTTCACCTAGTGATGAATTAATCAAAATAAACATGTTGTAGTTAAGCTTTCAACAACTCAATTATGAACATGATGATTAGAGGGTTTGTAATGGTGTGTTCTTGGTGTTTTAATATGGTAATGATCATGTTTAGTTTAACCACACTCTCCTTGCTAGACTTATAACACCATTGGTATAATAATAATCCTTGTTCCATTGTAATGTAAATGACTTATTGGAATAATTACCATAAATGTTTTAAGAAACCTTGTTAATCATTAGAAGAATGAAATAATCTTCTTGAACCTAGGCTAAGTGAATTCAGAGGTGTGTTGTGTGAATCCCCAAGTCAGTTGGAAGAGTATAAGAGTGGTGCTAAACTTGAGATAGTCTTCATAACCATGATATGGATTTACAACTAATTAACTCAACATAAGTAATTGTATGTAGTGCAGATTTTACTTTTAATCATTTGAGATGTTCTTGATAAGATTAAAGGATAGGAGATTATTGTTTAAAACATTATGGAATGATTCTTAATCCAACAAACATTTGGTATCATCTTGTAATCAATTGTGAGAATTGAATGGTATGAATAAGGTTCTTGAAGTAACACTTTAGAAGTTAAACTACTCAATCGGAAATTAAGATGTTATCTCGCGAACATTCGGTGTAGATGATCATATAAACGTATTAATGATCAAAATATACTTCATTCAAGGTTGATTGTTCGAGTACACAATATTAGTTGAGGACCGTTCTGCCTGCTCCGACAAGAAGAGGACTATTCCCGTCTCCGTATTGAGGCAAGTTATCTTGCTTGGTTATAATGATGTGTGGATTCTTATGATGATTATGCATTTCGTGTATATGAAACACTTATAAACTTGTGTCTTTTAATTTGATGTTGCTCTTAATGATGTCCCGCTTTCATCATGGGATTGTATTCCCAAGTTCGTTACTTTTGGACCCTTGATATTGTTGATCTTGTTGTCATCTCGGTGAGTCCTCGATCCTTATTCGGATTTTGTGAAATTCTTGAATTCGTTGTCATGTTGCATCGTGACATATCCGGAGTCATATCTACGTTCCGATTGGATATTGTGTAGGATTTTTAGCCGGGCACATATATAGTCATGCGTGAATATTTTCCGTAAAAGGCTGTGCACACGAGACGTAGTTCGTTGAGGCTAATTAGGTACATTGTCCCACGTATATCCTGGATTCCGTATACGGGGTGGACATGTGCACTGACACATATTCGGATCAGGCGTACTGTGATGTCCCTCTTGAGCCGTACTATCTTAGTCGCTCACAGTCCATACGTGGATGTGTTCGACGTTTTGTGACTGAACGTTCATACGCCCGAGGGGTATGTTCGTTAGTTGGGGCGTTATTCTTGAAATCTTATATGCGCGAATTGTATACTATCTTGAGAATCATTTATCATGTATATCTGACCCTGTGTTGGGCGAAATACTTGTGTTGTATTTTAGGTCGAGGAAAAGGCAAGGCACGGGAAGATCAAGGTGATGACGAAGGGTTCGAAGGATACTAGTTCGGGGGCCCCCAAGTCTTTCGTGTCCGGTCATGTTCGTACCGTGTAATGTTATTTTCCGCTTCATTTCAAGTTTGAACAAATGTATTGTTATTTAAGGTATAATTCATCTCCATATGGATTATACTTATGCTTTGGATCCTGTGTGTAATAAGGCCGTAGGCCATACTGCTGTAAACTCCACATCGGAGTAAGTACTATGTTTTGTGGTTCGGTATCACATGTATTGTGTATTTAATCTTTACTTTGGATATCGCCTGGTGGATCCTAGTGTGGGGTCCACGGCACTGTAATGGCCGCCTTATCGGGGTGTTACACTTTTATGGTCTTACGGTACATTATCTCATTAATTTTCTAATATAAGTATATTTTTTTTTATTTTTAAAATAATAATTGACATGCTGGAATAGCTTATGCTATGCGCTACGCGTTTTATGCTACGCTACGAGGGAACAAAGATGTTACACATAAAAAACGGTATTTGAAACACTGCTCACATGGGAAAAAGATTTCTCAAAGAATTAAGTTACGGGATAATCTAAATGTTTTACCACTAAACTGAGGGCTTTTATAAAAGAACCCGAACCATTCTTAAATTAAAACAAGGAAAGAACCAACCTTTGCTTCAGTTTCTTCTTTATTTTATCAAATTGAGATGTTCTGGATAGGGTGCTTCTGGTGTTTCAGTAAATAAATCTTACATTTTTCCTCAATTCTTTGCCTACCTATAACAAGAAAAAAATTTGTAATTATATTCACGAGATAATTTTGAAAGTAACTTTTCCTCCAAATACTTCAACTTTTGTTTTTATCAGCTTATAAGTTCTATCCGCCAACACTCTCCACTTGTGATTCTCAACCACTTGTACTTGAAAACTTTTGGAAAAAGCACGTGTTTGCAAACACTCCCTAAGATAATTATTGCCATGCCCACTATTACAAGCACCACTACTAAGTGCTTGGGCAACCATATTGCAGATTGCTTTGCAAAATGATAGCTTCAGCTTCCAAACAATACAAAATCTAACAAAATTTGTACGAGAGAAGAAAAGCTAAACATCATCATGATATATTGCCTTTTTATTATTAAAAATGTAAAAGGTTTCATTGATTATTTCAAAGGAAATTAATCAAATCACGACATATTACCATAAATTTGTTGCGCTCATTCCACTAGCTACAATTTTCTACTCAATCGGACATAAAATGGCAAAACTATCCAAAGATTACACTCAATAATGTAATGAACATTGAGGATCCGGAAAGTACAAAGGAATTGTCTACTTGAAAGGACATAGGAAAACTACACTTGCTTCGGCTCCCATAAATCCTCGACCAAGACACTTGAACCATGAGGGAATTCAAGACCAATAAATAAATGCCACATAACCGAGTGAATGTTTATATATATTACCATAAGTAATTCGTCCTGAATATATCAATAACATGCCTTTAAACTTTCAAACCTATGCATAAAAATCGTAGTGAACCTTGATGTACAAAAAGTAATATTCAAGCAACATGATGAAATCACCAACTTTCAAAAGAAGTAGTAAAGGCAAAGACCTGACTTTCATTTATGATAATGATTATATGAATCACGACACTCACAAGTTAATTACAAGATCAACAAACAAAGATACTACCGATGTTTGCGGTTGGCGTAAATTGTAATGCTCACTTACTTGTCCCTATTAGCAAGAAATTTTCTGTCGAACTTCCTGTATTCTTTCCTTATCATTTACCAGAACTACAAGACTCTGAGATTTCTTTCTAACATTGTTTCCCTGGTCTTTCCCACTGGAATCAATATATTGAAAATCCGACAATGTCTATCACCAGAGAAACACATAAAACACCGTGTGTCAACCTACTTATCAGAGAAACTGTAGAGAAAAGAAAGACACAGAAGAATGAAGAAAACAACATCAAGTAAGTCACTAACCTCTCACTTTTTTATTTCTTTAATTGATTGGGGAGTGTCAATCAAAGTCAAATTGCGTACGATTATCCAAGAATCTCATCTTTGTAATAGTGAACAAAGCACAAAAACTTTTCAAAAAATCCAAATACACAGAAGAATGAAGAACCTGGCATTTCAAATTTCAATCAAATCAAGGCCAACGAATTTATCAATCAATTCAATCATCATAGTCGGAATCAAAAACCTTACAATTCAAAAATTTAATCATGTAACAAAATCAAAACCAGTGTAGAAATGTAGAATCGAATATAAACGACAAAAGCGACCATAGAAGAAACACAAAATTCAATGAATTTGACGCCTAGTGTGGAATGTATGATGCTTTTACTATTTTGTGCAGATTACCAATGAAATCGAAAACACATAAAACCCGAAAGGCATAATTTTTCAACCAATTTGGACACATTATCAAAAACCAACCAACGGAAAGTCATAAGAAAACATTCGAGTTTTGACTCAAGAAAAGGTGACAGACGCTTGAAATATATTGCGAGATTTGAAGGCGAGGTAGAAGAGAAGATTATCGAAGGAAAACCGAAGAAGATGATCTGTACGCATTCAAGAAGAAATGGAGACACAATGTTTGTTTTGAACGACCGAAGAAGATAAGGCGTCAGGAGTAGTTTTTGAAGAAGGGTTTTTGAAGATGAAGAAATCACGAACCTACGGTAATCACAGCGCAAGGATGAAGAAATCACGAACCTACGGTAATGAAGAAGGGTTTTGAAGATAATCCAAGCTCACAGCGCTGACCTTTGGGTTTTCAAGAATGGTTTTCTTGCTGCCGCTGGAATAAACCACGGTGATGAGTATTGAGATAAAAGAAATTGAGATGGCAAAGTGGGATCGATTACAGACGGGGAGAAAACCGCAGTGGCAAAGATCGCCGCCAAGGGATCGATTACAGATGGGAGAGAGATGGAGAGATGGAGAGATTAGAGAGTACTTAGTGCCCTAATCTGAAGAATAAAAGAAGAGACCGGTTGGGTTAAACAACAGGTCTCTTAAGTTTTTACACTTTAGAGACCCGTCAACAAAAGCAACGGGTCTCTTCTTTCTTATACATTAGAGATCCGTCACTAAAAACAACGGGTCTCTTAAGTCCATCACAAAAAAATGGTGGGCCCATTTGACATATAAGAGACCTGTTGTTTATAATATCAGGTCTCTTATATTAAAGAGACCCGTTATCTTTATCAACGGGTCTCTTAGTCTGGATCTCTTTGCTTGTTTTTGTAGTAGTGTTTTGAGTCTTCGGGTGGTCGGAATCGTGTGTTCTCTTAGCGCTTGGATTCGTCTTTGCGAGTACTTCGTAACCGTACATTCGATTCATATTCAGGTTCGGGTTTCGGGGTTGTCCGGGCCATCGGATTTGGCCACGGCCGAGTCATGGCCGGGTAGTCTGGGCCCAGACCGGCACTGGCCGAGTTACGGTTTGTGTTAACTGAGGAGAGCCCTCTGGAACCAGAACTGGATGCCACTCCTGAAGAGTTGGCTGAATTCTGAAAATGGAAAAAGTCTGATGAGATGGCTCGCTGTTACATTTTCGCTTCACTGACAAATGTATTGCAGCATCAGCATCAGACTATGGCCTCAGACGTGGAGATGATGAAAAATCTCATCGAGATGTTTAGTCATCAGAACCGGGCGGCTAGGTAAAATGCAATGAGGGTGTTGATGACAACCCAAATGTCTGAATGGACTCCAGTAAGGGATCATGTTCTGAAAATGATGTCTCATTTGAACAAACTGAGCATACTGGGGGCCACCATCGATGCCGAGTCGCAGGTCGATATTATCTTGGGCAGCTTGCCAAGAAGCTTTGAGAAGTTCCGCCTTAACTACAATATGAACCGTATGACAAACACTTTGGCGGAACTTCTGACAGAGCTTCAATCTGCTGAAGGTCTCTTCAAACAAGGTTATCATCAAATTCTTGCGGCAACGAGTGCTAGTTCTTCAAAACCCAAATGGGGAAAGAAGAAAAAGCAGGTTGGCCAGAAGCAAGTGGCAACCTTCAAAGCTAAGGGCAAGGCTCCTCAGTACGAGGCAAACAAAAAGCCGAAGGGCAAATGCTATAAATGCGGTCTGAAGGGGCATTTCAATAGTGACTGCCCTAAGAGAGGTACGTCTCATACACTAGTAGTCAAAACATGTTTGGCAGCCTGTTCTATCACTTCGTGGATAGTAGATTCGGTCTCCACTGATCATGTTTATTATGACTCATAGGGGTTCCAAGTAACCAAAGTACTTAGTGCGGATGAGATTACTATTAGCTGGGGCGACTATTCCAGGCTGAAGGCTGTTGCAGTGGGAGTCGTGCAGTTAAAAGTTAATGATAGGATTCTAGCACTAAATAATGTGTTATTAGTACCTGATTTTAGAATGAATTTAATTCAGTTTCTAAATTGTGTTGTGATGGGTATTGAGTTTTTTTTGGAGATAATGCAGTTATTAAAAAAATGGTGAATATGTTTGCACGAGTACTTATAATGAAGGACTTTATATCATTAATGTCGCATCAACTCCCTTGCATAATTATAAATCGCTTAATTCTTTGATAATCATAATAAAAGAAAATAACATTCGAGCATAAATCAAACATATTTGTGGCATTTACGATTGAGTCATATTAACCTTAGAAGGATTCAAAGATTGGTGAGCGATGGCCCATTTGATTCGCTCCAAGTTGAGACATTTCTAATCTGCGAATCCTGTCTGAAAGGGACAATGACTAAAAGTGCTTTCCAAAGCAAAGGAAATCGTGCACAAAATGTATTGGAAATGGTACACACCGATGTATGTGGTCCAATGAACATCCAGACTAAGGGTGGTTTCGAATACTTCATCACATTTATAGATGATTATTCAAGACATGGATACATCTATTTGATGCGACGTATGTCTGAATCTTTTGATAAGTTCAAAGAATTCAAGGCTGAAACGGAGAAGCGTCATGGACAGAGTATCAAGTCACTATGATCTGATCGTAGTGGCGAATATCTTAGTGGAGAGTTTTTGGATTTCTTGACACATGAGCGGATTACTTCCCAGCTCATTGCGTCTGGTACACCACAACAAAATGGTGTTGCTGGACGAAGGAATCGTACTTTATTAGAGATGGTTAGGTCAATGATGAGTTATTCTGATTTGCCTATTTCGTTTTGGGGATACGCCTTGGAAACAGCGGCGTACATTCTAAACTTGGTGCCTTCGAAATCAGTTCCAAAAACACCGACAGAACTGTGGAATGAGCGCAAGCCCAGTCTAGGACATGTTCGGATTTGGGGTTCACCAGCACATGTGCTGAATAAGGAAGATGATAAGTTGGCATCTCGTACAAAAGTACGAGTGTTTGTAGGATATCCGAAGGGAACGGAGGGTGGCTTATTCTACAGTCCTAAGGATCAGAATGTCATTATGAGCACCAATGCCTGGTTCCTAGAGGAGGACTGTGTAATAAGCCACAAGCCTAGGAGTGAGGTCATTCTAGAGGAACTTAGGGGCGAGATTTCGACAATACCAATTGTACACACACCTAGTGTACCATGTATCGACACTATTGTGTATATGCAAACTAAGGACACGCCTCATCGTAGTGGGAGGGTTGTTCGTCAACCTGATCATTTCATTGGCGTGGGAGCATCTTCGGACCACTTCCCCGACTAGGATAAAACGGATCCATATACGTATAAGCAGGCAGTTTAAGACAAGGATGCTGAATCCTGGCAAACAGCAATAGAATCCGAAATGGGATCCATGGATTCTAATCAAGTGTGGGAGCTAGTAGAGCTACCCAATGGGGTAAAACCCATTGGAAGTAAGTGGGTCTACAAGCATAAGAAAGGATTGAAAGGTAAGGTTGAAACCTTCAAAGCAAGGCTTGTTGCGAAAGGTTACATTCAGAAGGAGGGCATCAACTACAATGAGACTATTTTGCCAGTAGCCATGCTTAAGTCGATCTGGATTCTCTTAGCTATAGCTACGGATTTGGATATGGAGATTTGGCAGATGGATGTCAAGACTACATTCTTGAACGGGAGTCTTGATAAGGAAATCTATATGCGCCAACCTGAGGGATTCATTGCTGAAGGAGATGAGCACTTAGTGTGCAAGCTTAAAAGAGCCATTTATGGTCTCAAGCAAGCATCAAGGTCTTGGAACATGCGATTTGATGAGGTCATTCAATCGTATGGTTTTGAACAGTATCCTAGTGAGGTTTGTGTATACAAAAAGTGCGATGGAAACGTGCTAGTGTTTTTTGTACTGTACGTAGATGATATACTTCTAATTGGAAATAATGTGAAGGTACTATCAGATGTAAGGGTATGGCTGTCTGAGCAATTCGATATGAAGGATTTGGGAGAAGCTTGGCACATCCTTGGTATTAGGATCTTTCGAGATCGCAAGAAAAGGATGTTGTGCTTATCTCAGGCATCCGATATCGATACGGTGCTAAAGCGGTTTAGTATGGAGAATTTCAAAAAAGGTTTCTTACTTTACAGACATGGAATCCAGCTATCTAAGGCTATGTGTCCTACGACACAGAAGGAGATAGATGACATGAAGCTGGTCCCTTATGCTTTGGCAGTGGGAAGCCTCATGTATGCTATGCTTTGCACTAGGCCTGATATCTGTCATGCTGTAGGCATGATGGCGAGATATTAGTCGAACCCAGGATCGGAAAATTAGATTGATGTCAAGCATATACTCAAGTACCTGAGAAGGACTAGGGATCATATGATTGTATATTAATCGGATACACTTTGTCCTTTGGGTTACACTAACTCAGATTTCAGTGCGGACAAAGAAAAGTCGAAATCAATTTCCGGATATGTTTTCACTTCGATATGTTTTCACTTTGGAAGGTGGAGCCATCAGTTGGAGGAGTGTGAAGCAAAAATGCATAGCGGACTCTACCATGGAAGCCGAGTATGTAGCAGTCTCAGAGGCAGCTAAAGAGGCGGTATGGCTCAAGTACTTCCTAAAGGATTTGGGTGTGATTCCTAATTTGCCTAGGAGTATTACACTTTATTGTGATAATACCGGTGTTGTTGTAAATTCGAAGGAACCACGGGCCCACAAAGCAAGTAAACATATCAAGCGCAAATATCATATCATTAGAGATTTTGTAAATAGAGGGAAGATTATTGTCTCCAAGATAGCATCTGAAGACAACCTAGCTGATCCTTTCACGAAAGGGTTTCCCTCAAAGTCATTTGAATGGCATGCGGAAGGAATGAGGTTGAGATGTATGGCAGCATTGCTTTGAGTATAAATGGGAGATAGATAGACATAGTCTAGATAGTATACTTCAAAAGCATGCTTTGAGTATAAGTGGGAGATTGTTAGGGTTGTATACATCAAACCATACTTTATGCTTGTATTACCTAATTTCCCGGACTTTATCTATGAGAATATTTAATTCATTTATCACATGTTTTGCATATTTATTCACGCTATGGTTATGCGGATGTTGTCTAATTGCTTTATATTGTAGATAATGTGGTGTGTCGTGTCACACAAAAGATCACATTATCGGTTCCTTATATAGTAATAATTAGTTTACAACCTATATGACATTAGACCGTTATGTGAGAGGTTGTAATATATGCTTGAGATAGGTTGGTCTTGACCATTAGCATATATTAGCGTATTCGGTATACGTTGAACAGGATCGAGTTGAGATAGATTCTTCTGTACTGACTATAAATACATCTCGGATAATTATTATTTATTAATTCTAGTGATTAATATTTAATTATATATATTTAATATTTATTGCTTTGATCTATCATGGGTGAGAGCCACGATGATTGACTCAATATGCTCGACATTTTGGGCAATATTATTATTTATATGATAATTAATATTATAGTTAGAAATCGTGTCCCGACCAGTCGGGTTGATCATGTCCCTTGTGTAATACACGAGATTCTCGATTCCGGTTATTTTTGGACTTTTGTCGATTGTGCCGGTCATTTTGTTCTGTTGGCGATTACTTGAGATTTTCCCCTATGTTGGGTACGACATGATGTACCGTGTTGTGAGATTCTCATCGGATGCGACTTATCGTTACGTAAGTCGAGCTAATTGTATGTCTTGTTTTATTAGTATTCGTCTTCTTCCGTATTGTTGTTGTGGTTCTATCGTAATTTTCGGATTGTGTCGGAATTGTTTTGCAACCGGAGGTTTGCTGGCCGGACCTGTACGAAACGGTGGTGAAAAAGGCGCTGCCGAGCGCCGTGTCCTGCGCTGTGTGCCGAATGGCATTGCCGAGCGCCGGGTCTTGCGACGGGTCGGCCAGGCCAAGGCTAGCAGTCTGTCGAGACACAGCTGAGAACCCGCGCAAGATTTGCGCCGGGTGATGCGCCGTGTTGAATACGGCCGAGACACACGCGCAAGTGTCTTGCGCTGGGTGTTGCGCCGTATCGGTCAGGTCGCGCACTGACCCGCAACACGGCGGTAAACACGGCGCTGGTTGGGCCGTTTGTTGCGCCGTGTTCCGCACAGGTATAAATATGGCAGAGCAGTCGGGTTTCACTCATTTTTTCCATTTCATTTTCAATCCTTCCGCCGCCAAGTCTTGGGGAAACCAAAGACATGTTGTTAATCTATCAAAACACGAAGTTCCTGAGTCCATATCATCGATTAATCATTCTGTATCATCCTCCAATCGACCGAATCAAGGTAAGTTTTCCTAAAATCCTACTTTTGGGTAAATTGGGGGTTTTACTTGATTTTGTCCATTAATCCGAAATAACTTAGAATAGTGATGGATTGATGATTGTTAAGTAGTATTCTACCGATTCTATCGTTGTTTCATGGTTTGATTCGTCGTTCTTTTGAGTTCTTAATCGAAGCCTTGAAAGTGTTCGATAAAATGTCACAGAGGGGCTTCGGGCGTTCTATGATTATTCTTCCTAGTATGATCGTTAATTTATTGATGGTATGATGTTAGGGTCAGAATTCCTCGCAAAGAACTCGAGTCGGAACTCTTCCATTCGTCGTTTTCTTCAAGCTTTCCGATCGAGGGTGTATTCATTATCTTCGCCGGAGAATTGTAGATGTTCGAGGTTTATCGGTTGAGCCGTTTTCTTCGGAGTGTCCGGTATCAATTTTCGTGGGAAGTATCTTGCCCATACATTACGTGTTTTGTGATATAGTATTTGGTAATCGACGATATGTACTAAATGAATGTTTAAAATGGATTTTCACAAAGGATCGATATATTTACAATCATGGTTTTCTTAAAAAGATGACTCGTGTGTTCTGTGAATTAATGTGCTTAATTGAATATGTGTGTTAGTGTTGAGTATATGATCGCCTTACTTTCGTATGATGTCATTATGTATGATTATGTCGTCGGTAAATGTAAAGTTCAATTCTTTAATTAAAATGTGTGCGTGGAGTCACGTGGTTATCGGTGAATATGTGAGCTTGTGTGATATTGGTTGTGCCGTTCGGTGCTGTTTAGATGGTGTGATTCTTTGTTGATTGTATTAGTTCTGGGTCGTGAGTATGTGTTAGATAATTTGACCATTCTAGCAAAATACCTCGACTATATATATATATATATTGTGATTTGACTCTTGAGGATTGTGGTTTTGGAAATGTGAACTGATGAGAGTTGTGAGGTTGTTCTCGGGTACTCTCACTCGGGGTTGACTCAACGGGGTCACATGGGGACCTGGTGGCTTAGTGGCTGGACCGGGTCGCGAGGGTTACTTTCGATTGGGCATTCTCACCTGGGGTCGCTCGACGGGGCGTACAGGGACTTGGCCGAGTGGTCTTGCGCGAGAATTGCCAGAGTGTTTGTATTGATGATTAATTGTGATATGTCCGGATTATCATAATGCTTGGTGCTCGAGGTCGAGAGACATTATATATCGAGTCTTGGTGTTTGGCTAGAATGGCATAAGTGTAACGTGTGGTGTGTAATTCTTTGTGGTAATGATTTGAAATGAGCTGGTTGGGTCGCGGACCCTGTGTTTTGTTATCGGATTTATATTTTAAAAAAAATAAACTCTAGGCTGTGACCCTAAGTGGTTTTCGATAAGTTGAGAACTATTCAATTACTAAGGTTTTTCAAAACTCCCGAAATCTTGAATTGATTGTCAAAATGACCACTCATTTTATTTATACTTTTGCGATTTGAACTATTTTATTCAAATGAGAAATCACGGGAAGTCTTTTGTCTTTGATGAGTTGCAGAATATTCAAATTATTGTATTCTTGGAATGTGTTGTGTATGGCTCGTATTTGCACTTTATACTTGCACTAGCGAAACAGTGGAGTTTTGCTAACTCCCGAGTAATCGGGGGTGGATATCTGTACTGTGTCCAGGTACATGCAGGTTTTCAGGAGCAAGTCACAGGATCAGTACGAGGGTTGATGAAAGACGAATTATACTAATCACATGAAGACCAATTTTGGGTGCAGTCAGTCGGAGTTCGTTGTTTGGTCTTTTCCGCTGTCGTACTTTTTGTTTATGAGTGTATTTTACCCTTGCATGGTTATGAGTCGAGATAGAACTGTATACTTTGATTCGTATGTTAGTAATAAAAGACCAAATCGGTCTATTAGTTCGTTATTTTGTTATGTCAGTATGTAAGGTAATGTGTTGTTTCGAATTCTAGCCTGGTGGATCCTCATGGAGAGGGTCTGCGACGTGTAATATTCCCGGTTTGATTTTAGGGGTGTTACAGCTTGAGGCACTCGAAAGGATTATTATATTAAACCCTACAGGTGGAATTAATTTTCCGATATAATAATAAAGCTCGAGTGGTATACTCATGTGTAACACATTAGTTAATTAAAAGATGTCAGTAGCTTAAATTAATTAATAGACATGGAATATCTTAAGCGCGGGAAATAATTAATTCAAAAAGGAGCCCAATTTCGTAATTTGGGATTTTGGTAGGAAGTGCGATATCAACCTTTTAGTGGACCAAGTTGATATTAATAGAATCATTATACTATGAAGAGTCCTAATATTGGAAAGATGATATCTATTGGGAGTCCTTACCTTATCCTCCTTAATGTCCCTAGAGTAGCCCAAAACACCTATAAAAGGAGTACATGGTTCGATTTTTTTATACTTTGTGTTTAATTGTGGATCTTGACTTGTGTCTTGGATTTCCACAATTTAGCTAACACAATATTTTTCTAAAATACTAAAATATTCAAGAAAAATAGAGAGAAAAATTTGTAAGGTATTTCTTGGAGATAAAATTTTCGGCCGATCCATATTGCTCTTCGAGTAATCCGATATATTATTGCCCACACGACATTCGGATATAGGCGGGATATACTCTAGAAGATCCTGAGGTAGAAACACAAGAAGATCGAAGAGGAATACGTGGAGTAGCTCGATCGATCCAAAAGGAATTTTTCTACCACTTTGCGTCAAAGGTATAAATTATTAACTCTCATGCGTAAATATATGTGTTTAAATTGTTTATTAATCTGTTTAATTAATTAAACTGACAAGCCTAAATAGATCCGCTATTTACGTTGGTTAGTTTATAAAACCACCTGTTCCATCTTGCTTCCGCTGTGTTTTATATTCCAAGATCCTCTGCCTCATATTCAACTCCCGCTGAGTGAATATGTACTTCAGACTCACTACACCAAAAACTGACATTTATGACTTTTTATCTCGCTAATTTTGTGACTGCCAATAGCTGTCACAATTATTATGACTGTTTACAACAGTCACAAAGCTTGATTTGTCATAATACTAAATATTTGTGATTTATTAGCAATCACAAATTATAATGTACTTTGTGACTGTTTCTAGCAGTCACAAATTTTAATTACAGTCAATTTATTAAAAACGTTATATTTTTTGCGCTGGAACCCTAGGCAAGATCGTATGACTTTTATCTCAGTTTCTCCCTCCTATCTCTGTCTCTGAAGCGCTCTCTCTCCCTCTCTCAGTATCTCGCCCATTTCCACTCCTCAGAATCAATCGTATGATTCAGATACCGTGACTTTCAAACTTCATCAATCGCAGAGGCGGAGTTCTCTTTCCTACTTTCCTTGATGTTCGCAGATGCGTAACCCAGAGAACCCAAAGCAATAGAACCCTAAATCTTCATCTTAGTTGATCTGGTGAGTTCCTATTTCTAGTTTCCTGATTATAAACTCTTTGTGTTTTTATCAAATTTTAATCTTAGTTTTTAATTGTTGTTTTGGAGCAGAATGGGATTTTAATTTTTTGCCGTGAAGTTTGTTTCCTATTTCTTTCCAAATTCTTCATTTGCATCAATCGTTCTTGATCCGTAATATGAATTTTGAGTTATTTTGCACGGGTTTTGTTTACATTATAGAAGTCGAATGTGTATGACAACATGGAAGCATAATATGAAGGAGTAGTTGTAGTTGATGCTTAAGTGATGTAGTTTTGGATTTAGACGGTTTGATTATAACCAGTTTAATTGGCTTTTGTTTTTGTTATGAAATATGAATGACTATCTTTATTGTCAAGCTTACTTATCGGTAATTTTAATTTATGTTCTGAGTTGGCTATAAAGATGCCATTGTCTAACTCATAAATAAGCATAACGTATATGGTGTCTTTAATTATTATGATTTTACAATTTGGAGATGGTTATAAAAACTAGTAATTGTGCATCAGATATCACCGTTTTTTTAGACAGGGATATCACCCTTAAAATACTATCAAAACATGTTAGATTTCACAATAATATATAAGTGAACATTGACTAAGTGTCATGCAGGAGAACTTCATTAGCAAGTGGGGTAGATTACATTATCGGTGTACTGTTAAGGTAAGTCCGTGTAGACACTCGAAATACCCTCATCCTCCGTTCATTTATATATTTACATTTCTTAGAGTTTTATCTGATAATATTTCTAGAAGATAAAACTCAAAATAACTTCTTTTATAATACATATTGTGTAATAAACATACTGCCTCCCACTTCTTTTATAATACAATCTAATGTATGTTGTTTTTATATTTATAGAAGGTAGTGATGGAGTTTCCACCTTATAAAGAGTGGATGGGTGAAAATAATAATAGACTGGGTGATGCGTATGTCATTGGTGTTAGAGAATTTGTCAAGTATGCGAGAAGAAATCTAGGAGATGATCTTATCTCATGTCCATGCACGCGTTGTAAAAATGGTAAAAATGTGAACTCGGAGATTGTTGAGGTACATTTGATAAAGTGGGGAATGCAAGAAGATTATTTATTCTGGAATTATCATGGGGAGAGAAAATTCCCTTTTGTTCCTGATCAAATACCAGCAAGCGAGCCTTTTCATAAAGAGTGTGATCCACTGCAACATAGTAGCTTGAATGACCTTGTTAATGACGCTTATGGACTTAACATGAATCAAGCTAATCAGAGTTCAATACGTGATAATAGCTGTGACGTAGAAGACCTTAGTCAGGATAAGGACTATATCAAGTTGAAAGCTGCAGCCGCGAGACCTTTGTATCATAATTGCAACCCAGAGCACACAACATTATATGCTACAGTTGGTTTGCACAACTTGAAGAGCCGTTTCGGTTTGTCAGGAAATAGTGTGACAGAAATCTTAAAGTGGGCGAAAGACTTACTTCCAAAGGATAACACACTTCCTGATACCTATCCAGAGATGAAGAGCAGCTTAAAGGGTTTAGGGATGAAATACAAATCTATTCATGTGTGCAAGTTCGATTGCATTCTATATCGAAAAGAGCATAAGCATAAATTGAAATGTCCGGTTTGCAATGAATCTAGATATGTCCAGAAAGTAAATATAAATTGTAACATAAAAACAGATACAAAAGTACCACATAAGGTACTTAGGTATTTTCCTCTAGGACCAAGATTGTCGAGACTTTACACAGTACCTTGGATAGGAGAGGCAATGACACGGCATGCTCGGGCGAAGTTGGTGACAATCTCATGCGTCATCCGATCGATTCTTCAATGTGGAAGGTGCAAATTTGCGATACCCGAGTTTGCTCAAGAAAGTCGCAATGTGCGCCTTGGAATATCAACGATGGGTTTAATCCTTTTGGTAATTTAAGCACAACCTATAGTATTTGGCCCGTCTTTGTAGTTCCTTATAATCTCCCGCCATCTCTATGCATGAAAAAGAATTTTCTATATTATCATTGATTATACCGGGGCCTAAGGCTCCAAGTGATGACATAGATGTATTTTTGGCACCACTAGTTGAAGAATTGAAGGACTTGTGGGTTGAAGGTGTGCGGGCATTTGACTCATTTAAACAAGAGACATTCACTTTGAGGGCTATGTTATTGTGGGCCATTCACGATTTTAGGCGTATGGCACTTTTTCATTGTAATGTGCATGGTTACAGGCCGTCCCATTTGTGCAGAGGAAACAGAAGCCACATATTTAAAAACAGACCACAAAGTATTTTATCATTCTCATAGGAGATTTTTACCACTTAATCACAAGTTCAGATCGGTGGAAAGTAATTTTCTTCCAGATGGAGCTGAATTAAGGCCGGCTCTGGAAAGCTAACCGGGGCGAAGTTGAAGAGAAGTCTTCCTTGGCTTTTCGTGCTCTCGGGGTAAACATCCTAAAATTTTGGTGAGAAACGTAAATCAAGGATGAATCATGAAGATGGCTTGGTCTAGGAGGTCAATATTGTTTGATTTGCCGTACTGGAAGCAACATTCAGTACGACATGTGCTAGATATAATGCATGCTGAAAAAAATATTATTGAGCATATAATGGGAACATGTATTGATGGGAGTCACTCGAAAGATGGGGTAAATGCTCGAAAAGATCTTCGTACGTTGAAAACAAAAAGATCGTTATGGCTGGAGGAAGATCCTAAAACTATGAGGACTGTAATGTCGGTCGGAGCCTTTTCTTTGTCTACTGACGAAAGAAAGGTGTTACTAAATACATTGTATGAGTTGAAGGTCCCTTCAAATTTCTCTTCTAATTTGCGTAGAGTTGTCCATCATGCAACTAATGATTTGAAATAGTGTAAGTCTCACGATTGGCATGTAATTATGCAATTAGTCCCACTTTTATTTGGACATTGTTTTGGGAAGCATAAGGATCTTCGAAAGGCTATTATGCAAATAAGTTTGTGTTTTACCATATTGTGTGCAAAAGTTGTCAATAAGAAGCATGTTATGGCGGCAAAGACTACTATAGCTGAGGCTACATGTGTATTGGAGAAGTATTTTCCTCCCTCATTCTTCGACATTAGCATCCATTTACTGGTGCATTTATGTGACGAAGCCCTCCAATGTGGGCCGGTTAGGTATCGTTGGATGTATCCTTTTGAGCGGTTGATGAAAACCTTCAAAGATTATGTCAAAAATGCACGATATGTTGAAGGTTCTATTGCGGAGGAATATATCACAGAAGAAGCTTCCATATATGCAAAGGAGTATATTCCCAACCCAGGTAATGAAATACGGGAATGTTTTGTTGATGAATCAGATGGTTTTGCTGATGAGGAGGCTCTGGGGAATGGAAAGTTAGTGACACTAACAAGTGTCCAGTACGAACAAGTAGCTCGATATGTTTTTGAAACGCATGAAGATATAGACCACTGGAAAGAGTGAGAATTTCTGACTTTATCTAAAATTAATAATGTTAATTATTATATGTTCGTTGTCATAATTCACTTATTTATCGTATAGGAAATTTGATCAATCCGATCCAGGAAGAAAAAGAAAAAGAACACGGAATATAGGCATTGAATTCAGGCATTGGGTAGCAAAAGAGGTATGCTAACAATAAGTTCAGTCTAGCTTTATAAATGATAATAGTATTATAGCTTGACTAATTAGTATGCACGCCCTTTAATTTCAGTTGTTGAAAATTAAGGATGTGTCGTCGAAGCTTGCACGCTATGCCACCGGCCCCAACTTTGTGGCTAAGGAATATAAGAGATATCGTCTTAATGGCTACATGTTCTCAACTAGTGCACATGATTCAAATCTTGTGGCTAAACAAAACAGCGGTGTTGCAATTCTCGCTTTAACGCACTTCAGGGCTAGTTCGAAGGACAAAAAATTGGTTGAGGCCGAGATTACTTATTATGGTATTATAAGACAAATTCTTGTATTAGACTATGTAGCGAGAATGTAACAACATTTTTTGTGGTGGGTTAGAGTAGAAGACAAGGCAGCTTGTACAGTCGATGCAGACACTAACTTGGTCATGGTAAATTTGGATAAGCTCAAGAGCAAAGACCATATAAATGACGAACCATTTATTTGTGCATTCCAGAATCTAAAGCAAGTATTCTATGCGAAGAGCCCGAAGGATGGACCGTGGTCTGTTGTTCTATTTTCCCCCAAACGTTTGACTACATCTGTAGATGACTTGGAGGCACCAACTCATTATCAATCTGCTTTAGATGACAATCCAGAATTGAAGAAATTTCTTGATTTTCTAGATGAATAAGTGTCTAATTTTGTTAGTACGCTATATGAATTTTTGTTATATTTATTCGAACTTTGTACTACTGTAAAGCACTCATTATTGTTCTATTCCGCATTTTGAAATATTAAATGTCACTGTGTAAGACCGTAGAGTAAAGCAGATGATCTGACTTCATTTCTTGGAAGTGTTCTGACGATAAAGGATGAGGAGTATGAATCAATTGTACTACGTGAAAAACTCTACCTTTACATTGTTGTTGTGTCAAGTGCGTGTTAAGGTGGTTTAGGTTTTAATCAAGCCTAAAGAGACATAAGCAGTTACCCGTATTCTTCAACTATCTTTTGGTGTATAATGCATATACAGCTCGTGCGTGAATCATATTTACCTCATGGAACAAGCATTTTAAGCAGATTTGTCAAATGTGGGAAGCACGCTGAGACAAAAAGCCTAAATTTATGTATGGAAGTGAGGTCAAAAATATATATGTATGCCCATGAAATCTGTATGTTAATAGATAACTAAAGCAATGGCAGTCTAGTAAACATGTACAAGCTTTGTTGAACCAATATAATTTACTTACAAATTACGCATGTGGCAATCTATAATATCGTGGAACATTCTTGTTATTGTAGGAGATGGAAAATCTACGTGGTACTTTCATTTTTCTTGTTTTCTCATTTTACTTGTGCCTTGAGGCTTACGCTGGCATCATCCGTGCAAAATGCTTGAACGCCTCAACACGCCTCGTGCCTTTTCAAACATTGGTGTTAACACTTGATTGGTTTCTTTGGAATGTTCGTGATATTGTATTATCCTAACGTCTGCATGATACCTAGGCCTATTATTTGCTAATAATCGTTTTTTCTTTATTTTTATTATTTTTGTGTGTGTGTGTTGTGTGCATTCCTTCTATTATATTCTCGGTTTTACTTATAGATGGTAACAGCTTTTTCAATGATGAGCGGGCCGGAGATATAGTGTAGTTCTTCCCGAGAAATTGCAAACAGAAAATGGAATGTTTACAGTGGAAAAGTTGCCCTTTGTTTGTGCATACCTTATACTTGATCTGTTTAGCTTGTCTACGTTTGTCTCTCTAAAGATTTGCATTTGAAATATTTATAATGTATATCTCATGACAGATCTGCACGTTCTCCATTGAAGCTTGTTGACAGAATCGCAGAGCATCCAGAGATTAGCACATTGCACGATAACTTTGTGTGAGGACTGTAAACTGCTTTCCATTGGCTTATTACACCAGTGTTCTATTTATATTTTTATTTTATTTTTAAATTACTGATGCTTATACTCTACATAGTCTATTCATTTATTTGTTTGCTAAGCCACTTTTATGTATGGGCATACCCATACAAATATAAGCCATTTTTTATTTGCAAACCGGATTTAGGCACTGTTATCCTCAACTAAAACAATAATATTGTTTTAGAAAATAAGTTCAGTAAAAATCAGTTCTAATTAGTAAAAATAAGTTTTGATCAGTATAAATTAATTTCAACCAATAAAATCAGTTTAACAATTTATATTAATAACTATTGAATATATACTTTTAATAATAATAATATTAATAACTATAACATGTCAAATGCTTCTTGGCTACTTTATTCGTACAAGTCTTGAAGTTCTTTCTCTGTCATATGCTAATAGTAATCACCCTTAATAAATGCATTCAGTCGTTTCACTTCTCCATTTTGCTGCTCCACCACTGCTCTGACAACATCTACAATAGAAATCATTCCTATTATCCTTCCGTCTATCACTGGAACATGTCGTATTTGATTTTCTGCATTTACACACAGTAATATGTTAGTATACCTTTACTTGGGGTTGTACTAACTCAAACTAAGTATTAGTAATTGTGCTAATTTACCTATTATCAACTGCATTGCACTGATAATATGTCACGGTTATCAGCTCTTTCTGATCTGTCATGATCTCCCTGACTTGTGTGTATTTGGATGATCGCTCCTTCACGATCACCTTTCGTAAATAGTCTGTTTTGTCATAATTTCACGGTTCATTAGCGTTGCTAATCATTCGGGACAGATTCTTATGTTTTTCAAAGGTAATGATACGCGTGAAGGTTGAAGAAAGTTGCTATATTTTGTGGGCTTTTTTGGGGTAAACAGGGTTGGTATCTTCCCCTGTTATTGATGTTTCACTTTTGTTACATGAAGCTACCCTGTTATTTAATCTTTACTTTTTCTTATTTATAATTAATAAATATATGGCAGATAATGGCAGGTTCATCAAGTCATCAAGAAAGTGAAAATGAAACTCAACCCAACTCGGAAGAATCTGCCGTTGAGAGGCAATTAGTTATAGATAAACGACCTCTCGTTACCTTTAATAGCACAGGACAGATAGTTGGAAATAAGGATAAGTTCAAGGCTCGATCTTTAGTCCTATTAAAAATACAAGTAGGATTGGAGTATGATGATTGGAGGCAAGTTGATCAAGCCATTAAGGACGATATGTGGACGACTCTCTACAGAGAATTTAATATCCCTCTTCTTAGGAAAGAAGATGTTCTGAAAGAGATGGGTGGACAACTAAAAACATGGAGATGGAACATGCGACATAAGCATTTAAAGGATTTGGATGCTACGGGAATAATGGCTTTGAAGGACCACGTACCTCCGAAAGAGAATATTCGCACCAGCCAATGGAATGCATTTATTGAACATGAAGCAACGGCCAAAAAGCTTCAACAAAGAAGTGTTTTAAAAGCTAACAGGGCTAATAAAAATGATGTCCACTGTCTTGGTAGGACATCCTACGCCGAGAAAGCTATGAAAATGGTATGTACACGAGCATTTAATATAAACACACACACGCACACGCGCGCACACACACACACACACACACACACACACATACACACATATATATATATATAATGTACTATGAAAGATCTTGTTTTCAGCTTATATATGTATAGATTTGGCTATATTTTTTATGTGTAGAAAGCGACGGATCCAGACCGTCGATCGCCTACTCGTTCCGAGGTGTACTTAGAGTCGCAGCAATGAAAAGCGGGAATTACACCTAAAGTTGCTGAAGCATGTGTAAGTTCTGAAATGTGATTTTTAAGTCATGTTATTATCAGTCATATATCTCTGATATGTTGAGAATTATGTAATTTACAGCAGAAAGTTAAAGAGTTCAGTAGTAGTGAGGACTCGTCAAGCCAGGCTTCTTTGGAAGATGATGCACTTACACAGATTTTTGGAAAGGATTCTAGAGGAAGGACCCGTGGTGTCGGTCGAGTCTCTAAGGGTACAGTGAAGGCTATTCAGCCTATTAAGTCAAACATTGACATGGTCATACTTGATAATCAACACTTAGAGAAGGTTGTTTACAACATGCAAGATCAGCTTAGTACGTTTATAGCAGCATTCAACCATTCTCAAAAGTTATCTTCGCCACAAACTTCTGCGCCCTCACCTCGATCAACATTTCATGTACCAACTCCAACTGAAACAAGAACGCCACAATCATCCCGGGTTCTTATTAAAGATGTTATTTCAACCAAGGTCATTGCTAAAGGAGATGTAGTTCGAACTCTCAAAGGTGAAAAAGTACATGGGCGCAATATTCTGGACCATGAAAGCAAGGTTAGTGTTATAAGTGTGGAGCATGATGCCAATGACACTCTGTTGTATCTAGGTAGCCAAGGTTGTGCCACGACTATTGGGGAAGTTGTCGGTGGGTTCGTGGTGTGGCCTAAATGTTTCCTCGAAGAAATGTAATTTAATTTGGGGACTTGTATTAGTTTGTGTACTTGGTAGTACTTTAGGTTTTTGTATGTACTTGTAGTAAGTCGTGGACTTGATAGTACTTTGGATTATATATGAAACTTGTAATATATTGTGGACTTGGTGGTATTGTGAGTTTAAGCTATTCTGGTTGCATTTTGGAGAATTATTATGGCTGTGTTTCTTGCTGTGATTGATTCTGGATTGATTGAATAGGCTGTGATTGATTATTATGGATGCTTTGTTTTTAACAGGTCTCCTGCTGTGTTTTTGGGGCTATACTGATTGATTCTTTTTGTGACTGTCTTTAACAAATTTGTGACCGTCCTGACGAGTACTAAAAAGTCACAAACATTGTATATTTCTTATCACAACGATAACAAAATAGCTAATTTGTGACCGTCCGAGGATCACTAATAGCTATGTTTGTATTTGTCATTAATGATCACAAACATTGTATATTCCTTCTTGTCAGCAGCGATAACAAAATCTCCACTTTGTGACCGTCCTGGACAGTCACTAATAGCTATGTTTGTGACTGTCATTAACAGTCACAAACATTGTATATTCCTTACTGTCAACGACAGTAACAAAATCGCCAATTTGTGACCGTCCCGGACAGTCACTAAAAGCCTTTGTGACTGCCATAAAAAGTGGGATTATAAAGTCAGAAAATCAAGTTCTTGTGACTTTTTTGTTACTGTTTTTGACAGTCACAAAATAAATTGTGATTGTTGTTTATGTGACAATCATTTGTGACTTTTTGTGCCTTTTGTGACTGTTTTTGGCAGTCACAAATCCCTAGTTTTGGTGTAGTGACTTTTATGATCGATAAAAATCTGACAGGCAGAGCCAAAAATATAGTGACGCCAAATCTTGAGTGTGAAGAGATAAATTCACCACTAGAAGGGGGGTTAAATAGTGGTGATGCGGAATACCGAAATTTCTTGCGAGTAAATAGAAAATAGTGCGGAATTTAAAGACTCAAGAATTTATAGAGGTTCGGCAACTTGCCTACGTCCTCTCTCCGACTTTCTTTTTCTATTGGCTTAAGAAAAACCACAATCTTAACTCGTCTTCTATCGGTACGAGTTCACAACCGTTACAATCGCTTGTCTTCTATCGGTCCAAGCTCAACCTTTCCCTCAATATAAATGTTTGTTTATCTAGTGTTCTATAGGAACTAGATAATCCTCACTATACGAATATGGGAGTATAATCCTAACAATGCCGGATCAAAGATCCTAATAACACCGGATTAGTGACTCTTGATTCGTTTCTTTTACGCTCAAGTGTAAGTGATGCAACACTTACAACCAAATGAAAGAATACAAAGAATAATAGATATTACAATGAAAATCACTCTTGTATCTTTCTTTTCTCACAACTTGAAATGCAATAAAAGATATAAACTGAGCTCAAGAATGCTTTGATTGCTTGTATGCTTGTATGCTTGAATGCTTGAAGTTGTGTGTATGATACCCAAGTCCTTTGGGTATTTATAGGTGAGATCCATCCTTCAAATGCTGAAAAACATACTATTAGCGTGCGCTAATAGTGACTTGTAGCGTGCGCTATCGGTTTTTGACTTGGAATCTCTGAACGGTCACAAAGACTGTTGCAATGGTAAAATACCATGTCTAGCGTGCGCTAGTAATGTAATGGTAGCGTGCGTTAACGTCTGGTCAACTAGTCTTCGATCTTGACTTTGACAATGTCCGATTTTCTCTCCAACGACTCTTTATCCAACGGCTAGATTTATGATTAGCGTGCGCTAGCAAGTATGCATTGCGTGCGCTAGCATTAATTAAATCCAACTTTTCCAGATTTTCCGGATCTGCATTGACTCGTGTCTTCCAACGGTAGAAAATCAAACAGTAATATGCTGACTCCTTTTAGCGTGCGCTAATGCCTATACCTTAGCGTGCGCTACTGATTTCTTTCATTAACGTACGTTACCTTGTGTAGCGTACGTAAAAGCCTTAACGAAATGAGTCCGGAGCTCTTTGGACTGACCGTAATATTGGTAGCGTGCGCTAGAGATGAGCAGTAACGTGCGCTATATCCTTGCTTTAGCGTACGTAAAATGATATGAGTAGCGTGCGCAACATCCAGTTCTGATTTCCTTCCAAACTTCACTGTCCTCTGGAATAATACGATAGCGTGCGTTATTTTTACTGTATAGCGTGCGCTAACTGTAGTTGCTTAGCGTGCGCTAACATTGAATAGCTTGCGTGCGCTATTGATCAGGCGACTTCACTTGGCTGCAGCTGACTTGTCTGGGCTGTATATGTATATCCCGATAGCGTGCGCTACTATATGATGAGTAGCGTGCGCTAGCTTTATTTAGCTCCTTCAATATATTATCGAGCCGAGATCGATCTAATTAAATGTTTTGAATGTAATAATCATCAAAATACATTTTGAGTCAACAATCTCCCCCTTTTTGATGATGTCAAAACATTTAATTAATACCTGCAAAAACATTTTGAAATGATTCGAATCAAGGTAAACTTGTTCGATATATTAGTAGATTTTGGTTTTTGGAGTATTCTCCCCCTTTTTGACATAAACAAAAAGGAACTCCCCCTGAATTGTTGCATTATAACAAATATTAATGACAGTGCCATTATTCAAAGTGTAAACAACAATACTTGTAAATAACAAATGCCAAATGAAGTGAAATGCGAATTTCATTAAGATAAAATGCAAGTAATACAACGAGTTTTCATGACTTGAGACATATAGATTGTTCGAACAACAAGATTCTACATCAAACATCAAAAGTCCTCAAATCTAAGGGTCGGAAGAAGACGAAGGGAAAGGGAACGAAGGGTGTGTGAAACGGATGAACTCGGATATCAATCCGCGTACTTCCCGGACTTCCGAACGCAGAGCTCGAACATCCTCTCGAATCTCAGCCTGAGAGGTCTCGATGCCCCGCATCCGAGCACAAAGGTCGCTTTCCTCTTCTTCCGAAACAACATCTCTCATTGGGCATTTTCCTTTCGTCTTCGGATGACGAACAAAAGACTTGGATTGCAGCTCCTTAAGCGTGTGGGGTCCTCGGTGCGTGACTTGCTCGGTCGGTGTAGGCATCTGTGTCCCTTTCGGCACTTGGTCATCATCCCGGAGATATGGAAACAATACCCAGCCTCGATTGAAAGTCTCGACATAGTGCATGGCCTTGAGGGTTATGTCACTTATCTCGTGTCCCCGAGACACCGGAACGTGTGCCTCATTTGACAAGTCAACACGAAAATGTTGAAAAATCGTCGTAAGAATTGACCCAAATGGAAGTCCAGATTTCCTGGTTCTCGACATATAGCTTTTCGACCGAAAAGACTCCCCTTTAGCTTTCATCCAGCTTATCACAATCCCAGTGAAATCCACTCGATCATCCTTCAGCACCCTATACACGACATTCTTATCAACACCGACTAGCTTGTGTTGGGTGTTGACTTTTGGCATTAAGCATTTTGTTAAAGCGGCCAACAACAAGCGAATGTGTAAACCAAAATCATTGTTCTCGAAAACGTCATCCGTGACTTCGATGACCGTTTTCGAACACAGAAAATCACCAATCTCTCTCTCGGACACCGTAGACTCCTCGACAATGTTTTTCCCACAACAGTCAAACCCGTCTTTCGATAACCCAAACAACTCGTGAAGAATTTCCGAAGAAACCTTCACCATAGTTCCGTTCACGAGGCTTTCGAGCACGAAACCTCCATTACCACTATCACCAAGATGCAAGTTCGCATAAAATTGACGAACACACTCAGGGTACACAATTTCTTTGCACTCAACAAAATGTGCAATACCCAAAGCCTCAAAGAAATCGTGAATGCTTACCTTGACCCGTTCAAGACTGCTAAAGTTGAAGTAGTAGCAATCGGTCAAACTTTCTTGTGGAAGAATATCGAAGAAAATTTTCGACGCAATGAAGGAGATGAATCGATTGCTGTCAAAGTCGTTGTTGCGAGGGCGTTTATAGTTCTTCTCCATGGCCTTTCGATTTTTGCTTGACATTATGAAGGAAAAACGAAGAGAATCGAAGTTTTTGAGGGAGAAGCTCGCAGAATTTGGATCGGATGTGAGTCTAGGGTTTTTGCAAGAGGGAAGTTTTTCTGAAGATTGCGTACGTTAGAAGTGTGATGTGTTTTAGGGTCGTACGGAAATATATATAGTCAGCGAACTTTTAGTTAGCGTACGCTAGGATTGTAGGATTAGCGTACGTTAGGTAAGAAATGAAAAGCTTACTGGACTGTCCAGTAGCTAGAATGGAATTCGAAAAATTTTATTTAGCGTACGCAAGGAAGTAAGGTTTAGTGTACGCTATCGAAAGCAGATTTTAGCGCACGTTAAGAAAATGAAGCTAGCGCGCGCTAGCGAGTGATCCGAATCAAGGATTTTGATGTTTTGAGCAGTAAGCTTATTTCAAAAGTTGTCTACATGTCCCATGCCAAGTTGTAAACGAATGGAGTTAAATGATTCTTCGGGAAGAGGTTTTGTAAAGATGTCAGCAAGTTGATCCTTCGTCCCGACAAAAATTAAACAGATGTCTTTTTTCTGAACATGATCACGTAAAAAATGATGTCTAATATCTATATGTTTGGTTCTACTGTGCAACACAAGATTTTTGCTCAAATTAATTGCACTAGTGTTATCACATAGGATAGGGGTATTTTCAAAATGTATGCCGTAGTCGCGGAGTTGATTTTTAATCCATAGCACTTGAGCACAGGCGCTCCCTGCAGCGACATATTCGGCCTCAGCTGTAGACAAATGCTACGCTGGTTTGCTTTTACTTCCCAAGATATTAAACAAGATCCAACAAAATGACATGTACCACTAGTACTCTTTTTGTCAATTTTGCATCCGCCGAAATCGGCGTCACTATAGGCAATTAAATTAAAATCCAAGCAAGAAGGATACCATAGACCTAGTCCAATAGTTCCTTTCAAGTAGCGAAAAATGCGTTTACAAGCAATTAAATGTGATTCCTTGGGATTAGCTTGGAATCGAGCACATAGACATGTAGCAAATATTATATCTGGCCTAGATGCAGTCAAATATAGCAAAGATCCGATCATACCTCGATATAATTTTTGATCTACGGATTTGCCATTTTCATCTTTCTCAAGCTTTAATGATGACGACATTGGCGTAGATATCACCTTGCTATTTTCCATATTGAATTTCTTGAGGAGGTCGTTTGAGTACTTCGTTTGATGAATAAAAATTCCATCTTCGCATTGTTTGATTTGAAGCCCGAGGAAGAACGTTAATTCTCCCATCATACTCATTTCGAATTCTCCTTTCATAAGATTAGAAAAATCTTGGCACAAGGATTCATTAGTAGCTCCAAATACAATGTCATCAACGTAAATTTGGCAAACAAGTATCATCGTTTAGTATTTTAACAAACAAGGTATTATCGACTTTGCCTCTTTTATAGTCATTTGCTATTAAAAATTGACTTAAACGATCATACCATGCTCGGGGTGCTTGCTTCAACCCGTAGAGTGCCTTGTTGAGCTTGTAGACATGATCCGGAAAATGATGGTCTTCAAAACCGGGAGGTTGCTTGACGTAGACTTCTTCTTGAATGAAACCATTCAAGAATGCACTTTTCACATCCATTTGAAATAGTTTAATCTTCTTATGAGCGGCAAATGCACAAAGCAAGCGAATGGCTTCGAGTCGAGCCACGGGAGCAAAACTTTCTTCGTAATCAAGACCTTCTTCTTGATTATATCCTTGAGCGACCAAACGAGATTTATTTCGAATAGGATAGCCGTCTTCGTCACTCTTGATTTTATGCACCCATTTAGTTCCGATAATTGTTTTATCTTTAGGCGCGGGAACTAAATTCCATACATTATTGTGCTTTTGTATCCGAAATAGTTCCCAAGAATATATCCACACCAAATACTCCAAAAACCAAAATATACTAATATATCGAACAAGTTTACCTTGATTCGAATCATTTCAAAATGTTTTTGCAGGTATTAATTAAATGTTTTGACATCGTCAAAAAGGGGGAGATTGTTGACTCAAAATGTATTTTGATGATTATTACATTCAAAACATTTAATTAGATCGATCTCGGCTCGATAATATTTTGAAGGAGCTAAATAAAGCTAGCGCACGCTACTCATCATATAGTAGCGCACGCTATCGGGATATACATATACAGCCCAGACAAGTCAGTTGCAGCCAAGTGAAGTCGCCTGATCAATAGCGCACGCAAGCTATTCAATGTTAGCGCACGCTAAGCAACTACAGTTAACGCACGCTATCGTATTATTCCAGAGGACAGTGAAGTTTGGAAGGAAATCAGAACTGGATGTTGCGCACGCTACTCATATCATTTTACGTACGCTAAAGCAAGGATATAGCGCACGTTACTGCTCATCTCTAGCGCACGCTACCAATATTACGGTCAGTAGTCCAGTAGCTACTGGACTCAATTCGTTAAGGCTTTTACGTACGCTACACAAGGTAACGTACATTAATGAAAGAAATTAGTAGCGCACGCTAAGGTATAGGCATTAGCGCACGCTAAAAGGAGTCAGCATATTACCGTTTGATTTTCTACCGTTGGAAGACACGAGTCAATGCAGATCCGGAAAATCTGGAAAAGTTGGATTTAATTAATGCTAGCGCACGCTATGCATACTTGCTAGCGCACGCTAATCATAAATCTAGCCGTTGGATAAAGAGTCGTTGGAGAGAAAATCGGACATTGTCAAAGTCAAGATCGAAGACTAGTTGGCCAGACGTTAACGCACGCTACCATTACATTACTAGCGCACGCTAGACATGGTATTTTACCATTGCAACAGTCTTTGTGACCGTTCAGAGATTCCAAGTCAAAACCGATAGCGCACGCTACAAGTCACTATTAGCGCACGCTAATAGTATGTTTTTCAGCATTTGAAGGATGGATCTCTTGAGTTCTCGGTTTCGGTTTTCTTTATTTTGTCAAGGTTGATAAGGGATTGTTCCCGTTTAAAAGGATCGAAACCAAGACCGTGTTTGAGCAAGGGCGATTTTTGAATAGATAGGAGCCTTTCGAATTTCTCATTTCCGAGAGTAAATTTGTTCAAAATATATTTTAGCTCCTTTTGAGTTTTTGTTAACTCGATTTTCAAAACATTTTCTTTTTCAAGACATGATGTATGGTCGATCTCAATAGTTTTGCCCTTGTTTTGAAGAGAGGAGTTTTCGAGTTCTAAACATTTCTCTTCAAAGATATATTTAATTTAACCATCTCGTCATACTCCGTATTTAATGATTCAAACGCACTCAACAACTCATCATCCTTATGAACTTCTTGTGAATCACAAAAATCAAAAGAGTCATATTCGTCATCATTGAGTTTAGAGCTTACCTCGATATTGCTTTCGGAGTCGAGGGCCATGAATGCCAGATTTGCGTCTAGAGATCTTTCAATCTCCTCCTCGTCATCACTCCAAGAAGCGATTAGAACCTCCTTCTTTTTGAATCTTTCCATTTGAGGTTTTGTAGAGGATCCTCGGCATTCTTTGGCATAATGACCGGCTTGACCACATTTCCGACAATTATTGTCGAACTTCTTGATAGGAGTGTAGCTACTCTTCTTTTGCTCCGATACCAACTGAAGAGATAAATTCACCACTAGAAGGGGGGTTGAATAGTGGTGATGGGGAATACCGAAATTTCTTGCGAGTAAATAGAAAATAGTGCGGAATTTAAAGACTCAAGAATTTATAGAGGTTCGGCAACTTGCCTACGTCCTCTCTCCGACTTTCTTTTTCTATTGGCTTAAGAAAAACCACAATCTTAACTCGTCTTCTATCGGTCCGAGTTCACAACCGTTACAATCGCTTGTCTTCTATCGGTCCAAGCTCAACCTTTCCCTCAATATAAATGTTTGTTTATCTAGTGTTCTATAGGAACTAGATAATCCTCACTATACGAATATGGGAGTATAATCCTAACAATGCCGGATCAAAGATCCTAATAACACCGGATTAGTGACTCTTGATTCGTTTCTTTTACGCTCAAGTGTAAGTGATGCAACACTTACAACCAAATGAAAGAATACAAAGAATAATAGATATTACAATGAAAATCACTCTTGTATCTTTCTTTTCTCACAACTTGAAATGCAATAAAAGATATAAACTGAGCTCAAGAATGCTTTGATTGCTTGTATGCTTGTATGCTTGAATGCTTGAAGTTGTGTGTATGATACCCAAGTCCTTTGGGTATTTATAGGTGAGATCCATCCTTCAAATGCTGAAAAACATACTATTAGCGTGCGCTAATAGTGACTTGTAGCGTGCGCTATCGGTTTTTGACTTGGAATCTCTGAACGGTCACAAAGACTGTTGCAACGGTAAAATACCATGTCTAGCATGCGCTAGTAATGTAATGGTAGCGTGCATTAACGTCTGGTCAACTAGTCTTCGATCTTGACTTTGACAATGTCCGATTTTCTCTCCAACGACTCTTTATCCAACGGCTAGATTTTATGATTAGCGTGCGCTAGCAAGTATGCATAGCGTGCGCTAGCATTAATTAAATCCAACTTTTCCAGATTTTCCGGATCTGCATTGACTCGTGTCTTCCAACGGTAGAAAATCAAACGGTAATATGCTGACTCCTTTTAGCGTGCGCTAATGCCTATACCTTAGCGTGCGCTACTGATTTCTTTCATTAACGTACATTACCTTGTGTAGCGTACGTAAAAGCCTTAACGAATTGAGTCCAGTAGCTACTGGACTACTGACCGTAATATTGGTAGCGTGCGCTAGAGATGAGCAGTAACGTGCGCTATATCCTTGCTTTAGCGTACGTAAAATGATATGAGTAGCGTGCGCAACATCCAGTTCTGATTTCCTTCCAAACTTCACTGTCCTCTGGAATAATACGATAGCGTGCGTTATTTTTACTGTATAGCGTGCGCTAACTGTAGTTGCTTAGCGTGCGCTAACATTGAATAGGTTGCGTGCGCTATTGATCAGGCGACTTCACTTGGCTGCAGCTGACTTGTCTGGGCTGTATATGTATATCCCGATAGCATGCGCTACTATATGATGAGTAGCGTGCGCTAGCTTTATTTAGCTCCTTCAAAATATTATCGAGCCGAGATCGATCTAATTAAATGTTTTGAATGTAATAATCATCAAAATACATTTTGAGTCAACAGAGTGGTTTTACAAATGAATGGTTTCCGTTTCAAAAAGATAGTGACAGGTACAATCTGACAGGCAGAGCCAAAAAGATAGTGACGCCAAATATTATAAACCGAAACATGCTAATCCATTTATGATGACCGAGAATGGGTCGAGCATTATAGTGATGGATTCGTCGTCCTTCATTTGGAATAACTCGTAATCTAATCGTAAAGGAGCATGTTTATATTCGTTTTCTTGACTTGAGACATACCTTCGTGTGTTACCTCAAGCATTTTCCAAATCTCTTTGGCACTATCATACGATGATATCCGGTTGTGTTCTTCCGGATTTAAGACACAATATAGAAGTTGAGTTGTCTTACAATTGTAATGGTCATTTTTCCAATCGGAATCGTCATATCCTTAGAAAGTTTTAAGCGTACCATTGGATTTCGTCGGATTTTTTTGACCAAGGAAAATTATTTTCCATAGCTCGATGTCGTATGCTCGGATGAATATTGACATCTTTTTTTCCACGATATGAAGTTTGATCCGTCAAAAAACGGTGGTCGGTTAAGAGCAAGACCTTCGACTGGGGCAAGTTGAAATGCCATTTGGATCGACTCCTCGGATGTTAAGCCGCTTATTGGAGGTACCGCTCTGATACCAATTTTTGGAGCAAAATCGATATTATGCGCCGTGTTGTGGAAGCATAAATATATAGTGCGGAAATAAAATCACACAAGGATTTATAGAGGTTCGTCCAAACGTACCTACGTCCTCTCTCGTTATCTTTTTCTATAAGCTTAAGATATAAACCTCTGCACCTCTCTTCTATCGGTCGAGGGATTACAATTACAAGCTCGTCTTCTATCGGTTCGAGTAAACCGTTCAATCTCTCTTCTATCGGTCGAGATATTAACGCTTGTACTTGTCTTTGTGTCGGTCCAAGTTAAACTGTTTTCTTTTTCTATTGAACAAGGAATCAACCACTCTAGCTTTCTATCGGTACGAGATAAACCTCACTAAGATAGCGATTGTGATTCTAACAACGCAGAATCCTTGATCCTAATAACACCGAATCCAATCATATCTTTTCTTTTTACCTCTCGTGTATGTGTTGAATGTATAAACACTCAAACTATCAATATAAGCACAATATTACAACAACAATATTATGTATATGAATATCAGATCAATGTCTTGATTGCTTGAAGTTGTTGTATGATTTGATACCAAGGATGTGGTATTTATAGCCTTTTTCATCAAACTAGCCGTTACTGCCAGTTGACTTGCTAGCGAGTGCTAGCTCTTCTTCTTAGCGTGCGCGATCGCGCATTGTTGCATGTAGCGTAAGTTATGTACAGCATGTAGCATATGTTAACGTCTTCTAATTCCAGTCCAGTAGCTACTACCTCTCTTTGTTAGCATGCGTTAATCATTCCTTGTAGCGTGCGCTAACAACACATCATTGCATGCGTCATATATCTGTTTGTACTTTTTGACTTTGGTGCAGCATCTTCCAACGAATTGATTGACTTGAATTCAAAATGTTATTTAGTGTGCGCTAAATATCATCAGCAGCGTGCGCTATGTCTTATGTCAATGCATACATCATTCTGTGTTTGAATGTCTTCACAACGGTAAAATAGCCTTCGATAGCGTGCGTTAATGATCATGTGTACCATGCGCTATCTTCACCAGATGTCTTGACTTCAGGTTACTTCGAACTCGTCTGTTCTGCAGCCGGGTCCCGTTAGCGTGCGCTAACGTTTAAGTCTAGCGCGCGCTAGCTTTGTATTTTGTTCAGCTTTTTGCGTCTTCGTCTGCTTCGTTGCTTTGCTTCGCCTCTTTGTTGTTTTGTTTTGTTTAGCAACTTAATCATCAAAACACTATTTATGAATATATGGAATAAATATTCCAACAAGGATTTCATTTCCTCTCCCTTCTTCTTCTTCCTCGCGATTTGGGCTACTCAAGGGGCGATTTTTGGGCGATTTGAGCACCTTCAAACTTGGAGAGATCATCCACCTCGAGTTCTTGTCGTAGATTATCGACTTCTACTTGAATCCTTCATCCTAATCCAAGGTAAATCTCTTAGAACCCTACTTTTATCCATTTTGGGGGGTTTTCGGGGTTTGTCTAGATTGAACTCGAATTGTTCGGTGATGTTGTGATATTTCTTATTGATTATTGTTGTTGGGTGATTCCCAATCCGTTTCTGTCGTGTTTAATCCATGGATTCGTGATTTGGGGAGGTTTTGTGAAAACCCTCGCCCGTGTTGATCGTACGTATGTTGTTATAGTTTGTAATCGGGGTTGTGGGCATATTCCATCCGATTATTGTTATCGTATAGGACTGAGTTGTGTTAATCCTTCGTTTAGGATCGGTCGTGTTCCCTCCGTAATGTTCGTAGTCGTTGTTCATTTCTGTTTCGTCGAAGATGTCTCAAAGGCAAGTACTTTACATTTGTTTGCATATTTTAGTATTTGGATTATGGCTTTCCGTGGTTGTTGTGGATGTATATGTGAATGTTCATCAGGGACGGTCAGACGGGGCCTCTGGGGATACGTATTGCTGTGAGTGTGCATATCACGAACTAGGATTAGCCACCCCCGGAGGTCCGATGGGGCCTCTGCGGGGTACGGTGGCCGTGAGTCTCATACAACGGTTAACTTTGAAATATTTTGTTGGATAAATGTGTTTTGTGCTTGTGCACCGTAATATTCTGGAATATAAATGTTTTCCAAAATGATTTTTGGTGCATATTTCATCTGATTAGAATGGTAGTTCAAATGAATTGTACTTGCACTAGCAGTTGTCGCTAACCCCTTAAATGGGGGAAATACTTTTATATTTCAGGTACAGGTCATGTAGGTGAACGAGCATGCGGGCCGTACGAGGATGATGGGCAAACATGATTCTATTCAGTGGTCGCCGTTGATGTCATGTCTTTTAAATTTGTTTATCATTTCATTTGCTTAAGTACTCGAGTACTTCCTTCCTGGATTTAATATTGACGTGTACCCGTTTTGGGAAAGATTGGATATTGAATGGTATTGTTGAGTTCAGTCTTTTGTTTTGAATATCTTGAATCGTGGAATCGTGTGTATGTTGGTGATGTTTGTCTTTTGTCGAATTTCAGGTCAGTATGTTAGCCTGGTGGATTCCAAAGTGTGAGATTCACGGCACTGTAATATGCCCTGATCGTCTTTGGGGTGTTACACCCACACCCACACCCCCCATATATATATATATATTAGAGAGAGAGAGAGAGAGAGAGAGAGAGAGAGAAAGGGGGGTATACTATCTTTTTATACTTGTAATTTTAAGAGGTGAAATTTTATTCCTGTAATTTCTCAATTTTGGTAAAACAGAGTATGTGCAATTTTTAACTATTTAACTCTTGAGCTTATTCACAAATTAAGATCGAGCATTAAGCGAACCAATGTGCAAATGTAAGAATCCGATTCCTTGGTCAAAATCCGATTCTACTTATGTGGTGAGCATGCGTTTAGATTGTCGTCTCTCGGTTAGCAAAAGGAGTCGCATGTGGAACATCATCGATAATATCGAGTTTCGTGTTTCTCACATCTCCAAGGAAGGCAATGCGGTGGCTGATCGTCTTTCTAAACATAATATTCGGTACAAATGGCTTGATAAAGCTCAACCGTGTCTTCATGCTCACTTACACATGGATCTTTCTCCAATGTACTTCACTCGTTTCTAGTTTTCCAACAACTTAACGCTCGGGCACTCCTTTTCCTTATCGTAGGTTCTTGCCACTGAATTTTTCTAAGCATACCGCTGCAACCTCATACTTGTCTATGGGGGTTGGGCTTTTGGTTGGCACGAATTTCTTCAGGACTTTGTTGTTTCTTTTGGAATGGTTCGAGCTTTGGTTTTTGGCTGCATTGAACTTGTTTGTTTTATTAGGTGGCTTTAATTGCCCACATCTGGGCTTTGTTCGTTTTTTTATACTTTTTATATGCCGTGTGGTTGTCATAGTCTTAATTAGTTTTATGTGATATGGCTAATTGTTGTCAGAAAGCAAAAATATTTTTGGGTACTTGTCAAACCATTTACAACGTGTTCTCTAATTCTACAAAGAGACGGACTATTTTATTAGGATACATTGATAATTTGACTTTGAAATCTTTATCTACTACTCGGTGGGAAAGTCATATTGAGAGTGTTAAAGCTATCAGAACTCAAGTTGCCAAAATTAAAGATGCTTTAATACAATTAGCTCAAGTGAGTGAGGATGAAAAAGTTTGTAGGGATGGCGAATCTTTGGTAAATGATGAGCTTTCAAGTTTTGAATTATTGTAAGTTTGGTTATTTGGCATGAAATTTTATATAGAATTAAATTTATTAGTAAGAAATAACATTCCAAAGACATACTTCTTGATGTTGCCGTGAAAAATTTAGAGGGATTAGTTCATTATTTTGAAAAATATAAAGAAAATGGGTTTATTAGTGCCATTAATGAAGCTAAGGAAATTGCTGATCAGATTGGAATTGAGCCTGAGTTTGCTATAAAATGTTCATTTTCTATAAAAAATATTTTGATGAAATTCCAAATACGGAGAGGGAACAACAATATGCTCAAGAGAGATTCAGGACTTATTACTTTTTTGTTTTGGTTGATATGGCCCTTTCTCAATTGCGGACTAGATTTGAACAAATGAAAGACTTTGAATCTATTTTTGGCTTTTTGTTTGACGGACAAAAGTTAGTTAATTTACATGATGATGAATTGAAAAAATGTTGTTTGCATCTTGAAACTAAGTTAACATATGGTGATGATTCTGATATCGATGGGCAATATTTGTTTATGGAGTTACAAGTCTTGCAGGGAATGTTACCGGAAGAGGCATCGGATAGAGAAAATCCTTGGACATCCATACAAATTATGGAGTTTTCAAAGAATGTGGACATGTTTCCACACATGTTGCTTGCTTATCGGATTTTGCTGATCGTACCCATTACCGTAGCTTCCGCAGAAAGAAGTTTTTCGAAGCTAAAATTGTTGAAATCATATATACGGTCTACAATGAGTCAAGAAAGATTGAACGGGTTGGCAATTTTAAGTATTGAGAGTAAGTTTTTAGCTAATATTAACTATGATAAAGTGATCGATGTCTTTGCCTCAAAAAATGCACGAATGCAACATTTTAGGTGATGTTCAGTATATTTTGTTATACGGGGGTTTGGTTTATGCCCCTGTTGTTTTAATTTTGTTATATTCACTAAAATCGGCGTGGGGATGAGCCGCCTAACTTGATTAGGTTCCAAACCCTTTAAAAAGTTTAGGTTGTTTTTTTATATAATTATATACGTACTTAGGGGCATGTTTTTGGTTGTTCGTCACGTGCATCCAAAATCTTGGGACCGGCCCTGTACGCATTATATGCATCAAAATTTCCATGCATTAAAACAATGCATTCAATTCATGAGTTTTTATTTGAATGAATTCTTGGCCATCTAGTTAATGCATCTAGTTATATCTGCGAGAACTGCGAGAACCACCTTTTGTACTCCTAATAATACATCATGTCAATGCATACAACCCCTACTGATCATAACCCCTACTATATAGTAGGGGTTATATACTTCATAGTATGGATTATCATCAGTAGGGGCTATTATGGTAGGGTTATCATCAATAGGGGTTATCTCCCATAATAAAAATTGTATGTTACTATAATACAATATAGTAAATTATATTTTAAGAGGTTAAATTTTTATTCCAGTCATTTCTCAATTTTGCTAAAAGATAGTATGTGCAATTTTTAACTGTTTACCTCTTGAGCTTACTCACAAATTGAGATCGAGCATTAAGCGAACCAATGTGCAAATGTAAGAATCCGATTCATTGGTCAGAATTCAATTCTACTTATGTGGAACATCATCGATAATATCGAGTTTCGTGTTTCTCACATCTCCAGGGAAGGCAATGCAGTGGCAGATCGTCTTTCTAAACATAATATTCGGTACAAATTAGGGGTGTTCAAAATCGGATATCCGGAATTTCGGATATCCGAAAACTCGGATAGTAGATTTTGATATCCGATATCCGTATATCCGGAAAAAAATATGAATTATATTCGGATATCCTTATATTCGAAAAAAATATTCGGATTCGAATATCGGATATACGAATATCCGAAAAACAATTTGGATATGAATATCGGATATCCGAATATCCGAATAACTTTTATTATTTAAAATATAAAAAAGTAAAATTTTTAGGATTTTTTGGATATTTCGGATATCCGAATATCCGATTTTTCTGAAAATTACTATCCGATATCCGAATCCAAAGTTCCGGATATCCGAACTTCGGATATTCGAATTTTCGGATATCCAGAACTTCGAATTTTTGGATATTTCGGATCGGATATCGGATATTTTTGAACACACCTAGTACAAATGGCTTGATAAAGCTCAACCGTGTCTTCTTGCTCACTTACACATGGATCTTTCTCCAATGTACTTCACTCGTTTCTAGTTTTCCAGCAACTTAACGCTCGAGCACTCCTTTTCCTTATCGTAGGTTCTTGCCACTGAATTGTTCTAAGCATACCGCTGCAACCTCATACTTGTCTATGGGGGTTGGGCTTTTGGTTGACACGAATTGCTTTAGGACTTTGTTGTTTCTTTTGGAATGGTTCGAGCTTTGGTTTGGTTGCATTGAGCTTGTTTGTTTTATTAGGTGGATTTAATTGCCCACATGTGGGCTTTGTTCGTATTTTTGATATTTTTTTTTGATGATCGAGGTTGAATCTTGTGGATCGTAGTTTCGATCCCTCTTTTCTACCATCGGTTAAATCGCGGGATGTGCTTCAATAACTAAGGTCTGAGTACAAGTCAATTGATAATACATGCAAGGTCCAACCCCAAAAAAGAGTAAAATGCTCCCACCAGGAATTGCACCCACACTACATGTCTACAACACAACTTTATGTCCCCCTCCTTTGCCACTGAGCTATGGTTGTTTCTGTAATATCCGTATTTTTTTCTTTTCCTTGTATTTTCGTTTTTGGTGTATTTCTCGATCGTAGTGACCCTCGTGTATCTTTCAGTGTGTCCTTCCTGTCAATTGTTGAACTGTATTCTTGTTATTGTTGTGCGAAACCGCCGTTTCGGGGTTGCCGTGGATCCATTTCGTGTTATTAGTCCCCAAATATTGATTCCTATCGTTTTATTCTCTTTCCGGATCATTTTTATCATTTTGGGACCCAAAGAGGGGTGTGGGCCGCGGCACAAGGTACGTGAGCCGCGGCACACAAATTTCTCCAAATGTTGGTCGAGCAATCTGTACTGTGTGCCGCGGCACACCCATACGTGCCGCGCACAAGCAGTGCCAAGGCCGCGGCACACTGTCCGGCCGCGGCACACTCGTGTGTCTTCGCGACTTAAACCAATCAGACTGTGCCGCGGCACACGCAGGCTGTGCCGCGGCACAATGCCAAAACCTGGGAGTAAATTTTCGGCCTGTGCCGCGGCACACGAAGCGGTAGTTGCGCAGACTCGTCCTTATTAGACGAGATCGGTCGTCTCCTCCCCCATTTCTCACCTGCATCGCGAGAGAGAGAGATAGAGAGGGGGAGAGTTCTTCATCCTTATACATTTGGGGGTTGATTTTCACCATTTTTCTTCGGTAGTGAAGCCCGGGCAATCAATCTAACGCGTGTTCTACGGATCTTGGTACTTGAATCTCCTAAGGTAATATTCTAAAACCCTATTTTCGATTTAATTTGGGGGTTTTGGGTTTTTCTTCCGATTCGTTCCGTTTTGTTGGTGGATTCATGATGTATACGATTGATATTGTTAGTATCTTTAGTTTTCCTACGGATTCATGGATATTTTGTGGATTTTTACGGAATCGAGAGGGTTTGGTTGTGGTCCGCCCTCGTTGTTATTTTTATTCGAATATACATGAATCGTAGGCGGGTTTCCGGGTGTATTCCATTTCCGTAATCGTCTAGAGTTGGTTGTGATTGTGTTATTCGAATCGTTAGGTTCATTCGTCGGTTCCTCACGGTCGTGCTTGATTCTTCTGCTCGCGTCATACACCGTCTATTAATCGAGGCAAGTATTTTTGGAAACCTTTAAGCTTAACATGAAATGGTTATGTATATTACTTGTTTGTAACTCACCTTGTGTTGACGGGTCAAGGAGGGAAATCTATGCCGCGCCCGGATTTCACGAGTTTCGCATCGCTAGCCAAGTCGTTAGGGTCCTTGCAAGGCCCCGAGTGAGAATGTATGCCGCCGCCTGTTCTCACGGCATAGCGTGTGCGTGGTTTTGTTTTTCCGTAATTGTAGCCAACTCGTTAGGGTCCTGTGAGGCCCCGAGTGAGAATGTATCCGCCGCCTGTTCTCAAGGCTAATTGTTTGACTGTTTATTTTCCGGAAAAGACACGTCTTGTTTTGGTTTTTTTGAAAATGATATTGGTGCATATACTATGAAATGTGTAAGCGATTGGTTTGACTTGAATACTTGTACTAGCGTAATTGCTAACCCTCCGGGACCGTTTCGGGGAAATTCGTTTTATGAATTTCAGGTCAGGTTCATCGAGACGAGCGGGCGCTGGACCAGTACACGAATGATGGCCATGCGTGATGATTGTGCACGAGTGACGTCTTAGTGTCTTTTACCTTTTCGTCTTTTGTGGTTTTGAACTAATAATTGTACCCGAGTACTTAAGGGGTTCTTGTTCGTTTGGATTGTATTGTTGCTTATTATGTTGTGTTGGATGATGATGTTATATTGACCGGTTGAACCGGGTGGATTGTTCTGTTTTGCGTCTTTATGACATGGTATTGTTCTGTTGTTTATGTGAGTGGATAAGTATGATGCTGTTCAGCCTGGTGGGTCCCATATAGGGATTCACGACGCTGTAATATACCTCGAATATCTTGAGGGTGTTACAGAAAATGGTATCGGAGCTCTAGGTTTATGGATACCTAGGCTTGTCGGTTTATTGGGTCTTGTGGTGTTTTGTTTTGCACATCATCGTCACGCTGCCATGATTCCGGTACTACCAGTGTCCGTAAGTTTTCCTTCCTCTGTTCATTATTTCCTTGTATCGTACCTTTGATTCTCGACTTGTGATTGTTCTTTTCTCGTGCTTACCCTCGTATGGTTTTTGCTACTTATTTAACTCCAGTATGGATCTTTGGAAGAGGTCGTGGTCGCGGTCGTGGTCGTGGACGCGGCCGGGACGTGGGGCGGCCGGTGGGCGGCCACGTCACGATCTTCGAGCCGGCGATGCGGCGACCGCCATAGCCATGCTTCTTCTCGGGAGCGTGCCGACCTCGGTATTGCGGCCGTTATGGCAAAGAAATGGTGAATCAAATGGCGGCGATAGCTCAGCGGTTCGAACCCGGATCGTGCCCACGCTAATCGGGCGAGCGGATCGTTGGCTCCAAGATGTTATCAAGATGCATCCTCCTCGGTTTCGGGAGCTTCAGACCCGATTGGCTGGGAAGGGTGGATCAAGGAGATATCTAAGGTCTTCGTTGCCACTAACTGTCCCGAGGAACGTAAAGTCCCTATTGCTCAATATTTTCTCACAGGGGACGCTACGGATTGGTGGGAGGCCGTTGGTCCCAAAGACCATGCCGCCGTGGGCCGAGTTTGAAGTTGATGGAGATCGAATATTGCCGTGGCCGTCGACATGTGCTCGGGTACATGCTTTTTATGATGCTCAACCGCGGGATATCCCCGTATCTCAAGCCATTGCTGATTTTAATAAGGAGTTGGGTTATGTGAAGACCCAAGTTGTCGAGGAGAGTGACAAGATTTTCCATTTCTCCAGACGGATGAAGTTGCCGATTCGGGACTATATGTCGGGGCTCGTATGCACTACATTGAAAGATTACCAGAGCAGGGCCCTTGCTTATGATATGTCTGTGACGGCGAGTGAGGCGGCCCGCGAGAGTAAGAAGCAGAAGTCGGTCGGAAATTTTTCTGGTCCCAAGAGTGGAGGCCAGCAGAAATCTCAAGCTGCAAATATTTCAACGGGCGGTTCGGCTCGTTTCTCTGGGAGCTTTCGGGGTGCCGCCGGAACCTCCGCTCATGAACCCACATGTTTTAACTGTGGTGTGCAAGGCCATAGGAGCCGGCAATGTTCTCGTCCGAAGCTTACCTGTCATACTTGTGGACAGCTAGGCCACAAGGCCCCTTTTTGTGAGCAGATCAAACAGCTTCGCGGCGCCCGTTCTTCTCAACCAGCCCCGTTAGAGCCGAGTGTGAACCAGGGCTCATTTGCTCCGCCGCCTCCACCGAGTGCCGGCCGAGGTAAGGGTCGGGGTCAGCCCGCTAGGGGTGGAGTTTCCAGTGTCGGCTCTGCTCAGCCGCGTATCTATGAGATGAGGAGAGCCGATGATCCAGCAGCTACTGTGACGACAGGTACCGTTCATGTTCATTTCCATCCTGTCAGTGTGCTTTTTGATTCGGGTGCTACGCATTCATTCATTTCTCTAGAGTGTGTACGCCGTTTGAGTCTCGACTGCTTGTCACCTTGCGAGCCTTTCATCGTTAAACTTCCTAGCGGTGATAGAATTGTCGGTGATCGAGAAGTCCGGGACTGTTCTGTGATCATTTGTGAGAGGACTTGGCCCTCTAATCTTATTGTTGTGGATATTGAGGGTGAGGATTTGATTCTCGGGAATGATTGGCTCGAGCGGCATGGCGCAATCATGAACTACCGCACGAGGATCATCACCATGTTAGCCGAGGATGGCACCGAGCACTCTTTCGTCGGGCGAAAGAGGGGGAACCAGAAATTCATCATTAACGCCTTGAAGGCGATGAGTTGTAATACCCAGTTGTAATTCAGTAATTATCACTCAGTAATTATCATTCATTATTTATCATTCAGTAATTGATACTCAGTAATTTCATTCATTATTGATCATTTGTCACTCAGATTCAGTCATGGTATTCATCATTCAGAGTAATTGTATCGAGTATCGATCGTCATTCATCATTAATCTGATTGGAGTTTCGTGCCGTGTTTATCATCATTGTCATTTTCGTTGCAAGCTGTGCTTGAGGAGTAGCGCACGCTACATACTCCTTTTAGCGTACGCTAATTGGGTATAGGTAGCGCACGCTACCGCTCAGCTTTAGCGCACGCTAAGGCTATTTGGCCGCATCCGTAAGGTACCGGACCGCAGTGAGAATATTTGTAGCGCACGCTACGAGTGGTAAGTAGCGCGCTAACGGGTCGTAGTAGCGCACGCTATGTGTGTGGAGTAGCGCGCGCTAGGGGCGGATCTGTTGAGTCCAGTGGCTACTGGACTGCACCGGGTTTATTCATAGCGCACGCTATGCATTGTTGTTAGCGTACGCAACCGATATATTAGCGCACGCTAAATAATGGTTGTAGCGCACGCTATCGAGGTTAGATCAGAGGGCAGATGGTTTTCTGGACTCCAGTACTGGGCGTCAAGTATTTCGCTAGCGCACGCTAACAATGGATAGTAGCGCACGCTAGTAGTATGGCCGTAGCGCACGCTACAAATAGGTACGTAGCGCGCGCTACCGTGTTCGGACAGTGGGTACTGGACTACCCAAATTACTCGTTAGCGCACGCTATGCACAAGGGCTAGCGCACGCTAACCTGGACTGAGTATAAATTGGACAGTTTAGTCAGAGTTCGTCATTTTTCATCTCATTTCATTCCTTCGGTATTTTTGGGCGATTCCGAGCGATCCAGAGGGGATTCTTCGAGGTGTAATCATCAATCATCATCTTCAAGTCTTTGAGTTGAATTTATCATCATCTCATCATCTTCATCACATCGAATCAAAGGTATTAATCTCTTGGATCTAGAATTTCGGATTTTTGGGTTTTCCTTCCGATTTCTTCGTGTAAGCTTGGATTATCATTGGAATATGTTAGTTATGGATTATCTACCTTGGATAAATATATTCCTCCGGATTTAATGGTTATTTTCGGAATTGTTTTCAAGAACCCTTGGGGTTGACTTCGGTTAATTGGGGATTTTCCGATTGATGTCGTTATAATCATGAATTATGGATTCCTAATGGATTATTGATATCATTGAAGTGTTTTGTTAGTTCGAAATACTCATTTTGGTGTGGGTTCGACATATTCGGGATTGGATATTTTCGTAGTTGTGCGGTCGGTTATGTATTCGTTGGAATGCCTATGAGTTTGATTATCGTTGTTTCGACCTTTGGGTTAGTCGTGTTTTGTGGTTGGATACGTGTATTGAACGATTGTTGGTAATTATTGTTATTCAAGGTTGTTCGAGCGATCGGTATCTTGGTTAGGACGTTGTTCGTGGACGGACATTCTTCATCGGTATTGTGTAAGTTAAATCTTACTCGGTTAAAAGGATACTCATTCCTTTTGTTGTTGATTGCTCATAATCATAATTCCTTCATCATAATATTAATCACTTTGAGACTTGTAAGTGTCGAATAATCATTTCATTCACGAGGAACGACGGTTCCAAATCTTTTCATTGGTTTGTCAATCACGTCACTATTACTTTCATTTCGGTGAGTCATCTTGGCCTTGTCTAATTATTATTCATTGGTGTTCATCATGGTCATTCTCGTTCATGTGACCTTCCGGGTTCATATTGCGTGGCCCGGTGTGGTGTGTGGAATTTTTAGTCGGGCACATGATGGTCATGTATTGGGTTCACCGATACATCGGACCGTGCACACGGTAACGCTTACCTCCGTGAGACTAATTAGGTACAAGGACGGGTGTGTCCGGTCATTCGTCTTGTACACTTGCACAGGACATTACGGGCGTACTATGATGCTCCTCTTCAGCGTAATTCATAATTAAGAATATTTCATCACTTCAGTTAATTCATGATTGTGTAATTTCAACTCTTGAGGATTGTTGTTACGTATGGCGGCCCGTTGGGGATTTTGTTTTCAGTCACGGCAAGGCAAAGGCACGGGAAGAGCATGTTGTGGCGGCGAGTCAGTGATACTAGTAGGGGCCCCGATGCTCGATCATTTATTGATCATTTGTGTTTCCTTTATTTATTCCGCTGCAGACATTCCGTTTGAATGCTCATTCATTCAGTGTTGTGTATTTTATCGTCACATAAAATACACATGTATTCTATTTTATCCTGGGTGTGTTGTATAAAACTCCTCATCGGAGTAATTGATGACGTAATGTGGTTCGGTACTACATTTACCTGTGTAATTCATTCATTTTCATTCGCCTGGTGGGTCCCAGTCGGGGGTCCACTGACCGTAATATCCGCCTAGTTTGGGGTGTTACGAGTTGGTATCGAGCGTGGTTTTGAATACTACCCTCCAAGTCATGTCTCATTTGAAATCATCGTCTTCGGACTTGTATCATTGGACTTTCGCGTCACGTGTGTAGTGTACAAATGCCGAGCCTATCTGACCTAGTACTGTAAGATTCCTAATGCCATGGTATAATTTCGGCATTAATCATTCATTCATAATTCATCGATTAACAATCCTCAATCATCATTGTCATTTTGACCGACGGTCAGGTTAACTCATTAATCAGTCAATTCATTTCATTGTTGATTGTTGATCGGGAAGATCGGATCATTAATTTTGTTAACTCATCCAAGATAATCATTTCAAGAACTTCATCGATAATCATGTCACGTCAATCAATCATTCATGTAATCGCTGTATTTGAGCGCGTATGCTCATTTTCATTATTTCCTAATATAATCATAATGTGATACTCATGCGAGATGTATAATCATCATATGACTTTCCACTTGATGCGGAAAGGGCTGGCGAGAGGGCGTGGAGGACGAGGCCGTGGAGCGGGCCGAATCCGAGAGCTCGTGTGAATACACGTGCAAACGCGAGGAATAATGCTAATTCATCGAGCGACGCCGCCACTCATTCACACGGACGCGATCATTCATTATCGGGAGTCGTGCCGGACACGGCTCGGTCGGAGGGTGTCCGGTTGATCCACTCGCATTTATGCAGGGCATGATGGCCCCAAATGACTCGAGATGGCTCGATTGATGGAGACGATGCATAACTCCGTCAATCGAATCGCGAGCTCCTCCGCCGCCACCTCGGAGGCAAGAGAGGAATGTGAGTAACATCATCGGCGATATCTCTCGCGCAGGCCACCTACTTTTGATGGCCTGCCCGAGCCGCAGATATCATTCATTGGCTCGAGCATTTCGAGAAGTTGTTTGCTATGGTAGAGTGTCAGGGACACAAAGTTTCTGTTGCGGCTTACTACCTTGGTAAGAGCGCACATTCTTGGTGGTTGTCGTTGAAGCCCACCGAAGGATCTTGTACTTGGGATCAGTTCAAGACTCTCATGATGGAGAGGTATTATCCGGCCCCACTCAGGGAGGCCAAGTTGTCGGAATTGCTCACCCCCGACCCCTCAACAGACGAGGATGTTCTCGCCATTGCCGAGAAATTTCAGGATCTTCTTCCATTCGCCTCATCTATCATTCACTCAGAAGCGGACAAGATCAAGTATTTCAGCAAGAGGCTGAAACCCCGTATGAGACTTCAGTTACTTAATCATAATTGCACCACGTTGGCCGAGTTCATTGAGAAGGCTCTTACTTACGAGCTTACGGCTAAGGAAATTGCTAAGCAGCAACCTTCGTCTGCTAGCAAGAAGTCCAAGAACCGTAATCGGTCGGACGGGAGTCGTGCCACTTTCAAGAAACCCCGTGCGGGCTCGCTTTCGAGCGACCTTCGGTGTCGTCTAAACCCGCGGAATCTCGGTCTCGGCGGCCTCGGCCATCACTGTTATAAGCTGCGGGAACTTGGTCACCTTAGTACCAAGTGTCCGGCAGACTATCACATGTCATAATTGTGGAATTCTTGGGCATAAGGCCCGTTTTGCCGTAGGGACTCCAAACCTACTCGGGCGTCATCGCAGCCCCTAAGCGATGTTGCTCGTAATCGAGCCACTCAATCGGCGTCGTTTAAAAGCAGGAGCGACTAAAGGTGGAGCTTTTAGCCACAAGCAGGAGCGTCCGGTCTGGGACTAGCAAGCCGGATTTATGAGATGAAGAAGACCGATGATCCGAGGCCCGAATGATCTCGTGTACACTCGATATTCTATCTCAACTGTGTGTACTCTTTTCGATCTTGGTGCATCGCATTCATTCATTTCCGAGTCATGTTTGAGTAGACTACGTGCAGGTAGTGCTACTAGTTGTGAGCCTTATGTCATTGGCCTACCCGATGGTAGACGAATTATCGTGTCGGGAGATTCGATTGTCGATTCGATTTCATGGTCGTGTATGGCCGGCGGACCTAATCGTGGTAGATTTGCCGAGGGACGACGTCATCTTGGGTATTGATTGGATGGATTGTCATGATGCCATCATTAATGTCCGTAAGCGTATGGTCACTATCATTTGAACGATGGAGTTGAATGTGTGTTTCGAGGAGGTAATCCTACATTGCTCGTAAGGTCATTAATTCAATGAAAGCGGTAAGGTTACTCAATCGGGGATGTGTCGGTTATTGGTGCTATATGGCCAAAACCGAAGTCATCGATAATGTTAACGGATATTCGGTGGTGAGGGAATATGCCGATGTTTTTCAGACGAGTTACTGGTTTGCCTCCACGGAGGAATGTGGAATTCACGATTGAGTTGGAACACAGTACGTCCCGATATCGAAGGCACCGTCGGATGGCCCGGCGTAAATGCAGAATTAAAGAACCAACTTGAAGAGTTGTTCGAGAAGGGTTATATTCGACCGAGTGCGTCCCGTGGGGAGCACCGGTGTTATTTGTCAAGAAGAAGGATGGTTCATTCCGCTTATGTATTGATTATCGGAGTTGAACAGGTGACGATCAAGAATAAGTATCCCTTACCCCGTATTGATGATCTCTTAGATCAACTTCGGGAGCTTCAAGATTCTCCAAGATCGACTTAAGGTCCGGATATCATCGATTGCGGATCCGGAGTCGGATATCGCGAGGACGGCGTTCGAACACGCTATGGTCACTATGAGTTTGTGGTTATGCCGTTTGGATTGACTAATGCACTGCGGTATTCATGGAGTTAATGAATCGGGTTTTCATCGACTTTTTGGATCAGTTTGTTGTTGTCTTCATCGACGACATTTTGATTTATTCTCGTGACCGGGAGGAACACGAGTTCCACCTTCATCAAGTGCTAGACGTGTTGAGACGAGGACAACTTTATGGGAAGTTTTCCAAATGTGAGTTCTGGATGTCCGAAGTGACTTTTCTCGGTCATGTAATTTCATCAGACGGAGTTCGTGTCGATCCTCAGAAGACTGAGGCTATTCGAGATTGGCTACCTCCGAAGAACGTTAAGGAAATCCGAAGTTTCCTCGGATTAGCGGGTTATTATCGGCGATTTGTAGAGGGATTTTCTAGAATCGCTCAACCCTTAACGAACCTTTTGAGGAAGGATAAGAAATACACGTGGTCCGACGCGTGTCAACGGAGTTTTGAGGAACTCAAGAGCCGGTTAATGTCAGCACCTGTACTTTCCTTACCGCAGGGGATGGAAGGATTTGTGGTCTATAGTGATGCGTCCGGACAGGGTCTCGGATGTGTGCTCATGCGAGCGGAAGGTTATTGCCTATGCTTCACGGCAATTGAGACCTTACGAGATTAATTATCCGACCCACGACACGGAGCTAGCGGTAGTGGTGTTCGCTTTGAAGATTTGGCGTCATTATCTTTATGGCGTTACATCGATATTCACCGATCATAAGAGCTTAAAGTATATATTTACTCGAAGGAGTTAAATATGCGTCAGAGACGGTGGTTGGAATTAATCAAAGATTATGATATTGAGATCCTCTACCACCTGGGCAAGGCGAACGTTGTCGCCGACGCCTTGAGTCGTAAGTCCGTTCAGGAGCAGATGCTTGCCCGTTTAACAGTTCAGAAGGAGCTTCAGCAGGAATTCCTTAGACCCGAGATCGAGGTCTGGCTTCAGCGAGTTTAGGGGCAACTTTGTATGTTAGAGATTTCATCGTCACTCGAGGAGGAAATTCGAGAGAATCAGGGTTCGGACCCATCATTGTTGCGCATCCGAGAGGATGTGGCTCAGGGGAAAGCCCCTGGATTTGTTGTCCACGAGGATGGACTTTTGAGGTTTAAGAATCGGTTGTGCGTACCGGCAAATGACGAGTTGAAAAACTCGATTTTGAAAGAAGCTCATGCTACCCCTTATTCCGTTCATCCGGGGTCTAGCAAGATGTACAAGGACTTGAAACAAAATTACTGGTGGAGTAATATGAAGCGAGAAGTCGCAGAATTTGTTTCGAGATGCTTAACTCACAACAAGTTAAGATTGAACATCGGCGGGCGGGTATCTTTGAAACCCCTTCCTATTCCCGAGTGGAAGTGGGAAGACATTTCTATGGATTTCATCACGAGTTTGCCGACAGTCGCCGTGGCATGAACACGGTGCAGGTGATCGTGGACCGCTTAACCAAATCAGCTCATTTCCTTGAAATCAAGGAAACGTGGGGTCCCGAGAGACTTGCTCAACTGTTCATCAAAGAGATAGTCAGCCGCACGGTACTCTAAAAGTATCGTTTCCGATCGTGACGGACGGTTTGTGTCGCATTTTGAAATCAGTTCATCGTGCTATGGGAACTCGGCTTAATCTCGTACCGCTTTTCATCCTCGGTCAGACGGACAATCAGAGAGGACCATTCGGACATTAGAGGACATGTTGAGGGCATGCGTCCTCGATTGGAAAGACGATTGGGAAGCCCAACTACCATTGATCGAGTTCACGTATAATAATAGTTGGCATGCTTCGATCAAGATGGCACCTTACGAGGCCTTGTATGGTCGCCGTTGTCGATCTCCGTTGTCTTTGGGACGACTTATCGAGAATCAATCGACCGAGCCCGATATGCTTATAGCGCCCGTGAGAAGGTAGCTTTGATCGAGTCGTTTGTTGACCGCTCAGTCGGCGAAATCATATGCAGATAACCGTCGCCGACCATTAGAGTTCGAGGCTGGTGACCATGTGTTGGTCAAGGTATCCCAGTCGTGGTATCTTCCGTTTTGGGAAGAGGGAAAGTTGAGTCCGAGATTCATTGGACCGTTTGAGATTTTGGATCGAGTGGGCGAGTTAGCTTATCGATTGGCTTTACCTCCGTTGAGCCGAATTCATAATGTGTTTCATGTCTCTCGATTGCGGAAGTATGTTGCCGACCCGAGTCACATACTTGATTCGACGAAATCGAGATCGCCGACGATCATTCATATGAGGAACGTCCTATGCGAGTTTTAGAGCGGCGAATCAAGCGGTTGAGGAATAAGACGATTCCTTTGGTTAAAATTCGGTGGTCTAGACACGGAGTCGAAGAGGCTACTTGGGAAACCGAGGATAGTATGCGGGAGAGTTATCCCGAGTTGTTTGACCCTTAGTTTCGGGGACGAAACTCTTTTAAGGGGTGTATGTAATACCCGGTTGTAATTCAAGAATTATCACTCATTAATTATCATTCATTATTTATCATTCAAGAATTGATACTCGTAATTTCATTCATTATTGATCATTTGTCACTCGATTCAGTCATGGTATTCATCATTGAGTAATTGTATCGAGTATCGATCGTCATTCATCATTAATCTGATTGGAGTTTCGTGCCGTGTTTATCATCATTGTCATTTTCGTTGCAAGCTGTGCTTGAGGAGTAGCGCACGCTACATACTCTTTTTAGCGTACGCTAATTGGGTATAGGTAGCGCACGCTACCGCTCAGCTTTAGCGCACGCTAAGGCTACCTTGGCTGCAGTCCAGAAGGTACTGGACTGCAGGTGAGAATATTTGTAGCGCACGCTACGAGTGGTAAGTAGCGCGCGCTAACGGGTCGTAGTAGCGCACGCTATGTGTGTGGAGTAGCGCGCGCTAGGGGCGGATCAGGTTGAGTCCAGTGGCTACTGGACTGCACCGGGTTTATTCATAGCGCACGCTATGCATTGTTGTTAGCGTACGCAACCGATATATTAGCGCACGCTAAATAATGGTTGTAGCGCACGCTATCGAGGTTAGATCAGAGGGCAGATGGTTTTCTGGACTCCAGTACTGGGCGTCAAGTATTTCGCTAGCGCACGCTAACAATGGATAGTAGCGCACGCTAGTAGTATGGCCGTAGCGCACGCTACAAATAGGTACGTAGCGCGCGCTACCGTGTTCGGACAGTGGGTACTGGACTACCCAAATTACTCGTTAGCGCACGCTATGCACAAGGGCTAGCGCACGCTAACCTGGTCTGAGTATAAATTGGACAGTTTAGTCGAGTTCGTCATTTTCATCTCATTTCATTCCTTCGGTATTTTTGGGCGATTCCGAGCGATCCAGAGGGGATTCTTCGAGGTGTAATCATCAATCATCATCTTCAAGTCTTTGAGTTGAATTTATCATCATCTCATCATCTTCATCACATCGAATCAAAGGTATTAATCTCTTGGATCTAGAATTTCGGATTTTTGGGTTTTCCTTCCGATTTCTTCGTGTAAGCTTGGATTATCATTGGAATATGTTAGTTATGGATTATCTACCTTGGATAAATATATTCCTCCGGATTTAATGGTTATTTTCGGAATTGTTTTCAAGAACCCTTGGGGTTGACTTCGGTTAATTGGGGATTTTCCGATTGATGTCGTTATAATCATGAATTATGGATTCCTAATGGATTATTGATATCATTGAAGTGTTTTGTTAGTTCGAAATACTCATTTTGGTGTGGGTTCGACATATTCGGGATTGGATATTTTCGTAGTTGTGCGGTCGGTTATGTATTCGTTGGAATGCCTATGAGTTTGATTATCGTTGTTTCGACTTTTGGGTTAGTCGTGTTTTGTGGTTGGATACGTGTATTGAACGATTGTTGGTAATTATTGTTATTCAAGGTTGTTCGAGCGATCGGTATCTTGGTTAGGACGTTGTTCGTGGACGGACATTCTTCATCGGTATTGTGTAAGTTAAATCTTACTCGGTTAAAAGGATACCCATTCCTTTTGTTGTTGATTGCTCATAATCATAATTCATTCATCATAATATTAATCACTTTGAGACTTGTAAGTGTCGAATAATCATTTCATTCACGAGGAACGACGGTTCCAAATCTTTTCATTGGTTTGTCAATCACGTCACTATTACTTTCATTTCGGTGGGTCATCTTGGCCTTGTCTAATTATTATTCATTGGTGTTCATCATGGTCATTCTCGTTCATGTGACCTTCCGGGTTCATATTGCGTGGCCGGGTGTGGCTGTGTGGAATTTTTAGTCGGGCACATGATGGTCATGCATTGGGTTCACCGATACATCGGACCGTGCACACGGTAACGCTTACCTCCGTGAGACTAATTAGGTACAAGGACGGGTGTGTCCGGTCATTCGTCTTGTACACTTGCACAGGACATTACGGGCGTACTATGATGCTCCTCTTGGCGTAATTCATAATTAAGAATATTTCATCACTTGATTAATTCATGATTGTGTAATTTCAACTCTTGAGGATTGTTGTTACGTATGGCGGACCCGTTGGGGGATTTTGTTTTGTGTCACGGCAAGGCAAAGGCACGGGAAGAGCATGTTGACGGCGAGTCCAGTGATACTAGTAGGGGCCCGATGCCTTTCGGTCATTTATTCAGTCATTTGTGTTTCCTTTATTTATTCCGCTGCAGACATTCCGTTTGAATGCTCATTCATTCAGTGTTGTGTATTTTATCGTCACATAAAATACACATGTATTCTATTTTATCCTGGGTGTGTTGTATAAAACTCCTCATCGGAGTAATTGATGACGTAATGTGGTTCGGTACTACATTTACCTGTGTAATTCATTCATTTTCATTCGCCTGGTGGGTCCCAGTCGGGGGTCCACGGCACTGTAATATCCGCCTAGTTTGGGGTGTTACATGAGTCTCCTGCGAAAGGGGTGTACTGGCTATTGGTGCTACGCCTTGAAGGCGGAGAGTGGTGGAGTCGAGCTTTCGTCGATTCCAATCGTTAATGAGTTTCCTGATGTTTTTCCTAACGAGTTACCGGGATTGCCACCAGATCGTGAGGTCGAGTTCGCTATAGAGTTAGAGCCGGGTGCGGCTCCAATTTCGAAGGCGCCCTATCGCATGGCACCTTCAGAGATGTCCGAGTTGAAGAAGCAGTTGAGTGAGCTTCTTGAGTCGGGGTATGTTCGACCGAGCGCCTCGCCTTGGGGTGCACCGGTCCTGTTTGTGCGGAAGAAGGATGGTTCACTACGTTTGTGTATCGACTATCGTGAACTAAACAAGGTGACCATCAAGAACAAGTATCCTTTGCCGAGAATTGATGACTTGTTCGATCAGTTGCAGGGAGCTACGGTATTCTCGAAGATTGATTTGAAATCGGGGTACTATCAGCTCCGGGTGAGAGAGTCCGATGTGCCGAAGACAGCTTTTCGGACGAGATACGAACATTATGAGTTTGTAGTTATGCCTTTCGGGTTAACTAATGCGCCGGCGGTGTTCATGCAGTTGATGAACAAAGTATTTATCGAGTATTTGGATAAGTGTGTCGTCGTCTTCATCGACGATATTCTTATTTATTCGAGGAACGAGGAAGAGCATGCCCATCATTTGCGGATAGTGTTAGACATTTTGAGGGCCGAGCAACTCTATGCGAAGTTCTCGAAATGTGAGTTCTGGCTGAAGGAAGTGATGTTTTTGGGTCACGTGATTTCAGTCGAGGGGGTTCGTGTAGATCCGCAGAAGATCGAGGCGGTGTTGGATTGGGCACCGCCCAAAAACGTGAGAGAGCTCCGAAGTTTCTTGGGATTGGCTGGCTACTACCGTAGGTTCGTTGAGGGTTTCTCGAAACTGGCTCGACCACTTACACGGTTGCTCCAGAAATCTGAGAAGTTCGTCTGGAATGACGAGAGGCAGTCGAGTTTTGAAGAACTGAAGAAGCGTTTGACTTCAGCCCCGGTTTTGGCATTGCCATGTGGCAATGAGGGTTTTGCCGTTTATAGCGATGCTTCGGGCCAGGGTCTTGGGTGCGTATTGATGCAGCACGGCAAGACCATTGCCTATGCGTCGAGACAGTTGAGACCGTATGAGCTTAACTACCCTACCCATGATTTGGAGTTAGCGGCAGTCGTTTTTGCGCTCAAGATTTGGCGTCACTATCTTTTCGGCTCTACATGTCAGATTTTTACCGATCATAAAAGTCTGAAATACATATTTACTCAGCGGGAGTTGAATATGAGGCAGAGGAGGTGGTTAGAGCTGATTAAGGATTATGACCTCGAAATCCTTTATCATCCGGGCAAGGCGAACGTCGTGGCCGACGCCTTGAGTCGGAAACCGATTGCATTGCGATCGCTTGATATCCTTACGTCTCAGTACGAGCTTCGGCGAGCTTTAATCGAATTAGATGTTGAGGTTCTGTTGCCGGGAACTGTCGGACAATTTCATGCTTTGGAAATTTCGTTGTCTTTGACCGATGAGATTAAGCTGAAGCAGTCAGAGGATCCGATGATTACTCAAATCCGAGAGAATGTTCTTAAAGGAAAGTCTCCTGGATTTGTGATTCACGAGGATGGTGTTTTGAGATTCCAGAGTCGGCTTTGTGTGCCGAACGACTCAGAGTTGAGACAGAGTATTTTGCGGGAGGCCCATGCTACACCTTACTCCGTTCATCCTGGTTCGAGTAAGATGTACAAGGACCTGAGAAGAAATTTCTGGTGGAATGATATGAAGGATGAGGTCGCATGTTGTAGCGAGATGTTTGACTTGTCGTGAGTCAAGATCGAGCATCGTGACTACCGGGTTATTGCGATCACTTCCCGTTCGGAATGGAAATGGGAAGATATATCGATGGATTTCGTTACGAGTTTGCCGAGATCGAGGTCGGGCATGAATATGGTATGGGTGATTGTTGATCGCGACCAAGTCGGCACATTTTCCGGGCATCAAGGACACTTGGGGCCGGAGAAGTTAGCTCGTGTGTTTATTGCGCAGATCGTGAGACTTCACGGTACTCGAAGTCTATTGTTTCGGATCGTGACGGCCGTTTGTATCGCACTTGGCGGGCGGTGCATAAGGCGTTGGGAACCGGTTGCGTTTGAGTACCTCTTTTCATCCCGATCGGATGGGCGGTCGGACGCACTATCCAGACGTTCGAAGACTTGTTGCGTGCTGTGCTCTCGATTGGAGTAGTAGTGGGAGGAACATTTGCCGCTGATCGAATTCACGTATAACAATAGTTGGCACGTCGATTCGGATGGCACCGTCTGAGGCACTTTATGGGCGGCGATGTCGATCACCGATTTGTTGGAATGAGGCGTCCGATTTGGTCGGGACCGAGCGGATGTCGTTCTAGAGACGAGGCGGAAGATAGAATTAATTCGGGAACGGATGTTGGCGCCCAGAGTCGACAAAGTCGTATCTGACGTCGTCGTCGACCTTTGGAATTCGAGGTGGGAGACCACGTTTTGCTAAAGGTGTCGCCGGCGAAGGGAGTTTCGTTTTGGGAAGAAAGGAAAGTTGAGTCCGAGATTTATCGGCCCCTTTGAGATCCTCGAGCGAGTCGGCGGGTTAGCATACCGTTTGGCGTTACCCCCGGCCTTGAGTCACGTTCATAACGTTTTTCATGTTTCCCAGCTGAGGAAATATGTTCCAGATCCTAGTCACGTCATCGATTATGGCGAGATTGATATTGCTGAAGATATTACTTTTGAGGAGCGTCCTTTGAAGATTTTGGAACATCGTGAGAAACGACTGAGGCATAAAACCATCCCTTTGGTCAAGGTGCAGTGGTCGAGACACGGTGTCGAGGAGGCAACTTGGGAAACCGAGGATAGCATGCGTGCTAGGTACCCCGAGTTGTTTGTTCCTTAAGTTTCGGGACGAAACTTATTTTTAGAGGGGTAGAATGTAATATCCGTATTTTTTTTCTTTTCCTTGTATTTTCGTTTTTGGTGTATTTCTCGATCGTAGTGACCCTCGTGTATCTTTCAGTGTGTCCTTCCTGTCAACTGTTGAACTGTATTCTTGTTACTGTTGTGCGAAACCGCCGTTTCGGGGTTGCCGTGGATCCATTTCGTGTTATTAGTCCCCAAATATTGATTCCTATCGTTTTATTCTCTTTCCGGATCATTTTTATCATTTTGGGACCCAAAGAGGGGTGTGGGCCGCGGCACAAGGTACGTGAGCCGCGGCACACAAATTTCTCCAAATGTTGGTCGAGCAATCTGTACTGTGTGCCGCGGCACACCCATCCGGTGCCGCGGCACAGTGCCAGGCCAGTGCCGCGGCACACCTGTCCGGTGCCGCGGCACACTCGTGTGTCTTCTGCGACTTAAACCAATCATGCGTGTGCCGCGGCTGCACGTATGCCGCGGCACAATGCCAAAACACAGGAGTACATTTTCGGCTGTGCGCGGCACACTTCGCTGCCGCGGCACACGAAGCGGTAGTTGCGCAGACTCGTCCTTATTAGACGAGATCGGTCGTCTCCTCCCCATTTCTCACCTGCATCGCGAGAGAGAGAGATAGAGAGGGGGAGAGTTCTTCATCCTTATACATTTGGGGGTTGATTTTCACCATTTTTCTTCGGTAGTGAAGCCCGGGCAATCAATCTAACGCGTGTTCTACGGATCTTGGTACTTGAATCTCCTAAGGTAATATTCTAAAACCCTATTTTCGATTTAATTTGGGGGTTTTGGGTTTTTCTTCCGATTCGTTCCGTTTTGTTGGTGGATTCATGATGTATACGATTGATATTGTTAGTATCTTTAGTTTTCCTACGGATTCATGGATATTTTGTGGATTTTTACGGAATCGAGAGGGTTTGGTTGTGGTCCGCTCTCGTTGTTATTTTTATTCGAATATACATGAATCGTAGGCGGGTTTCCAGGTGTATTCCATTTCCGTAATCGTCTAGAGTTGGTTGTGATTGTGTTATTCGAATCGTTAGGTTCATTCGTCGGTTCCTCACGGTCGTGCTTGATTCTTCCGTTCCGTTCGCGTCACCGTCTATTAATCGAGGCAAGTATTTTTGGAAACCTTTAAGCTTAACATGAAATGGTTATGTATATTACTTGTTTGTAACTCACCTTGTGTTGGCCCGACGGGGTCAAGGAGGGAAATCTATCCGCCGCCTGGATTTCACGAGTTTCGCACCGCTAGCCAACTCGTTAGGGTCCTTGCAAGGCCCCGAGTGAGAATGTATGTTGCCGCCTGTTCTCACGGCATAGCGTGTGCGTGGTTTTGTTTTTACGTAATTGTAGCCAACTCGTTAGGGTCCTGTGAGGCCCCGAGTGAGAATGTATCGCCGCCTGTTCTCAAGGCTAATTGTTTACTATTTATTTTCCTAGGAAAGACACGTCTTGTTTTGGTTTTTTTGAAAATGATATTGGTGCATATACTATGAAATGTGTAAGCGATTGGTTTGACTTGAATACTTGTACTAGCGTAATTGCTAACCCCTCTGGGGACCCGTTTCGGGGAAATTCGTTTTATGAATTTCAGGTCAGGTTCATCGAGACGAGCGGGCGCTGGACCAGTACACGAATGATGGTCATGCGTGATGATTGTGCACGAGTGACGTCTTAGTGTCTTTTACCTTTTCGTCTTTTGTGGTTTTGAACTAATAATTGTACCCGAGTACTTAAGGGGTTCTTGTTCGTTTGGATTGTATTGTTGCTTATTATGTTGTGTTGGATGATGATGTTATATTGACCGGTTGAACCGGGTGGATTGTTCTGTTTTGCGTCTTTATGACATGGTATTGTTCTGTTGTTTATATGAGTCGATAAGTATGATGCTGTTCAGCCTGGTGGGTCCCATATAGGGATTCACGGCGCTGTAATATACCTCGAATATCTTGAGGGTGTTACAGTTTCGCATGTGAAACCAATTGAAGTTGGATTCTTTGTACTCTTTACCTTTTTTCCCAGGTTTTCTAATAAAAATTACTTAGCCAAAAAAACGTGCAAATGTAAGAACGTAAAAATAAAAATTAAGGCCACGTTTACTTCATCAGTTTTTTAGAAAAAATTTCTAAGAAAACAGAAAAAAATGAAAATACGTTCAAATTAGATATTTTCAAAAAAAAAAACTAGAAAACTGAAAAACACGGTTTTTCAAATTATAACTGAACTTTAGAAAATTATAGAAAACAGTCTTGACTTGTTTTCTAGATTTAGAAAATTAGAAAACACGCTAGAGTTGTGCTATAAACAAGCTAGACACTCTTCAAACAATCGAACCTCAACAAATACACATATTTTAATATTTTTTAAAAACTATGAGCCATACTTGTAGTTATGAATACGTTACATAATTAATATTTTTAAATGATAACATCAAATGAACCATAGTAGATTTATAGAGGTATATTAAAATGTAATGTATAATAATTAGTTATATGTTAATGTAAAAAGTATGTATATAATTTTTTGAGAGGATACTACAAAACTATTTTTTGAGAGTCAAGAACTACAAAGAGAAAACACTAATCAGTGGCGAACAATTATATCTACTGAACTGTGGAGGGATATATGAATATATTGATCAGTCAGATTTATTTTTTAGATGAAAAAGACCATCTTTTGAGTGTATATATATAGTATTGAGTAGATTTATAGAGGTATATTAAAATGTAATGTATAATAATTAGTTATATGTTAATGTAAAAAGTATGTATATAATTTATGAAACTAAAAAAGGTAGAAAACCGATAAATTCTATTTGCATATTTGGAACATATTTTCCTAGTTTTCAACAGTTTTCATAGAAATTGAAAACTCAGAAAATTTTAGAAAATTTTGGAGAAAAAAAGCAGAAAATTTTTCCACAAGTAAACGGTCCCTAAGATGCTGTGTTCCCCAGTATGCTACCATGCTCAAAATTAATATAACCACAAGAATAATCTGAAAAAATAATTTACGTGTATAAAGATATTACTACATGTTATAAAATATATTTACAACATAAAGACATGCAAAATATAATCAACTATGAAGAATATATAAACACATCATCTTATAAAATGAGTTAGAATATCTTCTTTTGATCTGAATTTTGTTGAACTGAACTGAATTGAATTGAATTTTGATGAATTGAACAGAATTGAGTTGAACAGAATTGTGTTGAACTGAATTGATTGGACTGAACTGAAGTTAATAAATAATATTAAATATTAAATAATAACAATATAGAATAACAATATATATTGTTATTTATTATTAATATTAAATAACAATATATATATATGTAACAACAAAAGTATTAGTATATATTACAAAAATAATAAATTAAATAATAATAATAACAATAATAATAAGAAAAACATTATATATAATATTATCGATAATATTAATATAAATCTATCGCATAAAAAGTATTGAACCCTTACAATCAAAAATGAGGGACGGAAGTACTTGAATTTTGCGAAAATTAGGATGGAATCAAAATTGGAATATTCCGCGCTAGCTGTTTTCCTCTGTGCAGCGTTGTACATATCACCCACCAATTAAATTACACCGGCGGCTCTTACTAATTAAATCATTCCTTAATCTCTACTCCTTTAAAAATAAATTAACAGTAGTTTTATTAGAATACCGATTTTTTTTTTATTTACACCACAACCTTTTACCCAAATTTAAAGTTACATCAAAATCATTTTTTTTCGATCGATATTAAAACATTTCAACAGTTTACGTTTACACAAAAATTGAGACGACCTTAGTTTGTCCGTCAGTTTGCAAATTTTTGTGTTGCCAAAGTTTAATTATGCATCTGTACCTTTTGTTCAATTTTCACTCGCTTGTAGCAAAAGGCGAAATCTCTCGCCCTCAGGGCCCCCACCCCCGGTCCGATAGGGATTGGTGGAGGAATTAAATCATGGTGACTTAACGGCCCACTAGGTGAGAGGAATAGTGTCTGGTGCCCACAAGGAGCTATCCCCCACATGGGAGGGATAAAATTCCCACACTGCGGCTGCCAGGACTCGAACCTGCGTCCTTGTAGCAATCTGCCACCCAGGAATCAGTTGAGCTGCCCATGCGGACTTCAACTTTCACTCGCTACTTAAACCTTTGTAAATTATCTCACTCGCTACCTAAACATTTCATGAAATTTTGATTTTGCGCTAACAACTGTCTGTTTTGCCCTTAATGACGCGTGAAAAACACGCATAATGACGGACAATGTTAACACCATCCAAATTTTGGGTTGACTCAAACTGTTGACTAACGTTTAGGTATCGAGTGAAAAAAGAAATTGTAGTGTAACTTTAAATTTGGCCAAAATGTTCTGATGTAAAAAAAAAAAAAAAAAAAAAAAGGTAATTTCTCTAGAATATAATATGCCCCAAACCCTTCCTCCCTTCCTATAAATAACCCCTCTCTTCGCGTTCGTTATCTTCTTTCGGCATACTCGAGAAAAGCTTCTATAAGGTTAGCCTTTCTGATCTCATCGCTTTTCATTTCGTCATTTTTATTATTATTTATTTGTTGTTTTGCTTCTATTATTTCTTCATTTTTTAATATTTTCGTTAATTGGTTTCTATTTTGTTTCTGATTTGTTGATCGATTTTTTTTTTTTTTTTTTTTTTTACCTTTCTGCCTGCAGATTATCTGAAACAGTCAATCTCGTCTCTGAATACAGATCTAGGGTTTCTACACAGATTGGGGAAATTGAATTTCGAACCATCGTTTACATGTCTTGAGTTTTTATGACGTACGCTATTTTTATGCGTCGAATTAGAATCCTCCACTCCTTCTCAGTAGTATTCCTTTTCTGGTTCTATGTGTTTTCATGAACTATTCCCGTGATTCTCAGGAACCCTAATCCGTAGCTATCAAGCCTCTCTATTTTTTCCTAATAAAAATTTAGAATATTTATATCTTTTTCATTTGATTAGAACAATAAAAATTGTAAATACCCAATTAATTCTGCACTCAATCTTTCCAAAAAAAATGGGTTCAAAGCAACAGCCAACAAGCCTAGACTCCGAATTGGACGAGAGGAGGAGAAAGCGAAAGCTATCAAATCGCGAATCCGCGCGCAAGTCCCGGATGAGAAAGCAACAACGTCTGGAGGAGCTGACTGTTCAAATCAGCCGTTTCCAGGAGGAAAACAAGAAGCTGAGACAGATGATTGACGGTGCATCGCAGCTGTACGTCAATTTCGCGTCCGAGAATAATGTGGTGAGGGCTCAGATTGCGGAGCTGACCGACCGCCTCCATTCCTTGAATTCCGTGATTCAAATTGCATCTGAGGTGAATGGGATGGCGTTTGATATTCCTGATATTCCCGATACTTTACTTGAGCCGTGGCGGTTGCCTTGCCCTACTCAACCCATCCCTGCATCGGCTGATATGTTTGAGTACTGAAAAGAAAATGCTGAAGGATCTTTGATTCGACTAGATGGTGATGTATCTTTGATTCTACTATATGGTTGTTTGGATTCTAGTGAGGATTTTGCAGATTGCAGTATATTGTTAAGAAGTCTGTCTGATTTAAGTTGGTGTTTTGGTCATAGTTATGATGGATGAATTCCTTGTATGTCTATATGTTATGGTGGTTGTGGTTGGTGTTTTTTGTTGACATTTAATGATGTATAAATAAATGATGGATGTTGTCCCTCTTGTGATGATGGATTGGTATTATGAATATGACACTCATTTTCTATTAAGACGGCTCTCCACAATCGGATGTGGTTGAAAGTTTATCTTATAAGTTAGTCGATGCTGCTGATAAACTAGTTGATGGTTGATAAGCTAGCTTGTTGAGATAGTATTTTTTTTAAAAGAAACTGTCATATTATAGAACAAACAAGGTTAGGGAGGCCTATTCCCTTACAAAGCTGATATTTTTTGGGGGCCAACTCCCAAACACAGCCGCAAATGAAATAATGCAAACTAACTAAATACAAGAAAGTAAGTGAATTTTTTGGAGGCCAAATTCCATACATAGCCACACAACAACCGACACAAACAAATATCTTCAGTTGAGTGTCTGGTTCGAGCTTGAATATCTGCAGAAATGAACCAGGAGCCGTGTAAGAAACAGATATTTCTACCCAGGTCAAGTTTGAGCGTCAGCCGAGTATCAGGCCTTGGTTTAGAGCTAAAACTGAATCCATCAAATTGTACTTGAAAACACATTTATGGTGTAGCAAACGAGATTTTAAGTAAGCTAAAAAAGTAAACTAATTTATTTTTTACCAAACATACACATAATGTCAATTGTTTATCCGAATCCGAATGTGAATCATGTGGAATAGGGAAGAAAAATATCAATTTTTTATGATTTTTAGTAATATATGATTAGACATGCTAATGATATTTGTGCCAAATTGTGCTATTTTAAGGAAATAGAGAAAATATTATTCAGTACGAATTCAAGATTTCGAAATGATTTCTGCACGAATCAGCAAAAAAAAAATATAAATAATTAATTAAAATCCAAATTAACCAACAGTTCAAACTTCAATCTTGTCCATCATACAAGCGCTGTAACTAAGAAAGCTTCAACATTGAAGCTTAAATCGTATTATAACAGCAGCTTTATACCAAACGTCATTAACCAGCGAATAAAACGACACGACGCCAATAAACATCTCAATTATCGCAAGTACGGCACACATCCCTCTCCGGGTTTGTCCTCGCAATAACTCTTCAATGGATCAGACTCCTTCATCTTGTCCCTCGCGTGGCTCGCCGCGGCGCTCAGCTCCTCCACCTCGTCCCACGCCGCCGCGCACTCTCCGCTGACAGGATTATCCGAGCATGCCTCCTCGGCGTTCTTGATGCTCTCCTCCACCTTCTCCGACAGCTTGGCCGGCGCAGCCGCCACGGGGCGGACGCAAACCCGCCGGAATTGGGTGGAGCTCCTCTTCCATGGGCTGTTGAGGGCTGAAAACTTGATTGGATTAGGTTTTGAGGAGCATGATGAGCTGGCGAACACATTGGGGGTTGTGATGCTAACTCCGGCTACGGCTGCCATTGTTGGACTCTGCAAAAAAGTTTAGTTGCTCGACGGTAAGTGATAAGAATCTTATGAATGAATGTGATAGTTGTTTTGCAGAGGGTCTTTGAGAGGATAAACACTTGTGGTATGGAGTGATTGTGGTCACAATTTCCTATCGTTATTCGTTCCTAGACCAATTCTAAGCTTCCACGTAGCCCTTTGAACATAAATAAAAGAGGAATGATAGGAACACATCCCCAAGTAGGGGTGTACAAACCAGTTTTTTTTTCAAACCGGATCGGTTTTTGGTCAAAGTTTGAAAACCGATTTCTTGACCAAACCGGTTCGGTTCGGTTTTTATGTGTGCAAAAATTCGAATCTATACTAACCAGCTTGGGTCGGATTGAGACCGGTTCGGTCACGAAAAACTGGTTATAACCGTTTTTTTGAAAAGAAAAAAAAAACTTAAGAAAGTGATATCTTGTTATTAAATAAACCCATTATATATTAAATATAAACTTTTATTAAATAAACTCATTACAACATCAACTTTTATTCAAACATTTAGAATTTAAAATATAAACTTTTATTCATCGAGAGTGATATCTTCTTATTAAATAAACCCATTATACATCAAATATAAACTTTTATTAAATAAACTCATTATACTTCAACTTTTATTCAAACATTTAGAATTTAAAACATAAACTTTTATTCATCGAGAGTGATATCTTCTTCAGAGCTAGCCTCGCGCGAAGCTTCATCGTGAGCAAATTCTTCATCGGAGAGTGAGATTGCAAAACCTTCTTCCACCTCGATATCGTGTATTTCTTGTTCAATGTCTAGTTCGCCTTCAAGACTTTGAGTGTGTTGTATACGCTCGAATGCGTCCAAGTGATCCTTCAAGCAAATACACATCTCCAATGATGTCGGTGTGAGTCTTGTTCTTCGTATAGATAATACCCTGCCACTAAGAGAAAAAGCGGATTCCGAAGCTACGGTAAATGCTTGGACGGTTAGAAAATCTCGGGCCATGGCGGTTAGAACGGGAAATTGAGTTTCCCTTCATTTTCACCAAGCCAAAATATCAAAATTTGCGAATTCATGGGATCCCATAGTGGATAAAAAATCGGTTCCAATATATCTCACATATTCGCTAGTCGATGATTGCTCACCCTCACCCCTAGCTCGTTTAGTGTTTTTTTCTCTTAAACTATAATATAAGTTAAGCATGAGATCCGCGCTAGTACGAGTAGAAAATGATGATGAAAACGAAGTTGAAGAATCATATCTTGAACCATAACTTTTAAAATAAACCCCGAATAAATCTTTAAAATTTTTGTTAAAAGTGGTTTTTGCATCTCTTGCATAGAAAACGTTTTCGTTATGCAACTCTAAATCAATAGATATTTTGTCGATAAGTAGTTCCACCCCGCTAATATTCATACATGGGATCAACGCGGCGGAACAAGTAATTACCGGTGCTTTGAAATATTTTCTTAGTTTTACTTTCATGGGCGAAACCATTTTTTCATATAAATCACCACTCAATTCGTAGTCGCTTAATTTTGAACACGTTAAAATTAAGTACCAAATAAATGGTGGGATAATAAACACTCGATAATAAAGTTGTTGCGTTTTTAAAAACTTTGAGCAATTCACTTATTTTTCTAACAATATCCCATTGTTCCGACGTAAATGGTGTAGCCCGATTCCTATTAGCAAGTTCTTCATGAAAAAAGTTGTAAAGTATCACGTTGGCGTAAACCACAACAAAATATTTTATAAGCCGAATTCTATCTTGTAGGAACGTCCCAATTAGGGGTTAAAAAAATAGAATTCGTGTCCTTACACAATTTCATATATTGTTTATATCTAGCTTTACTCGAACAAAATATATCTTGTAACATTTTTTTAAAAGCATTTTTCACCAAACTTATTTCGGGTACCGCTAATTCGTCCTGCACAACCATGTTTATAATGTGTGCAACACATCGACTATGATAAAAAATACCCTTCAAAGACGGTTTGTATGCTAGTATTAATTTTCTTACCGCGTTTGTATTATTAGACGCGTTATCAAATGAGATCGAAAAAATATTTTCTTGTAAGTTAAAGTTATTTATTACATTTTGTAACATATGAAATAAATTTTGACCCGTGTGAGGATACTCAGAGTTTTCAAAAGCAATCGTACGCTTCATCATTAGCCATGTATCGGGATCAATCCAATGTGCGGTAACACAAAGGTATGAACCGGGCAAACCATGAGGTGTCGACCAAACATCGGTTGTTAAGTTTACATTTGTATTTAAGTTTGCAAAACCGTTTACTAGTTCTATTTTAGTCTTTTTCTATAATTTAATACAATCACGTCTAAGAGTAGCACGACTTACTTGTTTATATCGCGGTTGAACAGTATTTTGAATCACCTGAGTCAATCGAGGGTTATCGAAGTGGTTGAACGGCAAACCTTCTTGAATCACGTAGTTTGCAAATTGTTGTCGGCACCGCTCCGCCTCGTATGCAAAAAGACCCCCCTCTCGTAACATAGATGCTTGACCGGCTTCCGGAACGGATGTTCGCTATATTTTTAATCAATCCGCAAATGTACGGAGTAAATGTAAAAAGCGGCGAGCAAGGTCGTATTCCACAGAGACTAAATATTCGTATTGTATTGAGTACTAGATTATAATATTCCCAGTTTTATCTAGACAATCGAAAGGTGAATGGATTGTTAATGAAATAAAATAAAATGATGACAATAAAAGAAAATATCCGAATTAAAGAGAAATGCAAGAGTTTAGAAAGGTAGATTTCAATGCTAGGTTTCCGTTGATTACTAAGTTTAGTCGGGATTGGTTCCAAAAAATTCTAAGTGTATTTCCAAAATGATAACCACAATAATATTCTAAAGTTTCTCTCGAGATGCATTAAAACGTAGATTAAACAACCTATAACTGTAACACCCCGAGATAATCGGAATAATTACAGCGCTCTAAACCCTTTAAGTAAGGATTTACAAGGCTGATTAAAAGAAATGTGAATATAAACCAACAATATCACCGAAATTCAAATTACAAATTGGTTCCAACTTCTTTATTACAACCATATCGAAATGATCTTAAAAAGACACGCGTACTCGAGTACTGAAAATGAACCAAGAAGACAAATCACAAAGACGACGAACAACTAACATCACTGGGCCACTTCATCGTCATGATGGTACTGTGGCTGCTTCCCCGCTCCTCGGCTACCTGAACATCAAAACAAATATCCACCCCGAAGGGGTTAGCAAAACAATGTTAGTACAAGTATCGGAACACACAAATATGCAACGACAATGCATAAAAACATACACAATATGGACTTCCGCTACCGGAATCCAACAATACGAATCCACAAGATTCAATCAACACAACATGGGTATTCCAACGATCCAGCGCCCTCAGCATAGATCCCAAGATGATCCCGTCGGACCAACACGAGGTGGAAAAACCCGTCCAATGATCCAGCGCCCTCAGCCTAGATTCCAAGATGATCCCGTCGGACCAACACGAGGTGGACATCCGATCCAGCGCCCTTAGCATAGATCGCACAACAAACACAACTCATGCATACATATATGCCAAATCGATATGTCCATCAACATGAACATACAAACACTAGATAACGAATATCATGACAATTCAATGAAACAAATCTCATGTTCATCAACATGAATAAACCACACGCATGCTCAAAAATACCAATATTAACACATTACGATACTTGCCTCAACAATGGCGACAAGAATTTCTACTATCAACAGTCTTCAATCCGTTCGGAGAATTCTCACTCGGTCGGCTCACCGGAATGCAAACCTTCATCGAACAATAACGTCGGTATGACTCACAGTTCCGGATAATCGTTGAAATCATCAAATGAATCATAAAAAGGCATGATGCATCTATCATGGCGATGGACTATTCTGTCCTAACACAATTCCTTCGGTTGATTGTTACTACATAACATGGAATTCATCCTAGGAGGATTCTAATCATGTTTTATAATAACAAGATATCCGAACTTCGATGAATCATCATAAAGGCTAGTTCCAATATCATCTCCTTCTACAAATTAATCCTTAAGTTCAATCCATAAATTCTTCACCGAAATGTTCGATCATAACATTCTCCTGAACTAAGATAATCTTCGAAAACTAGATATGATTGCTTTATAAATCTCAAGATACACTAATCAATAGTCTAATCACTAGAGGTTTGCTCAACGATTACTACAATCAAGAGGAATCGAAAATAATTGAATTCAATCTTCTAAACCATGATGAAAGGCTCCTCAAGAAGAAAACTGGTTTGGCCTACTCAAAACAGGTCCAAAACGTTACTAATATCATGCTAAGTTAGTTGGTGAAGGATCACATACCTCAACAAATGGATGAACAAGGAAGAACTTGAATAAACTCAACCACCAGAAGTTTGAACACCAATCTACAAGGCCTATGCTTCCCAAGAATCGTCCCAAAAGATGATAGGAAGGATAAGAGGTGATGAAAGATCTCTAGAACAGGAAAAATCGGCCAAAGGAAAGGTGAGAATGAAATAAGGTCGAAGTCTATAAATAGAATTCTGGACATTACGTACGTTATGCAATTAACCTTACGTACGTAACAAGCTTAACGTACGTTATACCCTAACTATAGCGTACGTAGTCGCCTGACCAGAACCCACTGGCCTGATTTCGCCATTTCCTTACGTACGTAATCGCAAGGGTTTTACGTACGTAATATTCATGTCCTTAGCGTACGTAAAACATGCACCATAGCGTACGTAACACCTATGTCCAGGTTCACGCGGAAATCACACGGATCTTCCCCGGCCCCTTCCTCGGCCCCCACACGCCGACCCTTATCCGATCCCAAGTTGACTTAGCTTACGTACGTTAACCACTTTAGATAACGTACGTAATACTGCAGTCTTAGCGCACGTTATGGACGTCTGGTAACGTACGTTAACACGTGCAGAAACATGCATGCAGAATACTATAGATACCAAAACGTAAGGATACAAAATACGAGAAACCAACCTCCGAATAATAACATTACAAAGTTGATTCTTACAAGATAAATACAGTAATTATCCGGGCATTACATACTACCACTCTAAAAAGAAGTTTTGGCCCGAAACTTGAATCGCAAACAATTATGGGTACCTCGACTTCATACTACCTTCCGTCTCCCAAGTTGCTTCTTCGACCCCATGCCGAGACCACTGAACTTTAACCAAGGGTATTGGTTTATTCCTCAATTGTTTGACTCGACTCTCAAGTATCTTGATTGGTATCTCCTCGAAGGTGCCGTCATTAGCTATCTCGATCTCGTCGAAATCAATAACATGACTGGGATCTGGAACATACTTCCGCAATTGGGATACGTGAAAAACATTATGAACATGACTCAGCGATGGCGGTAAGGCCAACCTGTATGCTAAATCTCCAACTCTATCGAGGATCTAAAATGGTCCGATATATCTCGGACTTAGCTTACCTTTCCTCCCAAAACGGAAGATTCCCCGAGTAGGAGAAACCTTCGATCGCACATGATCCCCGGTCTCGAATTCCAGCGGGTGACGGCGCACATCTGCATAAGACTTTTGTCGACTCTGGGCAGTCAACAGTCTTTCCCGAATCAAAGCTACCTTCTCTTGAGTCTGGACTATCAATTCTGGTTCCGTCCCGATCAAGTCCGAAGAATCATCCCAGCACAGGGGTGATCGGCATCTTCTCCCGTACAAAGCTTCGAATGGTGCCATCTAAGTATGCCAACTATTGTTGTAGGTGAATTCAATTAACGGCAAGTGAGCTTCCCAATCAGTTGACCAATCCAAGGCACAAGCTCTAAGCATGTCTTCTACTGTTTGTATAGTCCTTTCGGACTGACCGTCCGTTTGAGGATGATAAGCCGTGCTAAAGTTTAGCTCAGTCCCTAAAGCCCTGTGAACTACCTTCCAGAAGTGTGACACGAAGCGACCATCCCGATCTGAAATAATAGTCTTCGGCGTCCCATGCAATCTGACTATCTCGGCAATAAATACTCGTGCCAATTTCTCGGGTCCCCATGTGTCCTTAATTCCTAGGAAATGAGCCGACTTGGTTAGTCGATCAACTACAACCCAAATCATGTTCATTCCCGCCTTGGTCCTTGGCATATTGGTGATGAAATCCATCGAGATATCCTCCCACTTCCACTCAGGGATCGGAAGCGGTTTTAACATTCTGGCAGGTCGCTGATGTTCAATCTTAACCTGCTGACAAGTCAGACACTTCGAAACGTATTCTGCTACGTCCTTCTTCATATTTCCCCACCAGAAGTTTTGTTTTAGATCCTTGTACATCTTACTGCTGCCCGGGTGAATAGAATAGGGTGCGCTGTGAGCTTCCTTCAGAATTGTCTGCCTCAAAACATCATCATCTGGAATGCAAAGTCGACTCTGAAATCTCAAAACTCCATCATCTTGTATCACGAATCCTGGGGCCTTTCCTTTCTTTATTTCGTCATATAACCGAAGCATCAGAGAATCATTCAAGTGCTTAGATTTGATTTCCTCGACTAGTGACGAAGTCAATTCCATCGCATATAGTTGCCCTTGGATTCCTGGTGACCATACTTCAATCCCTTCACGGATCAGTTCTCGTTGAATGCTGGTTTGGGAAGTAAGTGCTTCCAACACTCGAAGAGAAACAGGTTTTCGGCTCAATGCATCAGCCACTACGTTTGTTTTACCCGGGTGATAGAGAATATCCAAGTCGTAATCCTTGATCAATTCTAGCCACCTTCTCTGCCTCATGTTTAATTCTTTCTAACTGAAAATGTACTTGAGGCTTTTATGATCTGTAAAGATCTGACAACGAGTGCCGTACAAATAATGTCGCCAAATTTTCAAAGCGAAGACCACAGCTGCTAACTCCAGATCATGAGTCGGGTAATTAACTTCGTACGGTTTCAACTGTCGAGAGGCATAGGCAATCACCCTATCCTTTTGCATCAACACACATCCTGCACTCGATTTGAAGCATCGCTGTATACCATGAATCCATCAGTTCCATCTGGTAACGCTAGTATAGGCGCAGTCGTCAGTCTCCTCTTGAGATCATCAAAACTAGCCTGGCATTTCTCATTCCACTCGAACTTATGATTTTTCTATAATTGCTGAGTGAGCGGACGAGCAATTTTGGAAAATCCCTCTACGAAACGGCGATAATATCCAGCAAGTCCTAAGAAACTCCGGACTTCTTTCACATTATTTGGAGATTCCCACTCCAAGATTGCCTCGACTTTCTTCGGATCTACTTGAACTCCGTCAGATGATATCACATGCCCAAGGAAAATCACTTCCTTAAGCCAGAACTCACATTTAGAAAGTTTCGCATACAACTGTTCATTTCTCAAGGTGCTCAGAACAATACGCAAATGCTCAGCATGTTCCTCGGGGTCTTTCGAATAGATCAAGATGTCATCAATGAAAACGACCACGAACATATCTAAGTATTCTAAGAATACCCGATTCATCAATTGCATAAATACCGCAGGAGCATTGGTAAGTCCGAATGGCATCACTACAAATTCATAATGCCCGCAGGGATCTCAGCGATTTGGTATATCCGCTTCCTTAATCCTCAGCTGATGATATCCGGATCGCAAGTCAATCTTAGAGAATACTCTGGCCCCCTGTAGTTGATCAAACAAGTCGTCAATCCGAGGTATAGGATACTTGTTCTTGATCGTCACCTTGTTTAGCTCCCTGTAATCAATACATAATCGAAGGGATCCATCTTTCTTCCGGACAAAGAAAACGGGTGCTCCCCAAGGAGAAACGCTAGGTTGAATGTAACCCTTCTGTAACAATTCTTCCAGTTGCTTCTTTAGTTCATACATCTCGGTTGGCGCCATACGGTATGGTGCTCTGGAAATAGGAGTGGCTCCTAGCTCTAATTCGATGTTAAACTCTACTTCTCTCTGCGGAGGTAACCCAGGTAGTTCGTCAGGGAATGCATCTGAGAATTCGTTCACAACTGGAATAGATGAGAGCTCTACTCCTTCTTCTTTCTTCATGGCATAACACCACAATCCGTGACAACCCTGCTTCAGTAATTTCACTGCCTTCATAGCTTTGATCAATTTTCCCGAGCTTCTTGGTCTCCATCCTTTGAATAAATATTCACATCCGTCATCGGCAATGATAGAGATGACTCGTTTTCGGTAATTCAAAATAGCTCCATAACGGTTGAGCCAATCGTCTCCGAGAATTAAATCGTCACCATGGATGTCGACTACAATAAGATTTGATGGCCAATTTCTCCCTCCTATAGACACTGGAAAATCTCTAGTTTCTAGGGTTCCCACAATTCTCTCTCCGCTCGGCAAACCCACAACATATGGTTCACAATCAAATAAGCACGAGATTTTCAAACGATTAACACAGTTCAATGATATGAAAGAATGTGTAGCTCCTGAATCGAATAAGACACTAACTGGTTGCAAAAGGATCTGAATCGTACCTGATGCAATAGCAGTGTTCTGATCGTCAGATTTCCTCATCTCGTACAGGCGCGGAGGAACGGACCCAGCACTGGATGTCTCTCTCTTCCCAACATTCTGCTGCTGAAACCCACTCTGCTGCGTCTGGTTCACACTCACCTCCTTCGGAACTGGAGCTGTAGTGCGAGTGCCATATGATCTAGTCGCAACTCCACAGAAAGCCGCACGGTGCCCTTCTTGCCCACAATCGAAACAAGTCACAGAAGATGCGGGGCAATCACGTCGAACATGCCATGCTCGACCACAATTATAGCATTTCTTTGATGCGTTCGAAACTACTGATGTTGTCCGGAACTTCTTGCCACCTCGAGAAGGATGTGGAAGTTTCATAGATGAATAAAATGAAGACTGCCCCTTGCGGGGCCCACCATTCTTGTTTTCCGAGAAGTTGCCGGACACTTTCTGCTTCTTTGCCTCCATCGATTTCTCCACTGCCGCCTCTTTCATGTCGTAGGCCAGCGCTTTGTCTTGATACTGCCGCAACGTAGTACACTCAAATCCGGACATGTACTGCTGAATCTCCGGTTTCATCCGCATATCGAAATGAAAAATCTTTTCTGCCTCCATTCTGACCAAGTGTCGCACACAAGTCAGCTGATGATTAAAAGTCTTGATTATGTCATCACGGATGCTTAGAACTCGTGGTGAGAAAAACTCTCGGATTTTTGCCTCTCTAATCGGACGAGGACAATCGGGCTTCCATCATTAGTTTGAATTCCGTCCAGTCAGCATTATGATTCTCGGGTCGAATAGCCTCCCACCAGTCAAAAGCCTCCCCAGTCAGAAAATACTGGGCAATAGGAACTTTTCGGTCCTCGGGACAGTTAATACCTGCAAATATCTTCTCTAACTCTTTTAGCCAATGATCCCAAGTAAGTGCTTCAGCAGATCCGTCAAATTTTGGCGGGTGCAATTTGACCACCTCAGCAAGCCATCTGTCTCCCCGGTTATCCTCGTGGTGCTGCTGTCCCATCGCTGTCTGCATACGGTCGACTACCTGAGCGAACTGGTTTATCTGAGCCACCACCTGTTGAAGCACTCCCGGCATGTTAGGATTTACGTCGTCATTCGCCGATCCCTGCTGCCCTCTAGAATAGGAATCAGTTCTACTAGCCGATAATTCTGGGGTAGTTGCGGAATCCTCCTGTCTCATGTTACCACGTCCGCGTCCACGACCGCGTCCGCATCCACGTCCTCCTCTCAACATACTGTAAACACAATTTCTCAATATACAGGACAAAACTTTCAAAAATAAAGCCCGTCAATAATAACAAAACAGAAATTAAGTAAAACGGTAGTATAAGAGATTAGGAGACTTACAACCACGGCCCACATGACGACTTTGGCTGAACAGTGATGTTATGAACGACCCGTAAATAAAATAACGTAAACAGACCCAACTAAAACCCGACTGCCAAGATATCTATGAATCTTAGCTCCGATACCATATTCTGTAACACCCCGAGATAATCGGAATAATTACAGCGCCGTAAACCCTTTAAGTAAGGATTTACAAGGCTGATTAAAAGAAATGTGAATATAAACCAACAATATCACCGAAATTCAAATTACAAATTGGTTCCAACTTCTTTATTACAACCATATCGAAATGATCTTAAAAAGACACGCGTACTCGAGTACTGAAAATGAACCAAGAAGACAAATCACAAGGACGACGAACAACTAACATCACTGGGCCACTTCATCGTCATGATGGTACTGTGGCTGCTTCCCCGCTCCTCGGCTACCTGAACATCAAAACAAATGTCCACCCCCGAAGGGGTTAGCAAAACAATGTTAGTACAAGTATCGGAACACACAAATATGCAACGACAATGCATAAAAACATACACAATATGGACTTCCGCTACCGGAATCCAACAATACGAATCCACAAGATCCAATCAACACAACATGGGTATTCCAACGATCCAGCGCCCTCAGCATAGATCCCAAAATGATCTCGTCGGACCAACACGAGGTGGAAAAGCCCGTCCAATGATCCAGCGCCCTCAGCCTAGATCCCAAGATGATCCCGTCGGACCAACACGAGGTGGACATCCGATCCAGCGCCCTTAGCATAGATCGCACAACAAACACAACTCATGCATACATATATGCCAAATCGATATGTCCATCAACATGAACATACAAACACTAGATAACGAATATCATGACAATTCAGTGAAACAAATCTCATGTTCATCAACATGAATAAACCACACGCATGCTCAAAAATACCAATATTAACACATTACGATACTTGCCTCAACAATGGCGACAAGAATTTCTACTATCAACAGTCTTCAATCCGTTCGGAGAATTCTCACTCGGTCGGCTCACCGGAATGCAAACCTTCATCGAACAATAACGTCGGTATGACTCACGGTTCCGAATAATCGTTGAAATCACCAAATGAATCATAAAAAGGCATGATGCATCTATCATGGCGATGGACTATTCTGTCCTAACACAATTCCTTCGGTTGATTGTTACTACATAACATGGAATTCATCCTAGGAGGATTCTAATCATGTTTTATAATAACAAGATATCCGAACTTCGATGAATCATCATAAAGGCTAGTTCCAATATCATCTCCTTCTACAAATTAATCCTTAAGTTCAATCCATAAATTCTTCACCGAAATGTTCGATCATAACATTCTCCTGAACTAAGATAATCTTCGAAAACTAGATATGATTGGTTTATAAATCTCAAGATACATTAATCAATAGTCTAATCACTAGAGGTTTGCTCAACGATTACTACAATCAAGAGGAATCGAAAATAATTGAATTCAATCTTCTAAACCATGATGAAAGGCTCCTCAAGAAGAAAACTGGTTTGGCCTACTCAAAACAGGTCCAAAACGTTACTAATATCATGCTAAGTTAGTTGGTGAAGGATCACATACCTCAACAAATGGATGAACAAGGAAGAACTTGAATAAACTCAACCACCAGAAGTTTGAACACCAATCTACAAGGCCTATGCTTCTCAAGAATCGTCCCAAAAGATGATAGGAAGGATAAGAGGTGATGAAAGATCTCTAGAACAGGAAAAATCGGCCAAAGGAAAGGTGAGAAATGAAATAGGGTCGAAGTCTATAAATAGAATTCTGGACATTACGTACGTTATGCAATTAACCTTACGTACGTAACAAGCTTAACGTACGTTATACCCTAACTATAGCGTACGTAGTCGCCTGACCAGAACCCACTGGCCTGATTTCGCCATTTCCTTACGTACGTAATCGCAAGGGTTTTACGTACGTAATATTCATGTCCTTAGCGTACGTAAAACATGCACCATAGCGTATGTAACACCTATGTCCAGGTTCACGCGGAAATCACACGGATCTTCCCCGGCCCCTTCCTCGGCCCCCACACGCCGACCCTTATCCGATCCCAAGTTGACTTAGCTTACGTACGTTAACCACTTTAGACAACGTACGTAATACTGCAGTCTTAGCGCACGTTATGGACGTCTGGTAACGTACGTTAACACGTGCAGAAACATACATGCAGAATACTATAGATACCAAAACGTAAGGATACAAAATACGGGAAACCAACCTCCGAATAATAACATTACAAAGTTGATTCTTACAAGATAAATACACAGTAATTATCCGGGCATTATAATAACAACGTCTCCGTCTATTATAAATTATCTAACTCCAAAATATTCATAAGATTAAAAATCATCATAGCTCATCACCGATTTCTCAATCTCGTAATTTACTATGTCAAATACTCGAAACCTATTAATGCCCTCTTCTCTCGAATTATGAGCAATTAAGTTAAACATGTAAAAACATTGATCAAGTGTTCTAACATGAATTAAAACCAAATATTCGATAAAGAAATCACACTAGATATAAATAATCATCAATCTCTCAAAAACAACATGAATCAACGTACTCCCATGCCCGAAATTGTAATACCCGAGATCCTTGTTCCAGATTCGTTGAGTTTTTGGGGTTTTATCGGATTGTTATTGTCCTCATCGTTGGAATTTGGTGTCATGTTTATGTGTGCCTTGTTGGGACGTGTGTTTGGAGGCGTTTCAGATCACTATGTGAGTTTCTGGGTTTTTGTGGTGTAGCGCACGCTAATGCTTGTGGCATAGCGCACGCTACGGCGTTGGGGTTAGCGCACGCTACCAGATGTGTAGCGCACGCTAACTGGCAGTCCAGGAACTACTGGACTGGGACTGTGGCTTTGTTAGCGCATGCTAAGGTCGATAACTAGCGCACGCTATCGACTGCTTAGCGCACGCTCTTCCTTCTTTCTAGCGCGCGCTGCTCGGTAAGTACAGATCTGTCCAGGGGCCACTGGGCTGGACCCGTGACTCGTTAGCGCACGCTACACTCATGGGGCTAGCGCACGCTAACAGTGTTATATGCGGAATGTTCTGGGCGTTGACCTCGTTAGCGCGCGCTAATGCGGTCTAGTTAGCGCACGGTAATAACTGTCCAGTATAAATACTGGACAGCAGGCTTCACTTCGTCATTTCTCTCCCTTCTTCATCCTTTCCGATGGGAGTGAGCTCCAGAGGTGATTTTCAGCGATCTTCTTCGTCAAGCTTCATTTTGGAACGGATTTGTAGGTGTTTAACAACACCAAATCATCTTCTTGATCCAAATCAAGGTAATCTCTTCTTAGAACCCTAGTTCTTGAATTTGGGGGTTTCTCCTTAGTTCTTCGATTTAATCCGAGGATGATGAATCGATGGTGAAATTATTGTTGTCTTGGCCATGATCTTCGGATTTTTGAACTCATTCATGATTTTATATCACGCGGAACATAGTTCTTGATTTCTTGGAGACACACTTAGATCCTTGTTGTTTTTAGGATCGATTCGGATTCCGTTTAGTGTTATTGACTCGTGTTAGTGTTATTTTCGTAGTTCTCGTGGAGTTGTCGAGTTCTTGGTCGGTTTTGGAAGTTTGAGGGCTGACCAACCTCATCCGTTCGTTGTCCGGTGTTTCGTGGTATCGAGGCCTTGTGATTCGTCGTATTTGTTCGCTCGCGGATTTGAGGCAAGTATCTTGCCTATACACTTCATATTTCGTAGTGGTTATAGTCGGTAATTGACTAGGTGTGCAATTGAATTATTTTTTAATGAACTTATAAAAGAATCGGTATATTCTCGATAAAGGTTTTCTATAAAATCTACTTATGTGTTTGTGAACGATTGTGTGCCGAGGATATGTACTAGTGGTGTGCTTTGGAATATCTTCTTTACTTATTCTATCGTTTTGCGTGATTATGTTGATAGTGGACTTAAGGTTATGTCTTTCTGACAAGAAGTGTGTATATATGTGTGGACGTGTGTACTATTGATGAGTTTGTGATGATGTGTGATGTGAGTATGTGTCGGGTGTCGTGGCCATTCTTAGCAAGTACCTTGATTTACAGTTGAAGTACTTCGGGGGAATATGTTTTTGAATCGTGATTTTGTGAAAGTGGTAATTTCAGAAAATGTGGTTTGTGCCATGTGGTTACTGAGAGTGTGTGAACCGAGTAAAACCAGTGAGGGTCCCCTGGGGTCCGGTGAGGCTGCGTATCCCTACGGATCACTCGGTGGGCTATACACTGGGAGGGCACGAGGTGTCTCCGGGGTGTGTATCTTCCGAGAGGTACAGGGCCAGTATAGCTCGGGAGGTTGTTTTGTGATATGGCACGATGTTGTTTTCGATAATTGTGATATGTCCGGAGTATCACATATGCAAATTCCCAAAGTGAGATACATCATATGTAAGGTCTTGGTACTTGGCTAAAATGGCACCGGTATAAGCGTCGTACATTATTTGCTTCATGGTTGCGATATTTTTGGCATAAGGATACGGGCCCGTGATTGTTTCCGTACATTGTGGTTTGGTTATGTATCGAGTGTGACCGTTGTGTTATTCACTCGAGTATGGGATATGGATGTTTTGGGTCGTGGACCCTGTGTTTGTGACCAGATTGGTATCTTTGAGTAAAAACAATTCTTTGGCCCGTGTCCCTATGTGGTTTGTCGAGTTAAAGATTTATTAGCCCGTAAATGTCTTTCTAAAACTCCCGAGACTTTTAAATGCTTTTCAAAGAGCCTGCGTGTCTCATTCCAATTTTTCATGGTTTGAACTATTTTATTCAATGAAATATCTCGAAATTTTCATTGGGTTGAATTGTGGAATTAATCAAGTTTTTATATTCTTGGAATATGTTGTGTATAGCTCGTATTTGCACTTTATACTTGCACTAGCAAAACAGTGGAGTTTTGCTAACCCCAGTATTCGGGGGTGGATGTCTCAGTTGCGTCCAGTACTTGCAGTTCTTTGGGAGCGAACCACGAGATTGGTACGAAGGATGATGGAAGACAGCGATGCTAATCACATGAAGGTCGTGTTGGGTATTTGGTGAAGTCTTATTGTTTTGTCTTTTTGTTGGGGTATTGTCTAATTTTCGAAGTATTAATGTATCCTAACCCCTGCGTGGGTACGAGTTAGAAAAGGAGTTTTGTATGTTCGATGTAAGAATTTTTGGTATAAGACCAAATCGGTCTAATGGTTCATTATTTAGCCATATCGGCTATCAATGTGATGTATTGTTTTCGTATTTAGCCCGGTAGATCCTCATGGAGCGGTTCAGCGGCGCAGTAATATTCCCAAGTTGTTTGGGGTGTTACGAATATGGTATCGAGCTTAGGTTGCGGAAACCTAGGCTATCGGGTCCATCGGGTATTGTCGTGTCTTGTTGCAGCCGGTTGTATGCGTCTAAGTCGTGTCGCGGCGTCGCTGCGGAGGTCGGTAGTGATTAGTATCAAGGTGCAACCATCATCTTCGTGCGATCTGTGGATGTAAGTCTCCCCACTATAATATTGTGTCTCGTATTATACGGGCTTGTGTGATATTTGTGTTAGGTTGAGGAGTTAAATGTGAATCATGAATATGTCCTTCATGTTTGTTTGATTTTTGTAATGTGCCGGTATATGTGTATATACATCCTTGTATAAATTGTTTTACAAGAAGTAATGTTTTGGTGTGGTTACACTAGCTAAGTTCATCAATGTGATATTTTAAATGTTCTAAATGTTCTTGGGTAGTCACGTAAAATTTATTTTAAAACATCTTTCAAGAAAGGAAAAGCTTGATTTTCGTGTTATGACCTCGAGGCCAAACATTTTGAGAATTCAGACTACTTACATTTTTTTCCATTTTTATATTGCAAGTTTCAAAAATTTAATTTTAAACTCATTTGAGGTCTACTAAAAACTTACTTGAAACGTGACTCTCGCTTTTAAACTTTTTGGTTCCATGTATTTCGTTAAAAAGGTACGTGATGAAGATGTTGTTATTCAGCTGTAATGCTCCGAGTTGTGATTAGAGTGGTGGTGTGAACGCTGAGTCGTTCAGTATGCACTCATCGAGATATATCTCTTGACCGAGAGGTGAAGACTCGGTTTGGCACGTTGTTTAACTTCTGACGGTTAAGTGTGTGATGTTATAATTATGGGAACCGTTGGCATTTGGATTTGTACGATGTTGTTTGTTTGTAACCTCCAGTCTAGCACCGTTGGTAGGTGAGTATGGTTGTGTTGCCAACTTGCAGAGTCGGCACACACCATATTTTGTTGTGGAACGTGCTTTCTGGCTGGGCAAAAGTTTTAGACTGTATTTTTTCGTTATGTCTAACCCTTGCAGTCGATCACTTGTGAGTGTTTTCCGTGTGTGCATTGATATTGTTGTGTGATTATGTAACTTTTGTTGCGTTAAATTTTCTTGATTACTATGCCGAGAGGCAGAGACCTTGGTCGCAACCGTGGTACGAATGACCACGGGGATCAGGCGCGGGATCGAGAGAATATTGTTGGGAACGATATTGATGTGGATGTTGCTACTGTATTGCAACAAGTAGCAGCACAGATGACTCAGTTGACCAAGGCGATTGAACGCAATGCTGATATGATTCAGAAGGTCTGGACAAATCTATGGTTACGAGAGGAAATTCGTATGAGTCCCCTCGATTCGTTGGTGCGACAGATGCACTGGGCTGGGTTGGTTGGCTTCTTGATTTGCAAAAGATATCCGAGGCCATTGATTGCCCCGAAGATCGGAAGGTCCCTATTGCTCAAGATCTTCTTAGCGATGATGTTGTTCATTTGTGGGAAGCCGTTAAACCTCAGGATCATGTTGTCATGTGGGCGGAGTTCCAAGAACTTCTGGAAGCTGGGTTTTATCTGGATCCGAGTGGGAAGCATAGGAAGTTGGATGATATTGTGATTAGTAGTGGAGTTGGTGTTTCGGATTGCAACGTAGTAGTCTTTCCGCCGTGAAACTCCATCGCCCGATGCTTGGGACCGAGAATTTCAAATTGTCGGTATTGCCTCTGGTAAGCCCAAGAGGTGTTTCATTGCTATGTGTCGGGGCATGTTCGTGCGCATTGTCCTTCTCCCGTGACGTGTTACAAGTACGGACTCGTGGGACAGGTTCGATTCCGCGAATTAGTCACCGAGTCTTCCGAGGCCCAAACTTGAGCATTGATATCGGGGTGACTCGAGGAGTCCCCGAGAGCGTAGTCTACCGATTGTATGTTGTGTTATCTCCTTGCCTCGTTGTTTGAATTTTGGGGATAGACTTCTTTTGCTAGAAGTGGATCGGATTTTCGAACTTTTGTGTTTTCAACTCTATCGACTCATTTGTGTTCGTTGATATTTTCGAACTTGCCCTACCCTTTGTTTTGTTGATCAAACGAGTTGTGGTAATTTTTGAAATAATCCACTTGTCGTTGTGACTTTTTGTTCGATTACGATTCCATCCTGTGGATTTTTGTGGATGCATATCTTGTCGCTTTACCACATTACCTATTATCTCGAGCCGAGGTGTGAACTTCGGAGTTGTTATTTGATTCTTGTTGGTCGTCGTGATCCGAACTTGACTGCTCGATCGTTATTGTCTCAATCGTTGTGGTTCGATCATTTGTTGTCCGATTTTGTTACTTCGTATCGTGATTTTTGAGCATTCGGATCACGTCGTATTTTCCTTCACTTCGGGAAATTAGCTTCATTGATCTTCCGACCCTCGAATGGTGGAATTTTGTATTTGTGTAGCGTTGAGCTTGCGTCTTGATTGTTATACTGTTCGGGCTGGCCAACCATATTGATCTTGTTCGTTGCGTTTCGTTATCATTCGGCATAATGATATGGATGTTATCACCACGTGCAGCGACGGTCGTTGCAGGTCATCAGCAACAATTAGCACGTGTTTTGCGTTTTGTTATCGTTCTGATTTCTATTGTCGGAGATTGTTTTGCGCCGATCATTTTGTGTTTTAAGTTTCGGGGACGAAACTTCTTTTAAGAGGGGTAGAATGTAATACCCGAGATCCTTGTTCCGCATTCGTTGAGTTTTGGGGTTTTATCGGATTGTTATTGTCCTCATCGTTGGAATTTGGTGTCATGTTTATGTGTGCCTTGTTGGGACGTGTGTTTGAGGCGTTTGAGATCACTATGTGAGTTTCGGTTTTTGTGGTGTAGCGCACGCTAATGCTTGTGGCATAGCGCACGCTACGGCGTTAGGTTAGCGCACGCTACGGATGTGTAGCGCACGCTAATCGGCGATCCAGAACTACCGGATCGGGATCGTGGCTTTGTTAGCGCACGCTAAGGTCGATAACTAGCGCACGCTATCGATCGCTTAGCGCACGCTCTTCCTTCTTTCTAGCGGCACGCTCGGTAAATCAGAATCTGTCGGGGGCCACTGGTGGACCCGTGACTCGTTAGCGCACGCTACACTCATGGGGCTAGCGCACGCTAACGGTGTTATATGCGGAATGTTCGGGCGTTGACCTCGTTAGCGCGCTAATGCGGTCTAGTTAGCGCACGCTAATAAGCCAATCGATATAAATCTTGGAAGCTTCACTTCGTCATTTCTCTCCCTTCTTCATCCTTTCCGACGGGAGTGAGCTCCAGAGGTGATTTTCAGCGATCTTCTTCGTCAAGCTTCATTTTGGAACGGATTTGTAGGTGTTTAACAACACCAAATCATCTTCTTGATCCAAATCAAGGTAATCTCTTCTTAGAACCCTAGTTCTTGAATTTTGGGGGTTTCTCCTTAGTTCTTCGATTTAATCCGAGAATGATGAATCGATGGTGAAATTATTGTTGTCTTGGCCATGATCTTCGGATTTTTGAACTCATTCATGATTTTATATCACGCGGAACATAGTTCTTGATTTCTTGGAGACACACTTAGATCCTTGTTGTTTTTAGGATCGATTCGGATTCCGTTTAGTGTTATTGACTCGTGTTAGTGTTATTTTCGTAGTTCTCGTGGAGTTTTCGAGTTCTTGGTCGGTTTTGGAAGTTCGAGGGCTGCCCAACCTCATCCGTTCGTTGTCCGGTGTTTCGTGGTATCGAGGCCTTGTGATTCGTCGTATTTGTTCGCTCGCGGATTTGAGGCAAGTATCTTGCCTATACACTTCATATTTCGTAGTGGTTATAGTCGGTAATTGACTAGGTGTGCAATTGAATTATTTTTAATGAACTTATAAAAGAATCGGTATATTCTCGATAAAGGTTTTCTATAAAATCTACTTATGTGTTTGTGAACGATTGTGTGGTGCTGAGGATATGTACTAGTGGTGTGATTTGGAATATCTTCTTTACGTTTGGTATCGTTGTGCGTGATTATGTTGATAGTGGACTTAAGGTTATGTCTTTCTGACAAGAAGTGTGTATATATGTGTGGACGTGTGTACTATTGATGAGTTTGTGATGATGTGTGATGTGAGTATGTGTCGTGTCGTGGCCATTCTTAGCAAGTACCTTGATTTACTGATTGAAGTACTTCGGGAATATGTTTTGAATCGTGATTTTGTGAAAGTGGTAATTTAGAAAATGTGGTTTGTGCCATGTGGTTACCGAGAGTGTGTGAACCGAGTAAAACCGGTGAGGGTCCCCTGGGGTCCGGTGAGTGCGTATCCCTACGGATCACTCGGTGGGCTATACACTGGGGAGGGCTGACGAGGTGTCTCGGGGTGTGTATCTTCTTTGAGAGGCACAGGGCCGTATAGCTCGGGAGGTTGTTTTGTGATATGGCACGATGTTGTTTTCGATAATTGTGATATGTCCGGAGTATCACATATGCAAATTCCCAAAGTGAGATACATCATATGTAAGGTCTTGGTACTTGGCTAAAATGGCACCGGTATAAGCGTCGTACATTATTTGCTTCATGGTTGCGATATTTTTGGCATAAGGATACGGGCCCGTGATTGTTTCCGTACATTGTGGTTTGGTTATGTATCGAGTGTGACCGTTGTGTTATTCACTCGAGTATGGGATATGGATGTTTTGGGTCGTGGACCTGTGTTTGTGACCGATTGGTATCTTTGAGTAAAAACAATTCTTTGGCCCGTGTCCCTATGTGGTTTGTCGAGTTAAAGATTTATTAGCCGAAATGTCTTTCTAAAACTCCCGAGACTTTTAAATGCTTTTCAAAGAGCTGCGTGTCTCAGTCCAAATTTTCATGGTTTGAACTATTTTATTCAATGAAATATCTCGGCAAATTTTCATTGGGTTGAATTGTGGAATTAATCAAGTTTTTATATTCTTGGAATATGTTGTGTATAGATCGTATTTGCACTTTATACTTGCTCTAGCAAAACGGTGGAGTTTGCTAACCCCAGTATTCGGGGGTGGATGTCTGTATTGCGTCCAGTACTTGCGGAGTTCTTTGGGAGCGAACCACAGGATCGGTACGAAGGATGATGGAAGACGACGATGCTAATCACATGAAGGTCGTGTTGGGTATTTGGTGAAGTCTTATTGTTTTGTCTTTTTGTTGGGGTATTGTCTAATTTTCGGGAAGTATTAATGTATCCTAACCCCTGCGTGGGTACGAGTTAGAAAAAGGAGTTTTGTATGTTCGATGTAAGAATTTTTGGTATAAGACCAAATCGGTCTAATGGTTCATTATTTAGCCATATCGGCTATCAATGTGATGTATTGTTTTCGTATTTAGCCTGGTAGATCCTCATGGAGAGGGTCTGCGGCGCTGTAATATTCCCAAGTGGTTTGGGGGTGTTACAGAAATCTACAAGTTTAACCGGACATGGTAATGAAGGAAATCTCAATAAATATTATGTTCATCATGTTCATGCTAAATAAAACAACAAAAATAAGTAAAAGACAGGGAGAAGATAAAACTCGGATGGTGTCTTGAGTGGATGTAGGATCAAGCCTTCAAAATGTTCTTCAAGAGTTCTTCCTTTTCTTCCTCCAAGTCTCCTTCTTTTGGTAGGTTTCTTCCTTAGTCTTGTGTTTTTCTTCCCTCATCAACTCTCCAAATCTCTCTAAATCAAGATATATCTCCAAATTTGATCTCAGGACCCTTTTATCAACCCCAAAACACCATTTTCTTGTTCAAATCTTGCAAAAATGTCAAAAAATGATTTTTGCACCGAAAAGTGACACGGCCCGTCTCACTGACACGACCCGTGTCATATTGCTCTAGAAACAGCAAAAAGGTTCTGGACAAGGAACCCGACAGTGTCAGTTGACACGGCCGAGCTAGTGACACGGCCCGTGTCAACTGACACGGCCGAGTCTATTTTGGTCCGTTTTGACTCCGTTTTTCCTTCCTTTTCCGCTTGATCTCTCGTTTCTGCATTGTTTGATATGTACTGGGGATTGAGACTTCGTTCTTGCTTGATAATGTCCTTAAAACACCTATAAAATCAAATAAAATATACCCAAGCGTGATTGAGTCCAACAAACACAACATGAGCACAAACGACACAACTCTACACATTTTAGGATCTTAAAATCCGGAAAAACCTTATAAAAATGTGTAAAAATGAGTGTTATCAACGGATTTGAGTCCTTCGCAATACTTGTCGGTATACATCTTCAATGTCGAGTTGGATTCATGTTTCAAAAACCTACCGCAATATTTACAATGAGCCTTAAGTTGCACATCCGACAATTTCACGAGGTTGAAATTACACCAAACTTTTTGGTTTCGGGTTGTTTCTATAACTTCAACAATCTCGGGTGCATTCGTGGAAGCGGAAGAAGATTGAGTTGCCATTTGAGAGAAACGAGAATTTTGTAAGCGTGTTTAGTGTTTAAAGAGTGTTTGAGTCTTGTGACTAAACCAAACTCAACATACCTATTTATAGTGAATTTAGGATGGCAAAATGGTAAAAAAAAAAAGCAAAAAAAAAAAACGGTCATATTCTGAAAAAAACGACTAGTTAACGGTCACAAGGGAAAAACTGGTTTCTAACCGGTTTTTCCAAACCGGTTCCCAAAAAAACCCGACCCGGACCGGTTTTCAACGGTACACTCGGAAACCGGTTACAAACCGGCGGTTTGGATCAAAACCGAACCGTTTTGGTCAAAAATCGGTTTTGACCGGTTTCAGTTTCGCTTTTTTTTTTCGGTTTCAGTTTCAGTTTTGTTTTTTTTGCCCACCTTTATCCCCAACCACACCCATACACACTCGTGCTTTATGGGGTCGTACCGTATGCTTTACGGATAAAATAATTATAATAATATTATAATAAATTTTATCTCAGAAAGCATCTGTCTAACCCCATAAAGCATGGATGTGTATGAGATGTTGTTGGGGAGGTGTGTCCCTATCATTTCTCTAAAGAAAATAAATCAAACTGCCTCACGTAATTTTATTTGATTTTTTCATAAGAAAATAAACAAACCAAACACCCACAGCTAGGAGTGTCCATAACCGGATACCCGAATTTTCAGGGTACTCGAATTTTCGGGGTACCCGAATTTATGAGTACCCGGTTATGCGGGTAATGGAAAATTCGGCTCGTGATCCGACCCGAAAAAGTCGGGTACCCACTTTGGAGTACCCTGTGTTTCCGGGTCGAGTCATAGGGTACCCGGTCCAAAATTTAAATAATTTGTAATTTTAATATAAATTTATTTTAAAATTTATTACATGAATTAATTTTACAAGTACTAAATACATTGTAAATATTTTATGTATAATAAATAAATTTTAAAATAACTAAAATTTTATATGCATATCATTTCTTTTTTATTATATAATCATGCTTAATTCAATATTCAATTATATGTATGAGAATATATTATTTCTTATGTAACGATTTTATCTTCTTGTAAATTTCCAAACAAGTGAGAATAAATATCATTACTGAAAATTCATTAACATGAATTCTCATATTAAATATAATTCATATTATTTGAAAGATAAAGTTTCATACACTTACAAATTAAATAGTTAAATTTATAAAAAAATAACTATTACAAGAATAATCGGATTTTCGGGTACCCAAATTTACGCAACAAGACGGCCCATGACCCGGCCCGATTATTTGACTTTTTTTTGGGTCGGGTACCCAGCCCGAAAAAACTTAAAAAATATAAAAATATCCGAAATTTTTAGTTCGGGTCATAGGGTAGTTGGGTCGGGTAGTTCGGATCGGGTATTTTTGAACACCCCTACCCACAGCCACACAGCTGTCGTTTGAATTCAATTTTGATAAACATAATTGAAATTATTGAATAATAATAATAAAATTATTATTATTATTATTAATATTGATAATATATATATATATATATTATATATATAACAACAATAATAATTATATTGTAACAATAATAATCATAATTACTACTAATTATTATTATTATTATTGATAATATTAATATAAAAATAATAATAATAATACATAGAAAAAATACACCACAACAACACAATTATTTTTATTGCGGCAACAACAACAACAATAATAATAACAAAATTTATTCATGATACTACGATAATACTATTGATGATACTGATATCAATAATAATATTAATAAAATTATTAATAATGCAGAAAATATAGTAATATTGATAGTATTGATATTAATAATAAAATTAGATAACAATATATGTATACAATTAATAACAATTATTATTTATATCATAACAACACAAATAATATTAATAATAAGAATATTTTTAATAATAATAATATATAATATTATTTATGATATTAATTAATATCAATAATACTCATGATAATTAATTGTATTAAAAATCATATATACAATAATAATTATTATTGTTTTTATTACAATAATTAAACAATAATAGTGATAATAGTAAAATAAACAATTATAATAATTATTATATATAATATTGTTGGTGATGATAATAATTAATAATATTGATTCTAAAGCTAATTGAAATGAATCGAACTGAAGTATGCTGAATTAAATTGAATTGAACTGAACTGAATTAAACGAAAATGAGTTAGAACCCAAAATGAACGGAGCCTAGATTGGAATAGGCTACAATAATTAGAAATAGAATTATGTCTTCACGTGTTTTTTTCTTTTAACTAGAAATTATTATCGTTTCATAAAATTTGATGTTTTGTTGTTTACAAGTTGAGCTTTTTTTTTTTTTTTTCGGATTGAATCTTGACCATACATTATTATAACAAATAAGCATAAAATTTACAAAAATTATACGGTTATATGCACTTAAAAAATATTTTTATAATTTTCTTTTGTCAATACTTTGAGAGAGAATATATGGTCAAGTTCAATTTTAAAAAAACAAAACATTATTTATTATGAAACATATAAAACAATCAATAATTTTGTTTACCATCCACATCTTTACGTTTGACTTTTAGGGCTTGATTGACATGCACAATTCTGCCACACTCATCTTAGGTCATATGGCTTGTCTTATTGTAGTTCGGTAGAACTTTTCTCTCAATCATAGTGGTATGTTGCACTCATCGCTTCAACTTGTTGAGTTGGTACCGTCACTAGAAGGAGATTGAATAGTCAGTGCAGAGTAATAGACTCTTTTTTGTGCGGAAGTTATAGAAAAATACTGAAAATAATTGACACAGATTTATAAAGGTTCGACAACTTGAGGTTCAAGATAGACCTTTTCACCTTGTCTTCGATTGATGCGAGGTAAACGGTAACAACTTTGTCTTCTATCAGTCCAAGATAAACCTTTACACTCTTGTCTTTTATCGGTCCAAGATAAACTGTTTTTCCTTTTCCATCGGATAAGGAAACAACCTTTATACCTTTCTATCGGTACTAGAAAAAACATCACTGGATTTAAATTCTGATTCCGACAATGTCGGACCCGCGATCCTAATAACATAGAACAAATTTACAATCTTGTTTTCTCTCGTGTATGATCGAGTGAATCAAACACTCAAACTCTTACCAAATAAGCTCAATTACAACAACAAGAATGTATATAAGAATCCGAGATGGATATGAAAGTTGCTTGGAGTTGTTGTAGGTTGAATACCAAATGAAGTGGTATTTATAGGCTCCAAAGCCTCAACTAGCCGTTGCTGTCTGCTCCTTCATAACGTGCGTTGCGCTGTCTCATTAGCATACGTTAATCTTGTAGCGTACATAAGTCTTCCTCTACTACGTACGTTAGCTTCTATTCAGTGCACTCCAGTAGCTACGTTTCTTTCTTTGCGTCCGTTATCTTCTCACGTTGCATACCTTAAGTACAACGGGTATATGAACGTTATACACATTGACTTCTAGATGCCTCCAACGGACTAATATTTGAATTTGCATTTTAAACTTCTTAGCGGCCGTAATGCATACCTCGTAGCGTATGTAAAGCTCTCCCTTTAGCATACCTTGCTATTTGTTCTTACATGCGTTAACATGCATGAATGTCATCGTCCAGTTTTTTATGATTTGATCATTACGTACGTTATCTCTTTATTGTTAGCGCACATTAAGCATGATAACTTGTCTGGTTCAGTTGGGTTCTAGCGTACTTTAGCTTTGTTTATGCTTTACTTTTTTTATTTTTCTTCCAGCTCGTGCTTTTTCAACTATTGTTGATTAATTATTTTTTTGTTCGTTTCATCAACACATCATCAAAATCATTTGATTTATTTGTGTGGAATAAAATGTTTTAAACACAATTAACCAACGTGTATTTTAAGATTGAGGTCACTATGTATTTCGTTGTTTTTCTTAATAAGAGAAATAATATATTGAAATGACTATCTATATGTATCTCATATCCATCATCTAAAATGATACCAGAGTCCCCATATTGACGAATGCTGAATTTGATTCCATTCCACTGTATCTCTCCAGGCTCCATAATTCTGGCCTTGCACTGACCCTGTTTGTATATCATCAATTAATACAATGCAGGACCGGTCCAAGCTGACTTGAGACCAAGGGCAAAATAAAAAACGAGGCATTTTACAATATTTTTTTTTGGTATTGGAGACCCGATTCAAGCTGATTTTGCTTATTTTTTTTCTGCCAGCTATGCAAGGAGCGTCGAACATATGTAATTTTTAATTTTTTGCCTCTTTTTTTTGTGCAAGCTACGCAAGGAGCGTCGAACATATGTGATTTTTAATATTTTTCTAGGAGCGACGGTTTTGGAATTTCGTTCTATTTCTCCTTCATATGAAGGTTGCGACAGGAAGGGCATCCGGCGTAAAACTTTGCCACTTTGTTATTTGCATGAGTTATGGTGTTAACTAATTTTAGACAATTAAACGACACTATAATCTTCATGCCACCGACCCCAACATAGTTGGAATTAAGGTGCTGTTGATGATGATGATGATGATATTAGATAATTGATATATACAGAATGGGCACTAGGAATTTGGAGGCCCTGGGCCATCGCCCAAGCTGCTTCCCTCATTGGGCCGGCCCTGGTTATATGAAAAATGCATGGTCATAGTTAGCTTTGTTTGTACATATTTAGTCAGCTCATCCGTCACATTGACAAATACAAACGGACTTAACGCAAAATAATCAATTGGTGATATCGAAACCTTAATAATTTTAATATTAGTTCTAGCTGAGCTTGAATAATAAGTGTAAGGGTGGAAAAACGGAATCAAAATAAAAAATCATGACGAACTAATGAATTCGTTGGGGTTATGTTTGTTGTTTATTTTATTAACTGCAAATGTGCTGAGTAGTTGTAGATAAGAACGAATCAATGTCGTATTCTATGAAGACTGAGAAATTATTTTTTTTTTTTTTTGATGGCGGGTTTAATCGCAGGGTTGTAGGCCCGATCCTCATTCCTACCTGGTTAAATCGCAGTTATCGCCAAGAACCGGTTTTGAGGATGCTTCAACTGAATTAACACACAAGGTTTAAATCCCTGAAAAGAGCGGATGCTCCCTCGAGGATTCGAACCCACACTGCGTGCCATCAGCGCGAAAGATATCCCCCTCCTTTGCCACTGAGCTATGTGCGGGGGGATGAGAAATTATTTTATTGAGTACTAGTTTGAAGCGATTCAACTTTCTTTATCCACTTATGCAATTCAACAACTATCAATTATTTAAAATGAGTCCCAAGCCACCCTCAAATTGTGGATCGAAATAAAAATAAAAATTTCAAGATGTGCACAAGACACTAGTTCATTCTCACCATTGACAACACAAACTACGAAGCACTAAACATGCTAAAATTAGGGTTCTAAAAATTCCCACCTACCCCGATTAATTCTCCGATTAATTCCTAAAAGGTCTTCTACCGTTCCGATTATGACATAAGCACTTGTACTAGGCGTTTGTGTGATTAATTGGTCGTCTAGGCTGGCTGGGCGGGCCTATAAAGGCAATCTAAGACACTATGGATCCTACGGACCACCTTACACCTATATCAATGTTTCAAATTTCTTAGCTACATGGGCGACTAGGCGGATGCCTAGACGGTTGTATTTTTTTATTTTTTTGTTTTGTTCTAATAGTACTATAAATTTCTAAATTGAGATATTATGGATATTATGGACTTCTTGATATCTATATCATTATTTTAAATCTGATATGTAATTGATTATATATCTGTTTAAAGTTAAATTTTAATTATTTTACATAAATATAATTTTTTATATATAAAAATGATTAAAATAACAATAAAAAAATAAATCCACCTAGTCCGATTAATCCCCAATTAATCCCCGAGTAATCCTCTCGGCACTATGCATTAGCACTCTGAGCGCCTAGCACCTAGTATTTTTTAGAACCATGGCGATAAACCTATAATGCAACTACATAAATGAAAGATGAAATTTCTTATCAATAAATTATATAACAAACATCTTCCCCCAAAATAAAATAAAACGAGGCATTATCCAACCCGTGCGATGCACGGTCTTTGGTTGAATATCTACGTATTTTGTACGTAATGTTGGGGCAGACGGTTGAATGAGCAGATGGCAGAATTTAAATGCCTTTTAGAGAAATTTATATGTTTTTTTTATTTGATCACACCCGAACTGTAATATTGCCAAATGCTCAATATAAATGAAAACTACTAAGATTGCAAGATTTTAAAAGATTTTATTTGAAAGAGAGTGGAGGAGGTTTTCTAATTTGTCTTCAAGACTATTCCAAGTCAAGACCAAAGGAGTGGGGTTGGCCTCTAGAAACAGTGGAGGAGTTCGGTTTGTATCGGACTCCCGTGTGTCCAATCAGATAAACTTTGTTATGTTTCGATGTATTTATATCAATTAATTAATTATATCAAATATAAAATAATATAATTAATTTCTCCAAGAAATAATTATATATGTGAATTAAATTAATTACCCAGTAATTTATTTAATTCATTAGGCCGTATATTAATTTATCCAATAAATTAATTTAGACATTTAATGTCCCAAAATTAATTAGACATCCAATGTCCAGAATTAGATATCTAATTTCTAATATAATTAAATAGAGAACAAGCTCGATTTATTCCGTCGTCTATCCTAATGCGCGACTCGGTAGGTCCGTCTCAGTTAGCAATGGGAGGAACCAAAGAGTGAGAGAACCACCTAGCCAGTCCTTTTATTTTAGTCTGTGTAATTAGTTATATGAAATGAGGCTTTACTAACCCGTATGTTGCTCTGGGGTTGTTTTTTGTTTATTCAACCCGTGCGATGCACCGATTGTATCTAAGATTTCATAGCTAAAATTTAATCATATTGTAATTTATACTATCATTTAAAAGTTCATTTTAATCACCTTGTGTATTAGAAGGTGCATTTGCATTGTGATGTTTATCATAACTTTTGTATTTAAATTAGTTTATTTACATTAAAAGTTACAATTAAAATAGTCTCTTCATATTTAATTTCACCCCAATAATTGCTGCCGTTTACAAACTGATGTCTCTCCCCAAAATACCCTTCTGCAATCTCTTTGCTAAAACCAAAAATTAATAAATGAAAATATGTAATTATGATAATAAATATTAATAAATGAGGCAATTTGTTTGCCTTACGTAACCTCCAAATACGGCCCGCCCATCTTTTGAAGTTAGGTATAATTATAATTTTTAAATCTTTTTTATGTATTTTGTTAGATTCTTTTATATTATATATTTAAATAAGTGACATAAATTCCCTTCCACATTAAATTATGGGGGATGAGTTTTATATAGTATAGATAATATGATTCTCCAAAAGACAAAATAGAAATTTAATAAAATAGTGAAAGAAATAACTCATGAGAGAAAATCAAGCTAATAACGTCAATTGTCTAAGTACAACGTCTTTAGCTGGACCTGGATCCTCTGCTGTGCATAGCTGCACAGCACGGTGCTGTGCATGTGCACATCCGTTTGATTACACACACTCATACGGGTATGTGTGTGTGCATGGCGGATCCAACGCACAACAGTGCACAGCACGGTGCTGTGCACCGTAGAGGATCCAGATCCGTCTTTAGCTCCTGCACAACTCTACTCGGTATACAAAGCAAATGAAAAGGCCTTATCATGCCGCTTGACTTACTCTCCTTTGAAATTTTACCATCACCAAATTTACTTATGGGATCGACAAGAAGAACAAAAATCTCCATGTAGTCCATTTCAAGTGCAAGTAAAGGGAACATGTAGTTTAATGCATCTGAGTCGTTGAAAGATGAATGAGCTTTGATTCACATCTCGGAGCTCGAAATCTTTAAAATTCACAACTACTGCTTTTTTTTCTTGAACAAATGGCTCTAGAAGACAGGTTGAAACTGTTGGTGGTTGCTCTTATCCTTGGATTTCATTTGTGTCTTGGTCTTCTATGCTCGGGTCTGTAATAACCGTAATTTCGATTTCCGATAATTTTCTTTTTTCGGCGAAAGTCCATTTCGACGACTCGCTCATGACCGTTTCGTCATTCTGAGAATGATTAATTCTGCACTTTTTGTCATCCGAGTTCGTTTCGGTGTCGTTTTGGTTGAGTTCCGTGCTTTTGGCGATTTTTCCGCACTTGGGTTCGATTCTTGCGAATGTCGTTCGAAACTGCTGTTTCGAGTTTTCCGTAAGTCCGTTTAACTTTGTTAGACGTGTTGTGAACTTCGGTTTGGTTATTCGATCACGTATCGTTATTTTCGGGCGTTTTGGGCCATTTTATAATTTACCCAAAGTTATGAGTATCCATATGTGTATTTGTTGTCTCGACCCTTTTCTTGATCGTGTATGATTAATTATTACATTATGTTTTCATTTCGGGTCGATGATGTTGTCCAAGAGCTTTTCGTCGTGTTCGTTCCGTACGTTTTCGGAAATCGAGTCGTCGGGCCATGGCGGCTGAGCAGCTGGCCGGACGGTGGCGGGTCCTGGCCAGGCGGTTGCAGGCACTGGCCGGGCTGACGCGGCAGGAACCGGCGTAGCGCGCTCTACTTCCGGAAGACTGCGTGCGCTAACCGGCAGGAGTAGCGCACGTTATGCGGCCGGCCGACGCACGTTATCGGGCTGGGCAGTAGGGGCAGTGAGGCTCTGGACTCTGGTGGATCGGCAGTTAGCGCACGCTACTGTCGGACACTACGCACGCTACGAACGGCAGGTAGCGCACGCTACGGCCGGAAGGCTGCGCACGCTACCTGGCCAAGCAGTCTAGTCCAAGAGGTCACTGGATTGCGGCCTGGGCCGATAGCGCACGCTAGCTCGGCAGCCTAGCGCACGCTAGTCCGGCCCAGTATAAATGTGACAGAGCAGTCCAGTTTCGGTCATTTTTCCCATTTCTTCCTTTCGATCCGCGGCTGGAGCTTCGGAGGAGGCGAAGCCGTGTTGTTGAACAACAAATCCATGAAGTTCTTGAGTTCATATCATCGATTAATCATCCGTTATCATCCTTTGATCCAGCGAATCAAGGTAATCTCTTCTTAGAACCCTAAATTCTTGAATTTGGGGGTTTTTGCGTTTTTGTCCGATTCGTTCCGTATTGTTGATTAATTCATGATGGGTATGATTAATCTTGGTAGTATTCTTGTGTTTAACATCATTTAATCCATTGTTCTTCATCGAATCGAAGTATATTTCTTGATTTCCTTCGAATCGACTTTTTGGGGGATTTGTTCTCGATCTCGTTTTCCATCCGTTTTTGATGGATCGATTGTGGTTAAATGATGTTGTTAAACATATTCTATGTATTGTATATCCATATTTCAACTTGGAATTCCGTTTTCGTGTTTTGTCGGGACGAATCGTGTTCTTGGCCGTTTTGAGGGAAACACTTGAACTTTCGTCATTCGTTCTTTGAACTCAACGGCTTTGAGTCGTGCTATGGAATTCATTTCATTGTTGTTATTGTCCTTCGTAGTTTATTGTCGCGAGTTGGCGTTCGGTGGAGTCGGCGGGTTCGTAGTCGGTTCGTGCCAACCTACTTCGGTCGATTCTCCGTGTTGTTCTTATTCGAGGCAAGTACCTTGTCCATACATTTCTTGTTTCGTGGATATGATGATTGGTGATCGTCTTGGTATGTTTGTTTGTTTGTTTGAGAGTTTTCAAAATATTCGGCTAGCCTCGTTAAAGGCTTGCTTTCAAAACGCGTGTGTTTTGTGAACGGTGTGTTCTGGGAATTGATTATGATTTGATTATTTTGAACGTTGAAGGCTTTGATGATATCCCTGTTGTTTAAAGTTATGGAATCGTGTATTCCGTGTTTAATCTTGTTATCGTGTTTTGAAGAGTTTGATAATGGTGTCGAGTTAGTGGCCATCTCTAGTAAGTATTCTTGATGACTTGCATTCTTAACATATTAGTATTGCATGAGTAACGTGTGTGTGTTGTTGGGTACGGGGTCGGATATTTGCGCCGTTTGCGGAAGCGTAAATATAAGTGCGGAAAATAAAGGACACGAGGATTTATAGAGGTTCGGCTATAAACGAGCCTACGTCCTCTCTAGGTATCTTTTTCTATAGGATCAAGATAAAAACCTCTGCGCCTCTCTTCTATCGGTCGAGGTATAACCGTTACAATCACGTCTTCTATTGGTCCGTGATAAACCATTCGTACTTTTCTTTGTGTCGGTCCAAGTTAAACCGTTTTCCTTTTCGTAGGACAAGGAATCAACCTCTCTAGCTTTCTATGGGTACTAGATAAACCTCACTCGATAGCGATTGCGATTCTAATAATGCCGGATCCTTGATCCTAATAACACCGAATCCAATCGTATCTTTTCTTTTACCACTCGTGTATGTTTTCGTGAATTCTCACTCAAACACTTACAATTAAGCTCAATATCAACAACAAGAATGTGTATAATAATATCACAAGAATAGACTATTTGCTCAAGGTTGTTGTACTCAAACAATACCATAGGGATGGTATTTATAGGCTCCATCTTCAAACTAGCCGTTAGCTGCTGCACACCGCATTACGTACGCTATCTCATTCATATTACGTACGTAAGCTTCATTACGTACGTTAACCTCCCCAGGTTACGTACGTTAGCCTAGTCCAGTTTCAGTCCAGTGAGTTTTGTCATTTTGAGTTACGTACGTTAACATTTCATTGGTTACGTACGTTAAGCCTTACGTCACTGCTGACGTCATATGTCCGTTGCATGCTTTTCTGACTTTGACTCCTCCAACGTACATCTGGTTTGAACTACATTACGTACGTTATATCACTCCCATTACGTACGTTAACATACCCTTGTTACGTACGTTAGCTTTATTTTATCCAGCATTTAGTGCTTCGTTTTCCTTCGATGCTTGCTTCGCCTCTTTGTTGTTTTGTTTTGTTTAGCAACTTTAATCATCAAAACACTTTTAATTTATATATGGAACAAAATGTTCCAAAAATCTCCCCCTTTTTGATGATTACAAAACAACCCTTCGTCAATGGGATTTTCCTGAAAAATACAAGTATATGTATATGTGTACAGACCAAAGTTTTCGGCTTTGTCCGTTTCGTTAGAATCTTCTCCCATTTCTTTTTCGACTCCTTCTTTTCTTTTTCTTTTCTCACTTTCATTAATTTTTCATCGTCTTGTCGACGTCTCCTCATTTTTCGTTTTCTGTCATTTTTTCGACTTCTCCTTTTCATTTTTCAACTCCTTCGTTTCTCCCCCTTTTAGGGTAAATCCCATTTTTCTTATTTTCCTCCTTTCTCTCCCCCTTTTTGTTTTCATCAAAAAGTAAAAAAAAATAGCAATTGAAATATGTGATACCAAAATGTAGAATATGCACGATATCAATTTATGATAAATAAATGCATAAAGGGTAAAAACTCCCCCTGAAAATATTATCTTCCTTTTTTAAAAAAAACTCCCCCTGAGTAAGATACAAAAATCAATTTTTGGGGATCCAACCTATAGTTGGTTTTTGTTTGGAAACATAGACGGTATTTGAAACGATTGTTCCTTTAGCAACCCAAATTTTCTTAATTTTTATCGTCCGTCTCGGGCTTTTGCAACTTGAAATATGATGCCCGATTTTTAAACACTTTTCGCAATGGGGTATTTTAAAATCAACGGATTCATTTTTCGAACGTGGTTTGAATCCTAACCCCTCTTTATTTAAAGTATATTTTTGAACACATAACATTTGTTCAAATTTCTCGTTTCCACACGAAAATTTCTTTGTCAAAGATTTAAGCTCGGTTTGGATTTTAACGAGATCATTCTTCAAAATATTTTCATTTTTAATACACTTTGAATGATCGATTTCAACAAATTTTCCCTTTTCGATAATTTTGGAATGTTCAATTTCCAAAGATTTAATTTTAGACTTAAGGGATTTTATTTCGGATAAAGCATTTTGGAAATCCGTATGTAATAACTCAAAGGCATCAAAAAGTTCGTCACGGGAGGATGTACTTACTTGGCTTTCGACGTCGCTGTCGTCGAACGAACTCCGGGCCATGAGAGCGAGATTATTTTGATTGATGAACTCATCATCTTCGTCGTCATCGCTCCATGTTGCTACGAGAACCTCCTTCTTGGGTTTGACACGGCAATTTTTAGCAAAGTGGCCTGGTTTACCACATAATCGACAAGAGTTGTCGAATTTCTTAGATTCGCTCGAGATATCCTTCTTCCTCCGGTTTAATAATGTTTGGAATTTATTAATATTCTTGGCATAATATGCCGCTTCTTCGTCGCTTTCCTCCACCGGGGTTTCTTCTTTCTTCCTTGAAATCTTAGCCTTCATGGCTAACGATCGTTCCTTCGGCTTCGGCTTGACACTTCGTGATTTTAAAACAATCTCATAATTGATTAGTGAACCAACAAGGGCACTAAAATCGAGCGTGTTGAGATCTTTGGATTCCATAATTGCGGTCACGGTGCCGTCCCATTCGCTAGGTAGTGATCTTAAGATTTTCTTGACTTTTTCACTACTAGATAATGGTTTGCCAAACGAAGCTAGTCCATTGGTGATGACCGAGAATCGATCGAGCATATTGGTGATGGACTCGTCACCTTTCATCATGAATAACTCGTAGTCATGGAGAAGCATATTTATCTTCGTCTCCTTGACTTGAGTCGTCCCTTCGTGTGTGATTTCTAGAATTTTCTATATTTCTTTCGCACTCTCACACGATGAGATTCGATTGACCTCTTCCGGATTTAAGGCACAAAATAAGAGTTGAGTAGCCTTACAATTTAGATGGTCATTTTTCCAATCGGCATCGTCGTATTCTTCGAAAGATTTGAGCGTACCGTCGGATTTGATTGGAACTTTTGGGCCAAGGCAAATAATCTTCCAAATCTCGATGTCGTATGCTCGGATGAATATTGACATCTTCTTCTTCCACGTCAAATAATTTGAGCCATCAAAGAATGGTGGTCGGTTGAGAGCAAGGCCTTCGACTAGAGAGAATTGAAACGCCATTTTTGGATCTTTTCTCCTCGGATGTTAAGCCGCGTATTGGAGTACCGCTCCGATACCAATTGTTGGGTACGGGGTCGGATATTTGCGCCGTTTGCGGAAGCGTAAATATAAGTGCGGAAAATAAAGGACACGAGGATTTATAGAGGTTCGGCTATAAACGAGCCTACGTCCTCTCTAGGTATCTTTTTCTATAGGATCAAGATAAAAACCTCTGCGCCTCTCTTCTATCGGTCGAGGTATAACCGTTACAATCACGTCTTCTATTGGTCCGTGATAAACCACTCGTACTTGTCTTTATGTCGGTCCAAGTTAAACCGTTTTCCTTTTCGTAGGACAAGGAATCAACCTCTCTAGCTTTCTATGGGTACTAGATAAACCTCACTCGATAGCGATTGCGATTCTAATAATGCCGGATCCTTGATCCTAATAACACCGAATCCAATCGTATCTTTTCTTTTACCACTCGTGTATGTTTTCGTGAATTCTCACTCAAACACTTACAATTAAGCTTAATATCAACAACAAGAATGTGTATAATAATATCACAAGAATAGACTATTTGCTCAAGGTTGTTGTACTCAAACAATACCATAGGGATGGTATTTATAGGCTCCATCTTCAAACTAGCCGTTAGCTGCTGCACACTGCATTACATACGCTATCTCATTCATATTACGTACGTAAGATTCATTACGTACGTTAACCTCCCCAGGTTACGTACGTTAGCCTAGTCCAGTTTCAGTCCAGTGAGTTTTGTCATTTTGAGTTACGTACGTTAACATTTCATTGGTTACGTACGTTAAGCCTTACGTCACTGCTGACGTCATATGTCCGTTGCATGCTTTTCTGACTTTGACTCCTCCAACGTACATCTGGTTTGAACTACATTACGTACGTTATATCACTCCCATTACGTACGTTAGATTGCCCATATTACGTACGTTAACATACCCTTGTTACGTACGTTAGCTTTATTTTATCCAGCATTTAGTGCTTCGTTTTCCTTCGATGCTTGCTTCGCCTCTTTGTTGTTTTGTTTTGTTTAGCAACTTTAATCATCAAAGCACTTTTAATTTATATATGGAACAAAATGTTCCAACATGTGTGTATGCTCACTACGGGTTAGATCCGACGGGGTCTCGGTAGGGCTCCACGAAGCTGTAGAACCGCGAGCGTGCTTTTAACCACTATGGGTTAGATCCGACAGGGTCTCGGTAGGGGTCCACGAAGCTGTGGGTCCGCGGTTAATTGTGGTGTGCATTTTGCAATGTGATTTGATTATGGCTGTAACGCCCCGATTTCGCATATACATTTATTGTGAATTATAGAAATTATATTCAATTTTATTAAATTAATGCCCGAATAATTTATCGTTTAATTCATTATCATGCAAATTCATTTTTTTGTCATTTAATTCATGTCCAGTCATGTATTTCATGTCATGTCATTTCTCGTTTTATTTCATCATGTTTCATATCGTCATTTCTAGGCCCGAGTCAAATTTTAAACAATATTAATTGTTACACAAAAAGATTTTACAAGATAAATAATAATATTATTTATTATTTATTATTACTATTATTATTAATATTATCTCTATTATTTATTATTATTAAAAGTAATATTATTATTATTGTTTAATATTCAGCCCAAATCATATAATTAATTCAGTGGCCCAATTAACAAATATCTATTTTCAGCATCTTAGTCCAATGACTATTTGTTTCTCCAAGAGAAACGTTTTGGCTGTAGTACCAGTTTCATTCATTTATTTATAACCTCTCAAATAACACATTTAATTGGAAATAAATTCTGAAACAATTGTCATAATTAAAACAAATAAATAAGAAACCTTTGAAATCAATTAATACAATATATAAATTTAAAACTCAGAACAGAACCATCACACAATACACAGTATTACACAACTAAAATAATCACGATCGTCCATCAGCTCCAATTCCCCTTCTCAGCCGATTTTGCTCCAGTATTTCTCCTCCGCGAATCTTTCAACTGCTCCATCACAAGTGATAACTCAATATCGTATTTCCCTTCGCAGTCTGCAAAAATTTCAGTCCTCAATTACGATTGTTCATCTGTAAATTTTGAGTCAATCCATATACAAGTAATATTAACCCAGAAATCAAAACACAGACATACAATTCAAACCAAATCCGGCACCATCCTTATCAAATAACATATTTTCTCTACTCAAGAACATACACACAACACAGGTAAATTCTTCTGTAAGTTCCTTCGTTTACAAACACTTTTCATCTCAATTTTTTTTTCACAGAAATTCGGTCTCCCAATTTCCTTCTTCGGTCGAACCCCGAACATTAGATAAGAAGAAAATAATCCTGCCATCGTTCACTGGCCTCGGCTATTTTCACAAACACGGAGACAATATGTGAGGAAGTCGCCATAACCAAACTGTTAATCTCAAACTGATAATATCACCATCAGGCCTTGGAATCAGAATCGGAAATTTACAGAAAACTCACGTGAGTTTTTCTGGCCGAAGCTATTTTAACCCGAATCTGAAACCAGAATTCAAATCAAAACCCAAACCATTTTGTTGAATCAAATTCAGAGCTGAAGAAACAAACCTTTGATTTCGGCCGAAACCGGAAATCCCCAGCCACGGTCACCTTTTTCCGTTGATTCTGGCCGCTCTCCTTTACGTCATCAGCCGACCTTCGTCGCCGCCGCGAAACCCTGTTGTTAAACCAGTCGCCGCTCATCTGCCCATTTTTAATATTCATCTCCCAGTGTGTTTGGTCGATGTGTGTTTGTGTGTAGCAGAGAGAAAATAAAATAGAGAAGTGAGATGAGTCATTGGGGAAGATGAGAAAAGGGCTGACTCTCCGTGGTGTGTATTTTATATCACAGACCTCTCCAAAATCTCTAATTTAACCCTCTAATTTATTTTATCCTTCAAATTAACCCCACCATGTTTCTCGTAATTTAAATTCAAACCCCCTTTGACTACTGTTGATCCTTTCCATTACTATTATTGTTCACTTCTAATTTATTTTTTTAGCCTATTATAAAAATAAATTATTATTATTAATTGTAGATAATATCGAGAATTTACGGGCCTAGAATTGTCGAATCAAGCATCTCATCACATTCAAGTTCAGAACTGCAATTTATCCAGGTGTGGGGATTTATTACGCTTTTGTTTATTTTAATTGCTTTATATATTGTCTCGTATGTGCACGTGAAATCAATCAGAAGCACTTAAATGTGCAATCAGTCAGAAGCACTTAAATGTGCAACCAGTCAGAAGCACTTAAATGTGCAAATCAGTCAGAAGCACTTAATTGTGCATAAAGCCTTCTGCCAGCCACGGCTTAATTTATCACCATGTTGTTTATACTTGCTAATATATTTAGTAATTAACGTAGACATATTGAGTACTCTCCACACTGAGCGAGTTGAAAGCTCACCCACTATTTTTACCCCCTTTCAGGTTGAGGAGCTCGATGTGGCATGGGCATGAATGTGGGATGATCAGTCTTCATGAGTTGTTATTTATTTATTTACAATAATTTTCCTCAAGTCACGCTTTATGAACAATTGTTCGATTTGCTTTTATTTCACGTCGTAGTATGTTTTTATTTAATGGTGACTTGGGATTTTTACTTGCGATTATTAAATTTGTCTTTTGAAAATGTATTTCCGCTGCAAAATTTTATTTATTCTTCTTAAAATTAGAAGCATTATATTTTAGAAAAGTGGTCGCTACATAAGTGGTATCAGAGCGGGTCTACGGTTCTGTAGACTCGTTGAAATATTTTCTTTTTCAAAACTGAAATTTTATTTCGCAAGTAGTCAACAATTTTTAGCAATTATGATCATCCCCCTCTGTCGCTCCACGTCGACTCTAAGGTACATTAAGTTATTATTATTCATTATGTGATGAATGTAGTTTACCAGATCAACCATGATTCATGCATTAAAGATGCATCTTCATTATATTTTGTACATAAGAATTTTATGATAAAAAATTTGGGCATGAAATTGTTTTCTTATAAATTCATAAGTATATGTGTGACATGCGTAAATCATCATTGCTAGAGATGTAATATAACTCTCCATTTTATTTTCTCCCTGTCCTTGGGTAAGTACTGAAGGGTCGTTGCGTGTGGTATGCCATAGGATAATGGCAACTCGTGGACGTGGACGCCTAGCTAATGTAATATCCGCATTTTTCCCTTCTATTATTATTCTCATTTTGGTGCATTTTCGTTTTTAGCAACTCGCTTGTAACCGTATTGACATTTTGAGGATATTTAGTATTGAACTTTTGTCGTTCGAGCTTGTTTCGGACTCGTTTTACTCGAGTCGGTGTTTCATGTTGTTTTCGTCGCTTTTTGGTGTGTTATCATAATCGTCGTTCGGAACCGCCGTTTTGGGGTTGCCGAAGATCGATCTCATGTTATTGTAGGCGTTGTGAGCTTTTGTTGGTGTTTCGACCATGTATCGTACATTTCGGATGTCTGGACCGTTTTGTAAATTTCCCAAACTTTTGGGAAAGTTACGTTTGATGTTGTTTTTCTGAACCTTTGAGTAGTCGGGAATATGTTTTCCTTCGGCACTTAAGTTTGTCGTTTCAGGCCCCTTACGTCCGTACCATCGTGAATTGTTCACCGTTGTATTTCGATTCTTTTTCGGTACCTCCCTCTTTCATTTCTATCCTGTACTCCACAGAAAGGAATGTTACGTACGTAACACACTTTTGGTTACGTACGTAACGTCCTAGTGTAATTCGGTACAGGCACTTCTGCCTTTTTGGTTACGTACGTAACACCCTTTTTGGTTACGTACGTAACGTCCTAGTGTTTTGTATGGCTTACGTACGTAATACAACTTACGTACGTTAGCATGTGGTGGCTAACGTACGTAACGAGGCCTGGGTTTATAAACCCAGGAGTTGACCGATTTCGGTCATTTTTCATCCTTCTCCCCTCCTCCGACTCATGGGCGATTTCCTTGGTGTCTTCCGGCGATTTGAACCTTAGCAACTCCAAGCCATCATCTTTTTGAGTTTTTGGAGTATTTTATCAGCATCTAATCGTGTTCTTCGTCTTTAATTCGAGGTAAACTCCTAAAACCTTCTTTTAGGTAAATTTGGGGGTTTTCTTGTGTTCGTCCGATTCGTTCCGAATGATAGATTAATTCATAGTGAATATGATTAATCTTGTTGATATAGTCGGTTCTCCTACGGATTCATGGTATATTTTCATAGTTTTGCGGAATCGAGAGGGTTTGGTTGTGGTCCGCCCTCGTTGTTGTTTATATACGAATATACATGAATCGTAGGCGGGTTTTCGGGCGTATTCCAATTTCCGTATTCATTTAGAAATGGTGGTAATTGTATTCTTTGAATCGTTAGGTTCGGTTTCATTGGTTCCTAGCGTTCGTCGGTGACTCTCCTTTCCGTTCATTGCGTCGTCGATAATTCAAGGCAAGTATTTTTGGAAACCTTTATGCTTAACGTGAAATGGTAATGTATATTGTGTGTGCTTTTCTCACATCGGGAGGGTCCGACGGGGCCTCGAGGGAATCTATGGCTTCGTCCTAGATTCATGAGTTTGATTCGCTAGCCAGCTCGGGAGGGTCCTTAGAGGCCTCGAGTGGGATTCGTGGCTTCGTCCCGGTCCTAGGTGACGTGTGGTGCTTGATTTGTTTTGTGAATGTGGCCAGCTCGGGAGGGTCCTTAGAGGCCTCGAGTGGGATTCGTGGCTTCGTCCCGGTCCTAGGCAAATTAATTGTATTTGTTTGTTTAGGAAAAGACATGTCTGGTTTTGGTTTATGAAATGATATTGGTGCATGTACTATGAAACGTGTAAGCGATTGGTTTGCCTTGATTACTTGTACTAGCGTAATTGCTAACCCCTTTGGGGACCCGTTTTGGGGAAATTCTTGTTATGGATTTCAGGTTATGATTATCCGGACGAGCGAGCACCGGGACAGTACGAGGATGTTGGCCAGGGTCGTTGACATGTGCATTTGGGTCTTCTTATGTCTCTTGTCTATTTCGATATGGTTGTTGTCCACTTTTGAAACATATAAATGGTACTCGCGAGTACTTAGGCTTTTCATTTCAAACTCCGTATTGTATTACTTTAAAATTGTTACATTGTCGGTTGATACTTATTCTCCGGTTGCTCCGGGTGTATCTTTTTATGTCATATCATTTAAATGTGTGTCCACGCTAACCGAGGTGGTTAGTCGAATGGAGTTTCCTTGTTTGTAGCCTGGTGGGTTCTAGGTAGGGGTCCACGGCGCTGTAATATACTCTGAATATCTCGGGGTGTTACAAAAATGGTATCAGAGCTCTAGGTTTATGGATACCTAGGCTTGTTGGTTATTTGGGTCTAGTCGTGTTTTGTTTTGCACATTGTCACACCGCTTCCAGCATCTCGGTACTTCCAGTGCTCGTAAGTTTTCTTATTCGGTCTTTTGTTTTCTTACATAGTATTTCCGATTTTCGAATCGTGGTTGCTTTTTCCTCCCTTACTCATCATCAATATACTTTTGTTATCTCTTAACACCAGTATGGATGCCGGAGGAAATCGTGGTCGTGGTCGTGGTCGTGGTCGTGGACGCGGCCGAGGACGTGGGGCAGCCACGTCGCATTCTTCGGGAGCCGACAGTACCGGCGCCCGCCACAGTCATGCTTCTTTTCAGGAGCGCGCCGATCTTGGTATTGCGGCTGTTATGCAGCAAATGGTTAACCAAATGGCGGCTATAGCTCAGGTGGTCCAGAACCCCAATCAGGCCCATGCTAATCGGGGCGGAGCGGACCGTTGGCTCCAGGATGTCATCAAGATGCATCCTCCCCAGTTCACAGGAGCCTCTGACCCGATTGGCTGGGAAGGGTGGACCGAAGAGATATCCAAAGTCGTTGTTGCCACCAACTGTCCCGAGGATCGTAAGGTCCCTATCGCCCAGTATTTTCTCACTGGGGACGCCACAGATTGGTGGGAGGCTGTTGGGCCCAAAGATCATGTTGCTTCGTGGGCCGAGTTTCAGGAGTTGATGGAGACCGAGTATTGTCCTTGGCCAGTCAGACAGGCTCGAGTGCATGCTTTCTACGATGCTCAACCTCGGGATATTCCCGTATCCCAAGCTATTGCCGATTTTAATAAGGAGTTGGGTTATGTGAAAACCCAAGTTGTCGCTGAGAGCGACAAAATTTTCCATTTTTCCAGGAGGATGAAACTGTCCATTCGGGACTATATGTCTGGGCTCGTCTATACTACCTTGAAAGATTATCAGAGTCGAGCTCTTGCTTATGATATGTCGGTGACGGCTAGCGATTTGGCTCGTGAGAGCAAGAAGCAGAAGTCGGTCGGAAATTTTTCTGGTCCCAAGAGTGGAGGCCAGCAGAAATCTCAGGCTGCAAATATTTCTACGGGCGGTTCGACTCGTTTCTCTGGGAGCTTTCGGAGTGCCGCCGGAACCGTCGACCGGGACCCCAGATGCTTTAACTGTGGCAAACCAGGCCACGTGAACCGGGATTGTCCTCGTCCACCTTTGACTTGTCATACTTGTGGTCAGTCGGGCCACAAAGCTTCTTTTTGCGAGAAGCTCAGACAGTTTCGCGGCGCCCGTTCTTCTCACCCAGCACTTATGGAGCCGAGTGTGAACCAGGGCTCATTTGCTCCGCCGCCTCCACCGAGTGCCGGCCGAGGTAGGGGTCGGGGTCAACCCGCTAGAGGAGGAGCTTCCAGTGTCGGCTCCGCCCAGCCGCGTATATACGAGATGAGGAGGGCCGATGACCCAGCAGCTACTGTGGCGACAGGTACCATTCATATCCATTCTCATCCTGTCGGTGTGCTTTTTGATTCGGGTGCTACGCATTCATTCATTTCTCTAGAGTGTGTACGCCGTTTGAGTCTCGACTGCTTGTCACCTTGCGAGCCTTTCATCGTTAAACTTCCTAGCAGTGATAGAATTGTCGGTGATCGAGAAGTCCGGGACTGTTCTGTGATTATTTGTGAGAGGGCTTGACTCTCTAATCTTATTGTCGTGGGTATCGAGGGTGAGGATTTGATTCTCGGGGATGATTGGCTCGAGCGGCATGGCGCGATCATGAACTACCGCACGAAAATCATCACTATGTTAGCCGAGGACGGCACCGAGCACTCTTTCGCGGGGCGAAAGAGGGGAAACCAGAAGTTCGTTATTAATGCCTTAAAGGCGATGAGTCTCCTGCGAAAGGGGTGTACTGGTTATTGGTGCTATGCCTTGAAGGCGGAGAATGGTGGGGTCGAGCTTTCGTCGATTCCAGTCGTTAGTGAGTTTCCTGATGTTTTTCCTGACGAGTTACCGGGATTGCGACCGGATCGTGAGGTTGAGTTTGCTATAGAGTTAGAGCCTGGTGCGGCTCCGATTTCGAAGGCGCCGTATCGCATGGCACCTTCAGAGATGTCTGAGTTGAAGAAGCAGTTGAGCGAGCTTCTTGAGTCGGGGTACGTTCGACCGAGCGCCTCGCCTTGGGGCGCACCGGTCCTGTTTGTGCGGAAGAAGGATGGTTCACTACGTTTGTGTATCGACTATCGCGAACTAAACAAAGTGACCATCAAGAACAAGTATCCTTTGCCGATGATTGATGACCTGTTCGATCAGTTGCAGGGAGCTGCGGTATTCTCGAAGATTGATTTGAAATCGGGGTACTATCAGCTCCGGGTGAGGGAGTCCGACGTGCTAAAGACGGCTTTTCGGACGAGATACGGACATTATGAGTTTGTAGTTATGCCTTTCGGGTTAACTAATGCGCCGGCGGTGTTCATGCAGTTGATGAATAAAGTCTTTATTGAGTATTTGGATAAGTGTGTCGTCGTCTTCATTGACGATATTCTTATCTATTCGAGGAACGAGGAAGAGCATGCCCATCATTTGCGGGTAGTGTTAGACATTTTGAGGACCGAACAACTCTATGCAAAGTTCTCGAAATGTGAGTTCTGGCTGAAAGAAGTGATGTTTTTAGGTCACGTGATTTCAGCCGAGGGGGTTCGTGTGGATCCGCAGAAAATTGAGGCAGTGTTGGATTGGGCATCGCCCACAAATGTGAAGGAGGTCCGTAGCTTCTTGGGTTTGGCTGGCTACTACCGTAGGTTCGTCGAGGGTTTCTCAAAACTAGCTCGGCCACTTACACAGTTGCTCCGGAAATCCGAGAAGTTCGTCTGGACCGATGAGAGACAGTCGAGTTTCGAGGAGCTGAAGAAGCGTTTGACTTCAGCCCCGGTTTTGGCGTTGCCATGTGGCAACGAGAGGTTCGCCGTTTATAGCGATGCTTCGGGTCAGGGTCTTGGGTGCGTATTGATGCAGCACGGCAAGACCATTGCCTATACGTCGAGACAGTTGAGGTCGTACGAGCTTAACTACCCTACTCACGATTTGGAGTTAGCGGCAGTTGTCTTTGCACTTAAGATTTGGCGTCACTATCTTTTCGGCTCTACATGTCAGATTTTTACCGATCATACAAGTCTGAAATACATATTTACTCAGCGGGAGTTGAATATGAGGCAGAGGAGGTGGTTAGAGCTGATTAAAGATTATGACCTCGAAATCCTTTATCATCCGGGCAAGGCGAACGTCGTGGCCGACGCTTTGAGTCGGAAACCGATCGCATTGCGAACGCTTGAGATCCTTACGTCTCAGTCTGAGCTTCGGCGGGCTTTGATCGAGTTAGATGTTGAGGTTTTGTTGCCTGGAGCTGTCGGGCAACTTTGTGCTTTAGAGATTTCGTCGTCTTTGATCGATGAAATTAAGCTGAAGCAATTAGAGGATCCGATGATTACTCAAATCTGAGAGAACGTTCTTAAGGGAAAGTCTCCTGGGTTTGTGATTCACGAGGACGGTGTTTTGAGATTCCAGAGTCGGCTTTGTGTGCCGAACGATCCAGAGTTGCGACAGAGTATTTTGCGTGAGGCCCATTCTACACCCTATTCCGTTCATCCTGGTTCGAGTAAGATGTACAAGGACCTGAGGAGGAACTTCTGGTGGAATGATATGAAGGAGGAGGTCGCACAGTTTGTAGCGAGATGTTTGACTTGTCAGCAGGTCAAAATCGAGCATCAGCGACCGGCCGGGTTATTGCAGTCACTTCCCATTCCAGAATGGAAATGGGAAGATATATCTATGGATTTCGTTACGAGTTTGCCGAGATCGAGGTCGGGCATGAATATGGTATGGGTGATTGTTGATCGCCTGACCAAGTCGTCACATTTTCTGGGCATCAAGGACACTTGGGGTCCAGAAAAGTTAGCTCGTGCGTTTATCACGCAGATTGTGAGGCTTCACGGTACTCCGAAGTCTATTGTTTCGGATCGTGATGGCCGTTTCGTATCGCACTTTTGGCAAGCGGTGCATAAGGCGTTGGGTACCCGTTTGCATTTGAGTACCTCTTTCCATCCCCAGTCAGATGGACAGTCGGAGCGCACTATCCAGACATTTGAAGATATGTTGCGCGCTTGTGCTCTCGATTGGAGCAGTGACTGGAAAGAGCATTTGCCATTAATCGAATTCACGTACAACAATAGTTGGCACGCGTCGATTCGGATGGCACCGTATGAGGCACTTTATGGGCGGCGATGTCGATCGCCGATTTGTTGGAATGAGGCGTCCGATTTGGTCGGGACTGAGCCGGATGTCGTTTTAGAGACGAGGCGGAAGATAGAATTAATTCGGGAACGGATGTTGACTGCCCAGAGTCGACAAAAGTCCTATGCCGATGTCCGTCGTCGACCTTTAGAATTCGAGGTGGGAGACCACGTTTTGCTGAAGGTGTCGCCGACGAGGGGAATTTTCCGTTTCGGGAAAAAGGGGAAGTTGAGTCCGAGATTTATTGGACCCTTCGAGATTCTTGAGCGAGTCGGTGGGTTGGCATACCGTTTGGCGTTGCCCCCGGCCCTGAGTCATGTTCATAGCGTTTTTCATGTTTCCCAGCTGAGGAAATATGTCCCGGACCCTAGTCACATCATCGATTATGATGAGATTGACGTCGCCGAGGATATTACTTTTGAGGAGCGTCCTTTGAAGATTTTAGAGCATCGGGAGAAACGACTGATGCATAAGACCATTCCCTTGGTCAAAGTGCAGTGGTCGAGACATGGTGTCGAGGAGGCAACTTGGGAAACCGAGGATAGCATGCGTGCTAAGTATCCCGAGTTGTTTATTTCTTAAGTTTCGGGACGAAACTTGTTTTTAGAGGGGTAGAATGTAATATCCGCATTTTTCCCTTCTCTTATTATTCTCATTTTGGTGCATTTTCGTTTTTAGCAACTCGCTTGTAACCGTATTGACATTTTGAGGATATTTAGTATTGAACTTTTGTCGTTCGAGCATGTTTCGGACTCGTTTTACTCGAGTCGGTGTTTCATGTTGTTTTCGTCGCTTTTTGTTGTGTTATCATAATCGTCGTTCGGAACCGTCGTTTCAGGGTTGCCGAAGATCGATCTCATGTTATTGTAGGCGTTGTGAGCTTTTGTTGGTGTTTCGACCATGTATCGTACATTTCGGATGTCTGGACCGTTTTGTAAATTTCCCAAACTTTTGGGAAAGTTACGTTTGATGTTGTTTTTCTGAACCTTTGAGTAGTCGGGAATATGTTTTCCTTCTGCACTTAAGTTTGTCATTTCAGGCCCCTTACGTCTGTACCATCGTGAATTGTTCACCGTTGTATTTCGATTCTTTTTTGGTACCTCCCTCTTTCATTTCTGGCCTGTACTCCACAGAAAGGAATGTTACGTACGTAACACACTTTTGGTTACGTACGTAACGTCCTAGTGTAATTCGCATTGCACTTCGCCTTTTTGGTTACGTACGTAACACCCTTTTTGGTTACGTACGTAACGTCCTAGTGTTTTGCGATACAGGCTTTCCTGCCTTTTTGGTTACGTACGTAAGGCCCTTATGGCTTACGTACGTAATACAACTTACGTACGTTAGCATGTGATGGCTAACGTACGTAACGAGGCCTGGGTTTATAAACCCAGGAGTTGACCGATTTCGGTCATTTTTCATCCTTCTCCCCTCCTCCGACTCGTGGGCGATTTCCTTGGTGTCTTCCGGCGATTTGAAGCTTAGCAACTCCAAGCCATCATCTTCTTTGAGTTTTTGGAGTATTTTATCAGCATCTAATCGTGTTCTTCGTCTTTAATTCAAGGTAAACTCCTAAAACCTTCTTTTAGGTAAATTTGGGGGTTTTCTTGTGTTCGTCCGATTCGTTCCGAATGATAGATTAATTGATAGTGAATATGATTAATCTTGTTGATATTGTCGGTTCTCCTACGGATTCATGGTATATTTTCATAGTTTTGCGGAATCGAGAGGGTTTGGTTGTGGTCCGCCCTCGTTGTTGTTTATATACGAATATACATGAATCGTAGGCGGGTTTTCTGGTGTATTCCAATTTCCGTATTCATTTAGAAATGGTGGTAATTGTATTCTTCGAATCGTTAGGTTCGGTTTCATTGGTTCCTAGCGTTCGTCGGTGACTCTCCTTTCCGTTCATTGCGTCGTCGATAATTCAAGGCAAGTATTTTTGGAAACCTTTATGCTTAACGTGAAATGGTAATGTATATTGTGTGTGCTTTACTCACCTCGGGAGGGTCCGACGGGGCCTCGAGGGAATCTATGACTTCGTCCTGGATTCATGAGTTTGATTAGCTAGCCAGCTCGGGAGGGTCCTTAGAGGCCTCGAGTGGGATTCGTGGCTTCGTCCCGGTCCTAGGTGACGTGTGGTGCTTGATTTGTTTTGTGAATGTGGCCAGCTCGGGAGGGTCCTTAGATGCCTCGAGTGGGATTCGTGGCTTCGTCCCGGTCCTAGGCAAATTAATTGTGACTGTTTGTTTCCGGAAAAGACATGTCTGGTTTTGGTTTATGAAATGATATTGGTGCATGTACTATGAAACGTGTAAGCGATTGGTTTGTCTTGATTACTTGTACTAGCGTAATTGCTAACCCCTTTGGGGACCCGTTTTGGGGAAATTCTTGTTATGGATTTCAGGTTATGATTATCCAGACGAGCGAGCACCGGGACAGTACAAGGATGTTGGCCAGGGTCGTTGACATGTGCATTTGGGTCTTCTTATGTCTCTTGTCTATTTCGATATGGTTGTTGTCCACTTTTGAAACTTATAAATGGTACTCGTGAGTACTTAGGCTTTTCATTTCAAACTCCGTATTGTATTACTTTAAAATTGTTACATTGTCGGTTGATACTTATTCGCCGGTTGCTCCGGGTGTATCTTTTTATGTCATATCATTTAAATGTGTGTCCACGCTAACCGAGGTGGTTAGTCGAGTGGAGTTTCCTTGTTTGTAGCCTGGTGGGTCCCAGGTAGGGGTCCACGGCGCTGTAATATACTGTGAATATCTCGGGGTGTTACAGCTAACCGAGGTGTAGATAATCTCGGTGGTCAGAATGCCAATCTTGGTGCTGGTGGTGGTGGTGACGGAGGTCAGGATAACCACAACAATAACGTGCCAGCTCCTACTCAGGCACAAGTTGTGCAACAGTTCCGGCGTTTCACCCCACCAACATTCAACGGTCGAGAAGGACCAGCTTTTGTTGATGAATGGTTTATGTCGCTCGAGCGCACCTTTGAGATCATTGGGTGTACTGATGCGCAAAGAATTCTTTGTGGCCAATATCAAATGATGGAGGATGCTGGACGCTGGTGGATAAGCTATTGGCGTTTGAGTCCGGCGGCCGAGCATGCTGCATTGACTTGGGATCGATTCAAGGAAATAGTGATGGAACAGTACTACCCACAGCATTACCGAGAGAATATGGAGAGAGAGTTTTGGAATCTCGAACAAGGAGGGATGACGGTTGAAGAATATGAGAGGAAATTCAACCAAATCAGCTTCTTTGTGGAGCACATGGTGGATACAGACCGGAAAAGGGCCCTTAAGTTTCGGAGTGGTTTACACCCGAGTATTCGTCACATCGTGGCTGGTCATGGGGTGTTACCATATACCGAGACAGTGTTTCGAGCTCAAGAGGTTGAGGCTAGCCATAATCTGGATCAACAACAGTCAACTAAGCCTAATACCGGTAAGAGGCATTGGAATGGGAACCAAAATAAGGTTGTGGCTTCTAATAAACAGAAGAAGGTAGATGAGAAATCTGGACCGGGTGCACCGATCACTAGGCCTGCATGCCCAAAGTGTGGTAAAAATCATGGCGGAGAGTGTTTGTATGGAGAAGGTGTCTGCTATAGATGCAAGGAGCCAGGACATTCATCTTCAAACTGTCATCTCCAAAGGGCCAAAGGTCAAGGTTCTGGAGGAAAAGCTCGCATTTATACTTTGACCCAAAGGGACGCAGATAAGAATCCCGGCACGGTGTCAGGTATGCTTATGATCTCTAATGTGCCTGCTTTCGCTTTATTTGACACTGGTGCCACACATACTTTTATGTCTGCAAAGTTCTATCATTCTATTGGTCATAAAAGCGTTAGAATTGTTGAGTCTCTCGAGGTTAGCTTACCGTCAGGAAATACGATCCTCACTAATACAATGATTGACGAGAATATTGAGATAGGAGGTAGAGAATTTGATGCTAGTCTGTATTTGATTAGCTCGATGGATTTTGACGTGATCCTTGGTATGGACTGGCTCGATAGACATGATGCCGATATAAGGTGTCGTGAGAAGAAGGTGACATTGAGGTGTTCTGAAGGCGAGTCGATCACTTTTTATGGTACTAAGAGTAGGACGATACCCAGAGTAATCACAGCCATGAAAGCACTAAGAAGCCTAAGGAAGGAGCAATGTCAGGGTTACTTGGTGAGTTTGGTCGACACTCGTACTAATGAGGTGTCCCCTACTGACGTACCTATAGTACGGGAGTTTTTGGATGTGTTTCCAAAAGATTTGCCGGGAGTCCCACCCGACCGGCAAGTGGAGTTTAGTATTGATTTAGTCCCTGGGGCAGCCCCAACGTCCAAAGCGCCATATAGAATGGCTCCGAGGGAACTTCAAGAATTGAAGGTCCAAATTCAAGAGCTGTTGGAGCTCGGATTTGTTCGTCCTAATGTGTCACCATGGGGTGCACCAGTACTATTTGTAAGAAAGAAGGATGGGTCACTTCGGATGTGTATAGATTACCGAGAGTTGAATCGACTCACGGTGAAGAACAAGTACCCACTACCGAGAATCGAGGATCTATTCGATCAATTGAGAGGATCCAGAACCTTTTCGAAGATCGATTTGCAGTCGGGAGTGTGACATTCCCAAGACGGCCTTCAGGACCCGTTATGGACATTTTGAATTTGTAGTGATGCCATTTGGTCTGAGTAATGCACCGGCAGTCTTTATGGATTTAATGAACAGAGTGTTCCAACCTTACTTGGATAAGTTCGTGATCGTTTTCATAGATGATATTTTGGTGTATTCTAAGGACAAGAAACAACACCAAGAGCATTTGAGAATTACATTGGAGATACTTCGCAAGGAGAAGTTGTATGCCAAGTTCAAGAAATGTGAGTTTTGGTTAAACAGAGTTGGATTCCTTGGACATGTGGTGACTTCTAAAGGAATTGAGGTAGATCCCGACAAGGTTGTAGCAGTGAGTAGTTGGGGAGTACCCAAGAATGCGAGCGAAGTTCACAGCTTTCTGGGCTTAGCTGGCTATTATAGAAGATTTATCGAAGGGTTTTCTAAAATCGCCACTCCTATGACCCAATTAACAAGGAAGGGCATGAGGTTTGAATGGAGTGAGAGGTGCGAGGAAAGTTTTCAAGAGTTGAAAAGGAGACTAACCTCGGCACCAGTATTAACGATTCCTGATCCGACGGAAGACTTCGTTATTTATAGTGATGCCTCAAAGCAGGGGTTGGGTTGTGTTCTGATGCAACATGGTAAAGTAGTAGCCTATGCATCGAGACAACTTAAACCACATGAGTTGAACTATCCAACGCATGATTTGGAGTTGGCTGTTGTAGTACATGCGCTGAAGATTTGGCGTCACTATCTCTACAGAGGGAAGTGTGAGATATACACGGACCATAAAAGTTTGAAGTATCTTTTCACACAGAAGGATCTTAACATGAGACAAAGGAGATGGTTAGAATTGGTGAAGGACTATGATTGTACCATCCATTACCATCCGGTTAAGGCGAATGTAGTAGCTGATGCCTTGAGTCGGAAGACTAGAGGCGAGTTAGCTTGCTTGACCGATAAAGAGAGTTTGATAAAGGAGTTATCCCAGTTGAGGATTGAGGTAGTTGAGTCTTCAAAACGTTCGAAAGCAATCTTATCATCTTTGGTCTTACAACCAAACTTGAGAGATAAGATTAAGGAGGCTCAACCACGTGATAAGTTCTTGTGTAAGATGAAAGATCGAGCACAAGATGGGAGTATTGAGAAATTTGTCGTTGCCGCAGACGACGTTTTGACTTACGATGGGAGGTTGTGTGTTCCTAAGGACACATCCCTTAGGAGGCAAATCCTTGAAGAAGCTCGCAATGCACCATACTCTGCTCATCCGGGAGGTACAAAGATGTACCACGACTTGAAGAAGTTCTTTTGGTGGAGAGGAATGAAACGAGACATTGGTGTATTTGTGGAGAGGTGTATGATATGTCAGCAGGTAAAGGCAGAACACCAACGGCCAGGAGGTTTACTTCAACCGTTGGAAATTCCAGAATGAAAATGGGAGCATATCACAATGGATTTCGTAGTTGGTCTGCCACGAACCGTGAGGAAGAACGATGCTATCTGGGTGATAGTAGATCGTTTGACAAAGTCATCTCATTTTCTACCTGTGAGGATGACTTACAGTATGGAACAATATGCGAAGATTTATATTCGGGAGATTGTGAGGTTACATGGTGTTCCAGTGTCAATCGTATCGGATAGAGATCCGTGATTTACGTCAAAATTTTGGAAGATTCTTCAGAGTGCATTGGGCACTAAGTTGAATTTCAGTACTGCATATCATCCGCAAACCGATGGTCAATCTGAGCGGACTATCAAGACACTTGAAGATTTGTTGAGGGCGTGTGTTCTTGATACTGGTGAGAATTGGGAGAATATTTTGCCGTTAGTAGAGTTTGCTTATAACAATAGTTACCAAGCAACTATACAAATGGCCCCGTACGAGGCTCTCTACGGAAGGAAATGTCGATCGCCTCTTTATTGGAGTGAGGTTGGAGAAGGAAAGATTTTGGGTCCAGAATTGATCGAACAGACTGTAGAGAAGATAGCCGAGATCAGAAGTAAAATTAAGACTGCTCAGGATCGACAGAAGTCTTATGCTGATAAACGACGGAAAGATATACAATTTGAGATTGGAGAGAAGGTGTTCCTGAAGGTAGCACCGATGAAAGGAGTGGTACGATTCGGTAAAAAGGGAAAGCTACAGCCTCGTTATATCGGACCTTTTTAGATTTTGGATCGCGTTGGTGATCTTGCTTATAGTTTGGCATTGCCGTTAGAGTTATCGGGAGTGCACAATGTCTTTCACGTCTCCATGCTGAGAAAGTACATACATGATCCTGGTCACATATGCAATTTCTAAGAGTTGCATGTAGCCAAGAACCTCACTTATGAGGAGGTACCTACAGCTATTTTGGAGCGAAGGGTACACCAGTTACGAAATAAAGAGGTTAAATTGGTGAAAGTTCAGTGGAGTCGTCATGGACCAAATGAGGCAACTTGGGAACGTGAAGAGGAGATCCGTTCTAAGTACCCAACATTCATTTTCAAGGTACGAAACTTAATTTCGAGGACGAAAATTTGTTAAAGGGGGGTAGGTTGTAACGCCCCGATTTCGCATATACATTTATTGTGAATTATAGAAATTATATTCAATTTTATTAAATTAATGCCCGAATAATTTATCGTTTAATTCATTATCATGCAAATTTATTTTTTTGTCATTTAATTCATGTCCAGTCATGTATTTCATGTCATGTCATTTCTCGTTTTATTTCATCATGTTTCATATCGTCATTTCTAGGCCCGAGTCAAATTTTAAACAATATTAATTGTTACACAAAAAGATTTTACAAGATAAATAATAATATTATTTATTATTACTATTATTATTAATATTATCTCTATTATTTATTATTATTAAAAGTAATATTATTATTATTTAATATTCAGCCCAAATCCTATAATTAATTCAGTGGCCCAATTAACAAATATCTATTTTCAGCATCTTAGTCCAATGACTATTTGTTTCTCCAAGAGAAACGCGTTGTCATAGCATCAGCTTTCATTCATTTATTTATAAACTCTAAAATAACACATTTAATTGGAAATAAATTCTGAAACAATTGTCATAATTAACACAAATAAATAAGAAACCTTTGAAATCAATTAATACAATATATAAATTTAAAACTCAGAACAGAACCATCACACAATACACAGTATTACACAACTAAAATAATCACGATCGTCCATCAGCTCCAATTCCCCTTCTCAGCCGATTTTGCTCCAGTATTTCTCCTCCGCGAATCTTTCAACTGCTCCATCACAAGTGATAACTCAATATCGTATTTCCCTTCGCAGTCTGCAAAAATTTCAGTCCTCAATTACGATTGTTCATCTGTAAATTTTGAGTCAATCCATATACAAGTAATATTAACCCAGAAATCAAAACACAGACATACAATTCAAACCAAATCCGGCACCATCCTTATCAAATAGCATATTTTCTCTACTCAAGAACATACACACAACACAGGTAAATTCTTCTGTAAGTTCCTTTGTTTACAAACACTTTTCATCTCAATTTTTTTTTCACAGAAATTCGGTCTCCCAATTTCCTTCTTCGGTCGAACCCCGAACATTAGATAAGAAGAAAATAATCCTGCCATCGTTCACTGGCCTCGGCTATTTTCACAAACACGGAGACAATATGTGAGGAAATCGCCATAACCAAACTGTTAATCTCAAACTGATAATATCACCATCAGGCCTTGGAATCAGAATCGGAAATTTACAGAAAACTCACCTGAGTTTTTCTGGCCGAAGCTATTTTAACCCGAATCTGAAACTAGAATTCAAATCAAAACCCAAACCATTTTGTTAAATCAAATTCAGAGCTGAAGAAACAAACCTTTGATTTCGGCCGAAACCGAAAATCCCCAGCCACGGTCACCTTTTTCCGTTGATTCTGGCCGCTCTCCTTTACGTCATCAGCCGACCTTCGTCGCCGCCGCGAAACCCTGTTGTTAAACCAGTCGCCGCTCATCTGCCCATTTTTAATATTCATCTCCCAGTGTGTTTGGTCGATGTGTGTTTGTGTGTAGCAGAGAGAAAATAAAATAGAGAAGTGAGATGAGTCATTGGGGAAGATGAGAAAAGGGCTGACTCTCCTCGGTGTGTATTTTATATCACAGACCTCTCCAAAATCTCTAATTTAACCCTCTAATTTATTTTATCCTTCAAATTAACCCCATCATGTTTCTCGTAATTTAAATTCAAACCCCCTTTGACTACTGTTGATCCTTTCCATTACTATTATTGTTCACTTCTAATTTATTTTTTTAGCCTATTATAAAAATAGATTATTATTATTAATTGTAGATAATATCGAGAATTTACGGGCCTAGAATTGTCGAATCAAGCATCTCATCACATTCAAGCTCAGAACTGCAATTTATCCAGGTGTGGGGATTTATTACGCTTTTGTTTATTTTAATTGCTTTATATATTGTCTCGTATGTGCACGTGAAATCAGTCAGAAGCACTTAAATGTGCAATCAGTCAGAAGCACTTAAATGTGCAACCAGTCAGAAGCACTTAAATGTGCAAATCAGTCAGAAGCACTTAATTGTGCATAAAGCCTTCGGGCTAGCCGACGGGCTTCAGAATTTATCAGTCATGTTGTTTATACTTGCTAATATATTTAGTAATTAACGTAGACATATTGCGTACTCTCCACACTGAGCGAGTTGAAAGCTCACCCACTATTTTTACCCCCTTTCAGGTTGAGGAGCTCGATGTGGCATGGGCATGAGTGTGGGATGATCAGTCTTCATGAGTTGTTATTTATTTATTTACAATAATTTTCCTCAAGTTACGCTTTATGAACAATTGTTCGATTTGCTTTTATTTCACGTCGTAGTATGTTTTTAATTAATGGTGACTTGGGATTTTTACTTGCGATTATTAAATTTGTCTTTTGAAAATGTATTTCCGCTGCAAAAATTTATTTATTCTTCTTAAAATTAGAAGGATTATATTTTAGAAAAGTGGTCGCTATAATGGCATTTTCGGAAATGAGTGCTTTTGAACGGTTTTCATGATTGCATGCATCGACTAAGTGTGTAAGAGGTAAGTTGTTCGCTTGGCTTACTTGGCTAGGATGGCACTAGAGTATTTTGTTGTTTGTGTTAAATACTTTAATTGTGGATTTTGATGTTGGAAGACGAACCTTGTTATCGTTCTCGTGTATTGTGAGTTGATGAGATTTGGGGCTAAAATCCCAATGGTTTGGTAAAGGTCATTTTACGGATTTGGGGCTAAAATCCCAACGGTTTGGTAAAGGTCATTTTACGGAAAGTAAACCTTTGGGGCGGTGACCCCTTTCGTCTTTTGGGTTTTGAAAAGTAGGATTTGATAATCCTAAATTGTTTTCTATTAAAACTCTCGATGGCATTTTAAACTGTTTTATAAATTATTTCCATTGATTTGTGATCTTTCGGTTTTGGAATGTTTTCTCAAACTCTTGCCTCGGGAAGTACTTTTCGTTTCATTTGGATCTTTGAGGATTCCTAGTTATTGTTATTCGTGGAATGTGAATTGTATGGCTCGTATTTGCACTTTGTTCTTGCACTAGCAAAACAGTGGAGTTTTGCTAACCCCCGAGTATTCGGGGGTGGATGTTTGTTTTTGCATTCAGGTTTGGGAGCATAACACAGGGTCGGCACGAAGGATGATGAAAGATGAACGATACTAATCACACGAGGATCCGTATGATGTCATTGATATAGTTGTACTTTATTTCCGCTGCAGTATTCTTTCCCGTTGTACGAGAGTGTGTTGTATTTGACCCTTGCGTGGGCGTATATTGTGTTTGAGTTGTATGTATTTATTGAAAGACCAAATCGGTCTACTGAGTCATTTTAGCCTTAAAGGTATTGTTGAGATGTTCTATGTTGTTACCAGCCTGGTAGATCCTTGAGGAAAAGTTCTACGGCGTGTAATATCCCTGAGCATATTGGGGATGTTACATAAATGATATCGGAGCTTAGGTTGTGGAAACCTAGGCTGTCAGGTTTAGTCGTGTCTGTTGAGTTTTGTCTCGTCGGATTTTGTCTGACTGAGTCGTGTCGCGATGTGTCGTCTGAGTTTGTTGGTCGTGATTAGTATCGTGGGGCGATCATCATCTTCGTGCGACCTGTGGGTGTAAGTCTCCCTTCTTTGTGTTGTGCCTCGTGTGACACGAGCTATTTTTATGATTATTTGTTAAGTGACGGAATCCTCTTATGGATTTTGATTTCTTGATATGCGGTTATTTGACCCTCATATTTCGTTCATATGAGGAGTAGTGTTGCTGGATTGTGCATGTTCGACTTTATTTTTTTTATCCGCTGCGTGAGTTCTTTTGTAATGGCTTTCGGTATTTTACCGACTGAGTTCTATTTCGAAAACTGATTCCCTTAACCGAGTTTGTGGCATTATGGCCTTGATCGTTTTGGCGAAATTCTTATGACGGTATTTAGTAATTTGTAAATGACTTTTGTAAGTTTTTGAAACATTACCGTCATCGGCCCTTTTGACGTTGTAAATGATTTTTTGCCTGGTGAGTTCCGGCGCGGGACCCACATCGCTATAATGTTTCGTGTAATTACCTGAAATTTTTGGGCATTCTAGCCCATTTAATTATCTTTGAAAACCTTGAGTATCTTAGAAAATAAATTTCGAGACGTACTTTTAAAATGAATTATTTTCTCGTGGTACATCCAAGATGCTACAATATGTTTCCAAATTCTTCTACCTCGAGGACCAAAATGTTTTGAGATATTTTTAATATTTTAGAAACACTTTTATTTAGACCCGAGGGTCGAATATTCTGAAAGTTTTCATTAAGAGAAAGTTTTCTCATTTTTATCAAATGCGAAATGGTTCTCCAAAGTCTCGACAACGATGTTTCACGTTTGTATTTTTTTTTTGAAAGGTGATACTCAAGATCAACCGGTGTTTTTCTAAATTATTTTCAAAAGGAAGTTTTCGTTTTTAAAACCTATCCATTCCCGTTTGAGGGCTGGGTATGTATGTATGATGTTCGTGTTGTCGTTATGATGTTTGCTCCCGAGTATGATCGAATTGGTGGCATGAACATCGAGACGTTGCCACGCATTTGTTGTGTTAGCTCTCTATGAGAGGTGGGATGTTGGTGTTGAATGTTGCCGCCTCGTAGTGATTTCTGCGTTGTCGCGCATGTGCGAGCTGTTAGAGCTTGGTTTGGTATGACCGTGTGCATCGGTGATTGTTCCGTTATGTGTCGGTTGTTTAATGTCTTGTTACCTTGCTCCCATTTTTGTGAATTTTGTGGACGAAGTCGAAGGTAATACCCGTACTATTTTGACTTCTGTATTTTCTCTCTCTCCAGTCTATCTATTCGCTCATGTTCGTTGATACTTTATGAACTTGTTCTGTATTTCGGTTTCATCGTCCGAACGAACTGTGATCTTGTTGTGGGTCGATCTGGTTATCGCTGTGACTTTTTCGAGTTCGGTTCGATTCTTGTGAACCTTGTTCGGAAGTGACATCATTTGGTTCTATTAGTTCTTTTATTCGAAGTGGATCGGATTTGGAACTCATGTGTTTTCAACTCTGTCGACTCGTTTATGCTCGTTAACATTTTCTGAACTTTCCCTATCCCTTGCTTTTGTTGATCAAACGAGGGTGGTATTGTTTCGGAAGAACTCATTTGTCGTTGTGACTTTTCAATCGCTATTCCCTTTCCTGTGGATCTTATGGGAATGCACATCTTGTTGTTCTCACCAGATCATCCTGGGAGTTGTTGTCTGAATTTTATTATCCTTCGTGTTTCGGACATGATTGTTCGATTTCTGTTGTCTCGATCGTTTGTTTGTTCGGTTTTTGTTCTCGTTTCGTGATTGTTGAGCGTTCACGCTCCTTCGTAATTCCCTTAAGTTCGGGAAATTAGTCTCGTTTTCGATCTTCCAACCCTTGGGCGGTGGAATTCCGTATTTGTTCAGTGATTGGCTCGCGTTTTGATTGACGTACCGTTGGATTGGTCAATCATATTGATTTTCGTTCGTTGCGTTTTGTGATTGTTCGGATAATCGACTCGATTGTATTATCTATTTGATGACGCTTATCACTTGTTGATTTTATTATGTCTCTACCGGCGACGTTGTGTTGGTCGTCGTGGAGCATGTTTTCACGCCGTATATTCATTTGCGTCGTTTGTAACGTTTCGCCGTTGGGCGTTAGTTACGCATTCTTGTGTATCTCATTGAAATATTCCTGGTGGTATATTTCTCCTCCCTACTTGTTTTAAGTTTCGGGACGAAACTTCTTTTAAGGAGGGTAGAATGTAATACCCGTAATTTCGATTTCCGGTAATTTTCTTTTTTCGGCGAAAGTCCATTTCGTCAACTCGATCGTGACCGTTTCGTCATTCTGAGAATGATTAATTCTGCACTTTTTGTCATCCGAGTTCGTTTCGGTGTCGTTTTGGTTGAGTTCCGTGCTTTTGGCGATTTTTCCGCACTTGGGTTTGATTCTTGCGAATCTCGTTCGAAACTGCTGTTTCGAGTTTCCCGTAAGTCCGTTTAACTTTGTTAGAAGTGTTGTGAACTTCGGTTTGGTTATTCGATCATGTATCGTGATTTTCGGGCGTTTTGGGCTATTTTATAATTTACCCAAAGTTATGGGTATCCATATCTGTATTTGTTGTCTCGACCCTTTTCTTGGTCGCGTATGATTAATTATTACATTATGTTTTCATTTCGGGTCGATGATGTTGTCCGCGAGCTTTTCGTCGTGTTTGTTCCGTACGTTTTCGGAAATCGAGTCGTCGGGCCATGGCGGCTGAGCACCTGGCCGGACGGTGGCGGGTCCTGGCCGGACGGTTGCAGGCACTGGCCTGGCTGGCGCGGCAGGAACCGGTGTAGCGCGCGCTACTGCCGGAAGACTGCGTGCGCTAACCGGCAGGAGTAGCGCACGTTATGCGGCCGGCCGATGCACGCTATCGGGCTGGGCAGTAGGGGCAGTGAGGCTCTGGACTCTGGTGGATCGGCAGTTAGTTCATGCTACTGTCGGACACTGCGCACGCTACGAACGGCAGGTAGCGCACGCTACGGCCGGAAGGCTACGCACGCTACCTGGCCGAGCAGTCTAGTCCAGGAGGTCACTGGATTGCGGCCTGGGCCGATAGCACACGCTAGCTCGGCAGCCTAGCGCACGCTAGTCCGGCCCAGTATAAATGTGACAGAGCAGTCCAGTTTCGGTCATTTTTCCCATTTCTCTCTTTCGATCCGCGGCTGGAGCTTCGGAGGAGGCGAAGCCATGTTGTTGAACAACAAATCCATGAAGTTCTTGAGTTCATATCATCGATTAATCATCTGTTATCATCCTTTGATCCAGCGAATCAAGGTAATCTCTTCTTAGAATCCTAAATTCTTGAATTTGGGGGTTTTTGCGTTTTTGTCCGATTCGTTCCGTATTGTTGATTAATTCATGATGGGTATGATTAATATTGGTAGTATTCTTGTGTTTATCATCATTTACTCCATTGTTCTTCGTCGAATCGAAGTATATTTCTTGATTTCCTTCGAATCGACTTTTTGGGGGATTTGTTCTTGATCTCGTTTTCCATCCGTTTTTGATGGATCGATTGTGGTTAAATGATGTTGTTAAATATATTCTATGGATTGTATATCCATATTTCAACTTGGAATTCCGTTTTCGTGTTTTGTCGGGACGAATCGTGTTCTTGGCCGTTTTGAGGGAAACACTTGAACTTTCGTCATTCGTTCTTTGAATTCAACGGATTTGAGTCGTGCTATGGAATTCATTTCATTGTTGTTATAGTCCTTCGTAGTTTATTGTCGCGAGTTGGCGTTCGGTGGAGTCGGCAGGTTCGTAGTCGGTTCGTGCCAACCTACTTCGGTCGATTCTCCGCATTGTTCTTATTCGAGGCAAGTACCTTGTCCATACATTTTTTGTTTTGTGGATATGATGATTGGTGATCGTCTTGGTATGTTTGTTTGTTTGTTTGAAATGAGTTTTCAAAAGATTCGGCTAGCCTCGTTAAAGGCTTCCTTTCAAAACGCGTGTGTTTTGTGAACGGTGTGTTCTGGGAATTGATTATGATTTGATTATTTTGAACGTTGAAGGCTTTGATGATATCTCTGTTGTTTAAAGTTATGGAATCGTGTATTCCGTGTTTAATCTTGTTATCGTGTTTTGAAGAGTTTGATAATGGTGTCGAGTTAATGGCCATCTCTAGTAAGTATTCTTGATGAACTTACATTCTTAGCATATTAGTATTGCATGAGTAACGTGTGTGTGTGTATGCTCACTACGGGTTAGATCCGACGGGGTCTCGGTAGGGCTCCACGAAGCTATGGAACCGCGAGCTTGCTTTTAACCACTATGGGTTAGATCCGACGGGGTCTCGGTAGGGGTCCACGAAGTTGTGGGTCCGCGGTTAATTGTGGTGTGCATTTTGCAATGTGATTTGATTATGGCATTTTCGGAAATGAGTGCTTTTGAACGGTTTTCATGATTGCATGCATCGACTAAGTGTGTAAGAGGTAAGTTATTCGTTTGGCTTACTTGGCTAGGATGGCACTAGAGTATTTTGTTGTTTGTGTTAAATCCTTTAATTGTGGATTTTGATGTTGGAAGACGAACCTTGTTGTCGTTCTCGTGTATTGTGAGTTGATGAGATTTGGGGCTAAAATCCCAACGGTTTGGTAAAGGTCATTTTACGGATTTGGGGCTAAAATCCCAACGGTTTGGTAAAGGTCATTTTACGGAAAGTAAACCTTTGGGGCGGTGACCCATTTCGTCTTTTGGGTTTTGAAAAGTAGGATTTGATAATCCTAAATTGTTTTCTATTAAAACTCTCGATGGCATTTTAAACTGTTTTATAAATTATTTCCATTGATTTGTGATCTTTCGGTTTTGGAATGTTTTCTCAAACTCTTGCCTCGGGAAGTACTTTTCGTTTCGTTTGGATCTTTGAGGATTCCTAGTTATTGTTATTCGTGGAATGTGAATTGTATGGCTCGTATTTGCACTTTGTTCTTGCACTAGCAAAACAGTGGAGTTTTGCTAACCCCCGAGTATTCGGGGGGTGGATGTTTGTTTTTGCATTCAGGTTTGGGAGCATAACACAGGGTCGGCACGAAGGATGATGAAAGATGAACGATACTAATCACACGAGGATCCGTATGATGTCATTGGTTTAGTTGTACTTTATTTCCGCTGTAGAATTCTTTCCCGTTGTACGAGAGTGTGTTGTATTTGACCCCTGCGTGGGCGTATATTAGGGGTGGCATTTCGGAACCGAAAATCCAAAACCGAACCGAAAAAACCCGAAAAAAGAACCGAAAAACCGAAACCGAAGAAGACCGAACCGAAAAACAAAAAAACAGAACCGAACCGAACTAATTTGGTTCGGTTCTCGGTTCGGGGTCGAGCGGAACCGAACCGTACCGAAATGGACCGAAGTCAAATTTCAACATACTAAAATGACCTTGTTTTTGTGATTTTGGTGTGTTTCGAATTTTAGTATAATTCGTTTTCCTTTTGTAAGACCCTCATGGGTCCAATAAGGACCGATAATATGCTCATGAATTTGTGATTCAATTAATTTAGGTTGAGAGAATGAGCTACTGTGATTTACGATTGTTATATATTTTGAGATATTTGGAAATTGCTATGCAACTCTAGCTTTTATCTTGAACATATATATAACTCTTGTTGGCTTGTTGTTATATATAACTTATTCTATTGCATATAATATTTGAATTTATATTGTGAAGAACCGAAAAAACATCAAACCAAATCGAAACCGAACCGAATATTTATAAAACCGAACTTAACCGAACCGAACTTCAAAAAGAACCGAACCAAACCGAAACCGAATATTTGGTTCGACTCTCGGTTTCGGTCAAAAACCGAACCGAATGGAACCGAGTCCACCCCTAGCGTATATTGTGTTTGAGTTGTATGTATTTATTGAAAGACCAAATCGGTCTACTGAGTCATTTTAGCCTTAAAGACATTGTTGAGATGTTCTATGTTGTTACCAGCCTGGTAGATCCTTGAGGAAAGGTTCTACGGCGTGTAATATCCCTGAGCGAATTGGGAGTGTTACAGGTAGGGCTGTTAGCGGTCCGAGTGAACCCGAAACCCGGTCATGAACCGGACCGAAATATCCGGGACCGAAACTCACCCGAAAACTAACGAGTTCGAATTCGAGTTCTAAACATTGAACCGAAACCGATAAGACCCGGACCGATAAAACCGAAAAGAAACCCGGTAATAAATTTAAAAAAGATTTATATGTATTTTATAATTTATATATTTTATACATATATTATTAATACATTTTGCGTGTTTAAAATGCAAATAGCATGCTGGTCAAGTAGTTAAGACGTTGTACCTTTGAACAAAAGGTCTGGAGTTCGAATCATGTAACCCGCATTTATGTGATTTATTTTGCTGCTCTTCCATTATTTTCCTAGTAAAGATCCATCCCACATAGCTTATTAGTGGTCAAGTGAACCGAAACCCGGTCATGAACAGACCAAAATACACAGGACCGAAACTCACCGAAAACTAACGAGTTCGGATTCGAGTTATAAACATTGAACCGGAACCGTATCGATCCGGACCGGATCTACCGGTAACTATCGGACCAGGATCAGGATCTAGAAAACGGTCGAACCGGTCAGATATGACTCTGAATTACGGGGTCATCCACCTCATTATCTTTTTTTTTTATACCGAGGTTCTAAGCTTACACCTCACTAGTTCTCGGGATAACAACCCCGGTCCCACAGTACTACTACCAGTTAAATCGCGAGATGTGTATTTGGCTCCCAGGTTTATAAATATCCTCAACTACCGCGCATGAGTCGTCCAAGTGATTCTTCAATGCTGGACCTCAAATCCAACCGCAGTCCCACGAGATCTGCCCCTACACCGCCAAGCCCTCAATATTTAATTGTTCATGGCGTCAAAGATAGTGGCCAGACCTAACTCTTAGTCAAGAACTAAGGGATTATTGGGACTTGAAAAATTAATTCCAAAGAGTTGCCACTAGAAATTGAACCTTTGACCTCCAACTAAATTGAAGGTCAGGTGGTCAATTACGCCAAGGCATTTGGTTATCAATCAACAATCGAGTTGAGGTTTGCGAGAAAAATCTTCTAATCGACACTCCACAATATATGATTAATCTCCATTACACAACCTGCAAACTGGTACAACAATATCTCCCGTCCGAGATTAAGCACTACCTTAGATGGTCAAAATAATAAAAAGAAATCTAAATTGAAACACAACTTGCTTATACTAATACCAATATTAAAAATCTATTAGCCGGCAGCAAGATGGCCACAAATTTGTTCGCTATTTATTATACTATTCACAAGTGTACGGAGTAATTGTAGGTAAAATTCAGCAAAATTGTATTCCATCTGGACTAATGAATTACTTTTTGTGAGTACTAAATAGTAGCAATTCAAATTTATTCAGACAAATTAAGCACTACCTTAGATGGTCAAAATAATAAAAAGAAATCTAAATTGAAACACAACTTGCTTATACTAATACCAATATTAAAAATCTATTAGCCGGCAGCAAGATGGCCACAAATTTGTTCGCTATTTATTATACTATTCACAAGTGTACGGAGTAATTGTAGGTAAAATCCAGCAAAATTGTATTCCAGCTGGACTAATGAATTACTTTTTGTGAGTACTAAATAGTAGCAATTCAAATTTATTCAGACAATTGAAATTTGTATGACGATTAAATTAAACTAATTATAAAAACAAAATAAATATAGTGATAAGCGAGTGAAAATCAAGAGACATAAGAGATTCCAGGACAATGATTTCAACTAATATTTATTTTTTCTTCAAATAAATTGTAGATGATTGTTCTTAATCTACATTATAAAATTATCTGCAAAAATTTTTATTAGCTCTCTCGAGTTCGAATAAATTTGTAGATTAAATAACATATATTAGCGTCTTCACTCAATATATGTAATTCAACTCCAAAAAATATATAAGATCAAATATCCTCACAAAAAATTATTGATTTCTCAACCTAACAGACGATTTATGTCAAGTAACTAAGACCTAATATTGAACTCATCTCTCGAACTATAAACAATATTATTTAAGATGTACCTCTTCCTATTCAAAGTAATCTCATTTTGGGCTTTTTAAATTTGCAAAACCAATATCATTCTATCTTTTTTTATCTCTTAGTTGCATTAGTACACATAATAACCATCTCAAAACCCAGCATTTTCACTTTTCATTAACTTTAGTTCATCATTAACTAGGGGTGATTTTCGAAAAAAAAAAAAAAACATCTTCTTAATTAGTATGCAAAAAGTTAAAATGACATTTATTTTGAATTGGAAGGAGTAATATGAGAGGCCACATGACAAACATGAATAAAACCAAAATACTTGAATAAATCATAAAAAAAAATTAATTATTCAAAAACCATCATAAAAATCTAATATCATGTCTTGGAATCTAAAGTTTTCGCCGTACATATTAAGGAGTGAATACACAGATATACTAATTCTAAATATGTTTAACAATGAATAAAAAGGATAACAAGATGAGATGAAAAAATAAAACCCGAAGGAGCAATTAATTTCTCGATCAGTCTTGACTCTTTGTAGAATTATGGTGAATAATGATTTTATTTGACCCTAAACATGCATTTATAGACTCCATAGGGGATCCAAGTCCAAAATCCATATTTTGACCAAGTCAACCCAGCAACACGAGTTGTGTCAAATGACATGACTGTATCATACTATTATAGATAAGCCAGCACGATCTTCCGATAGTAACAATCCATGTCGACCAGCACGACACGGGTCGTATCGCCTTGTAACGCGTCCGTTTTTGCGCCTTTTCACGTTCATTCTACCCACATGCATCGGTTAGTTAGTCCTGGGACAGTCTTTCTTGTATATCGCCTCAAAAAACACCGATAAATCATAGAAACAACAAGCAACACATCATCGTTCAAATAGATAGAAAACTTATGCACAACACTACACTTGTAACACACATTTATACAATTAGGCTCAGCAAAATAATCAAAACTATGGGTAAAATTCCATGTGAACAAGTTCAGTTAATTTTTGGGTCAACCATTTTTTTTTTCTTGAAAAATTGGCCTTTTGGGTTCAGTTCGGTTTTACATACAAAATCGCAATCTGCATGCAATTTTGAATAAGCATATTTCTTACTCCCTCTGTCCACGATCAATGTTCCCCAATTTTTTGAGTTCGGGTTTTAAAAAATATTAGGTGAGTGTGATGTGAGTGGAGTTTGAGTCTCACATTAAAAGTAATCTAATGTTAATTAAGTTGGTTAAATAATTTAATATGTGGGTCAGCCTGGTAAACTGTGTAAATATATAAAAATTATAAGGATATTTTAGTAAATTGTATTGTGGGGTAGTGTTTAAAAATAGAAAAGGAACATTTTTTGTGGACATAACAAAATGGCAAAAAGAAAACATTGATTGTGGACGGAAGAATTATATACGTATATTACTTTATTTCTGCATATAGTACATTGTTTATAATATTATTTTTATAGCCTTATTATTTAGAAATAAAATAAAATTTTAAAATTAAATTATTTTTTCAGTTTGGTTCAATTCAATTTTTTAGTGAGTGCGGTTCAGTTAAAATAAGTATATCTTAATATAAAGATATATTTATCGAATTGACTTGATAATTAAATTTATTTTTTTGATGACGGGAAACCCGCAACCGCTACTCTTTGGGTGCGCACTGTATAAATTCTCGGGCTGAACGTAATAGCCTGCAAACTACGCTAACCACATAAACCATACTAGGCAAGCCCTGTGTGACAGGCTCAACCAAGAAAGTGTTGGTAGGGAGAATCGAACTCGTAATCTTTCAATCTCGCGCTCACCTACTCCATAAATTTGACTACCGGGATGATGATTAATTTTCATTCCTAATCCAATCTTGCTCCAAACCCAATCACAGCCTACTACGAAAAGAGATTCCAAAAAGCCGAAGGGATTACACAATTTATCGTGTGTGTATTTGTTTACTCCATTATTACTTCATATACGAACATGCTCCTCCTTCACAAAGTCTACAATCGCTTTTCTCTCTTTCATATCCCCAAACAGCCCCTCATTATCTCTTTCCTTCCTCACTTCCTCTCTCTGAAACCCCCTCTTCGTCCTCCGTTTCAATTCATCAAACACTGTTCGTCAACTACACCAGCTGGTGTTGGAACCAAAACAATGGGATTCCGCAACATCTTCCCTGTCAGCTCCGCCGAGGGAGACGGCGGCTCTAACGGCGCCTCTCATTCTTATTCAGCCACTGCTGATTGTGAAGGTGGCTAATGGATGGAGCACGTGATTGCCTTTGATTGCATTTGAGTGCATTAATTTTAGGTCTACTGTCGTCTCAGCTGAATTTGCTCGAATGTGCTGATGTGGACTAGGAGAATCTCGTTTCTTTCCCCTTTTTTTTTGGGTGTGGGGTGTGGGATGTGGGGGAGGATGGATGGGGATGAAAGCTATTGTTTATTGAGCTTTTTACTGCTTAGTTTTTCCTAGCAGGGTGTGTTGCTTTGTGATGTTGAAGGTTTATCACCGTCTTCTTTACGCATTTGATCTTTTTTAAAGGTGTTGATGAATTACTGTTACTGACAAGCCTCGATGTCAAGACCGGCTTTGAGAAGACCTCTATGAAGTTCTTGACTTACAAAGCATAATTAGATCAAAATTAATACGAATATTGCAAGTTTTTTAGGTGAAATTTCATCTTGGGAATCTGCGTCTACAGTGCACGAGGAAGTTTTAGTTGCACGGGACCTGATTCTTTTACAGATTTTCAATGTCAATTAACCTGCATATCGTATTCTCCCATCTTACAAAATCTCATGAATAACTTTTAGCTGTATTATCTCGTTTAGGGATTTTCCGCAAGTTGTGGATTCATCTTTTTTCTGTTTTTGTATAGTCGGAACGAAGTGGATTTATCAATACCATACCCGAGTTTTCTAGAAAACATATTCTTGTAGTGTTGGTACCAAATATGAAACTAGATGCTCATATCAAACATACACCACCATACAACAGTTCTGCTGAGCTGCATATTCTCCAATTTCTCGTATTTTATATTCTTGCAGATTCAAATGGATATTGCCTTCCTCCACCAGAGATCAGAGATATCGTTGATGCTCCTCCGCTTCCTATACTATCATTCTCTCCTCATAGGGATAAAATACTTTTCCTCAAGAGGAGTTCATTGCCTCCTTTGACAGAATTGGCAAGACCTGAAGAGAAGCTTGCTGGTGTCCGCATTGATGGAAAATGCAACTCACAGAGTCGAATGTGAGTAACAATACACTACCTGGACTTTTTTCAAGGTCGATCACTTTTATATTTCACATAACCAACAGTGTGAATGGGATTGTATTTTGCTGGATCTGCTTTTTTGTTCCTCTAGTTAAAGAGTGTTGTAATATTCATTTCCAGGTCATATTCTACTGGTATTGGAGTTCACCGGATAATGGAAGATGGTACTCTGGGCCCTGAAAAGGAAATATCTGGCCTCCCAGGTGGTGCTAAAATCAATTTCATCACATGGTATGTCTAAAACGTTTCACTTGGTTTATCTTTGTATGAAGTTAAAACGCCTGAACATGAATCTGGCTACTTCTGATAATGTTTAACTTAAAAGGTTAGATTTTCGTGGAATTTGGAGCTAGGAAGTAAAATTATCAATGTGGATATGCTCTTCAGGTACCAAGGAAGAAGTATCTGGTAGATTTTTCTATAAAAATAAAAATAATGTTAAATGGACCTGCTTGCTGATTTTGAATAAGGCAGGTACGGATCATTCGGTGGTCCACGTATAAATGCTTTCTACTCTTGTTTGGATGTAATTCTGTCGGTGGTCTTCGTTCTTCTTCACAGCATCGTTTAACTTACAGAATTGTGACATCAAGTATAGTTCTTTTTATGCCAATTTTTCTACATCATCCTTGAACTCATTTGCTGTTCCAACTTTCAACTAGGTCAAATGATGGTAGCCATCTGGCCTTTGCTGTACGAACCGACGAGGTACTTTCTTCCATCTTAGTATTTCAATATAGTCCAAAAATGCATTGATTTGCATCTTCCATCTTGCCTCGCTTCTTGTTTTAGTACTATTAACTTTGTACGTACATTTTTTGGTTTGCTCAAATGAAACTGTTAGGCATATAAGCTAGGGAGCCCTAACTTAACTTAAAACCATGGTCAAAGGTAAAGGGTCGACTCCCACTTATATACCCCTCCACACTTTCATGTGGAGTCGATGTGTGTAACAGAAACATATCTAAAATGTTGGTCGGTCACAACCTTCAAATGTCCAAATAGGAAGCTTTTCGTTGACTTTTTCTTGCCAAGTTTTTCATGTTACATTTTCTTCACTTATATAGTTATATTCGATGACCTCGTAAATTATTTCTTGAACAGGAGGATGGCAGCAGTAGCATGCTAAGAGTATGGATAGCTGATATTGAAACTGGACAAGCTAGACCCCTTTTTCAGGCACCAGATATTTTTCTAAATGCAGTTTTTGACAAGTATGTTCATGTGGACCCATACTTTTCGATGGCATTATAAAAGCTTTTCCACTTTCTTAAATCTCTATTTGTTTTTCCATTTCAGCTTTGTGTGGGTAAATGACTCAACCTTGTTGGTTTGTACCATTCCTCTATCTCGGGGAGATCCTCCAAGGAAACCTTTTCTTCCCTCTGGTCCCAAAGTCCAATCTAATGAACAAAAAGATATCATTCAATCAAGAACTTATCAAGACCTTCTCAAAGATGAATATGATGAAGATTTATTTGATTACTATGCAACTTCACAACTTGTTCTGGTATCTTTGGATGGATCAGTGAAGCCGGTTGGACCTCTTGCTATATACACATCGTTGAACCCATCTCCAGATGAAAAATACATCATGATTTGTTCGATGCACAGGCCATATTCTTTTACTGTACCCTGTGTGAGATTTCCCCGGAAGGTTGATCTGTGGACAGCTGACGGGAACTTTCTGAGGGAGCTTTGTGATTTACCACTTGCTGAGGATATTCCTATTACACATAATAGTGTTCGGAAAGGAAAGCGTTCCCTTAATTGGAGAGCAGATAAGCCGTCGACACTTGTCTGGTATGCAATTTAAAGATTCGTGCATCCAGTATCTCCTACTTTGAAAGATTAAATTCACAAATTTATAAGAATTCTTCTGAGTTCAATGAATGACAACAATAACTTTGTTTGCCTTTTTTGTGAAATAATTTACTCTTTCAAATTGAACAATTTTGGTACTTTGTTTCCTATAATATATGAAAGTTATAAAGTCCTAATGCTGGGTACAGTTTATAAGCAGGTATTTCTCAATCCTCATTCTATCATTCATCCCAGTGAATGTAATATAGCGGAAGATGCAAAATGCTAATTCACCCATTCATTAGTTTGTTGATTTGTGTTTAGTTTGATGGCTATTCCTCTATATTTATTAACAATCCCATGAGATTTCCAGTCATGTGGATCTCTCTATAGCTACTTAAAGCTGTAGGAGTGGAATGTAGACATTCCTAATGACTTTTTTGTTTGCACTAGATTCTCCCTTCTCCTAAAAATATTCGTGCACAATCTTTATGTCTGTTGTTTATGCCGGCCTAAGCAACGTTTTTGATATTGATTATGCACACAGTGCCTTTGAATGGTTGGTACATCTGATTATTTTTCTTTCTCTTTTTCTTTTTTAATTATAACTACGAATAAGGGTCGAGACACAGGACGGTGGTGATGCAAAAGTAGAAGTCTCTCCACGTGATATAATTTACACGGAACCTGCTGAACCACTTGAGAAAGAGCAGCCAATGGTTTTGCATAAACTCGATCTTCGCTATGGGTACGATTACGAACTGTCCTTTTGTCTATTACATTTTGCATTCGCAGATGGTTAGATCATGTAATGCTTCCCTGCCAATGCATCGTCATACCACCAACCAATGCATATTGCACCTTGGGATTTTTCTTTCCAGAAAAAGTTAATTCTATTTTTTTCATTAATCATATGGTTCTCACACTGTTTCCCGTTTTGTATATGCTTTTAGAGGGATCTCTTGGTGTGATGACTCGCTTGCCTTAGTTTATGAATCTTGGTATAAAACACGGAGAACGCGAACCTGGGTTGTATCACCTGGATGTGAGAGTGCAAATCCACGAATATTATTTGATAGGTCTTTTGAAGATGTTTACTCAGATCCTGGTTCTCCCATGCAGCGGAGAACTTGTACAGGCACTTACGTAATTGCAAAGATAAGAAAAGAAGGCGATGAAGGCACATATCTTTTATTAAATGGAAGTGGTGCTACTCCACAGGGGAATATTCCATTTTTGGATTTATTTGACATGTGAGTTTAATATTTTGTTTGCTCTTTATTCATCGTCAACACCATAATGATATGGAACCTGACATGAAGAGTTTCAGAAATACAGGCAATAAAGAACGAATATGGGAGAGTGACAAGGAAACATATTATGAGACTGTTGTTGCTCTGATGTCCGATCAGGATGAAGGGGAAATGCCTCTTAATCAGTTAAAATTACTAACTTCTAAAGAATCTAAAACTGAAAACACGCAATATTACATACTGAGTTGGCCAGAAAAGAAAGCATGCCAGATTACTAAGTTTCCCAACCCGTACCCTCAGTTGTCTTCACTAAAAAAGGAGATGATTAGGTATGAGAGGAAGGACGGGGTTCAACTTACAGCGACTCTATATCTTCCCCCTGATTATGATCCTGCGAGAGATGGACCCCTTCCATGTTTAATGTGGTCTTATCCTGGGGAATTCAAAAGTAAAGATACGGCTGGACAAGTACGTGGTTCCCCAAATACGTTTGCTGGCATTGGTGCAACATCTCCCCTACTGTGGCTAGCAAGAAGGTGTAATTTTTTTCCTTCCTACTTGCTTAAAATTCTATTTAATTTTGTTTTTATTCAGTTACCTTCTTCGTCACCTCTCTATCAGGCCATTCTTCTTACTGATTGGAACTATTTGTAAATCCTGCAGGTTTGCTATCTTATCAGGACCAACAATTCCTATTATTGGAGAGGGTAATGAAGAGGCAAATGATAGGTACTTTTCTTGTGTTTGATTTTTCTTCTGTGTTGTAGGGTGTGCTTATTATTATTATTATTATTATTATTATTATTATTATCATTCTTAAGGTTGTAAGAAGGTAATTTCTGTTTCAATCATCAGAATAAATATATGTTCTGTATTTAAAAGTAAAAGAAACAGCAAAACCAAAGATCTTGCTGGTCAATCAAAAGCTCGTGAATGCTATTATAGGATATTTTCTACCTATCTATCTGATGGGAGAGAGGAGTACCAACCCTGTAATTCAAGAAGTACTGTGATTGAAACAATTCCACCAGAACTAAGCTTGTGTTTGTTTCCATATCTTACGGCTGAACTAGATTTCTAGCCTTCAAGTTTTACATACCCTACAAAATTCTTATATTCCTTCTAGTTGTCACTGTCTCCTCGTGTTGTCTTCACCAATAATAAATTCCATTTTCCAATTTTTGTATTTTTTTGCCTTTCTGGAAGAAATAGGATTGGGAGGATGGAATCCCTCTATTAGTGATATACTGATTGCATAGTTTTGTACAAAATATATTTACCACATATGCCCTCTACTGGGTTTGAGGTTCGGAGTCTTATCTTTATCACTGTCTCCAGTTGCAGTGAACAGCTGCGCCTGCTATATATTGGTTGTTCTGAAGTTCAGTAATATCAGAAGGATGAAATTCAGATGGAGAGTTTTAAAATGATTTGAAGAAAAACCAAATTAACATTGAAATATCCTTTATTCCTACTCAACAAAATTGGAGCTGCTCTTACCGAATGCATGATCCAAAAATTTGACCTTGATCTCCGGAAACTATGTTATATGTATACATTAATCAATTGTTTTGTTCATCAGGTATGTCGAGCAACTCGTTGCAAGTGCAGAGGCTGCAGTAGAGGAAGTTATTCGTCGGGGAGTATGTTCCTCCAATTCAAATATGCATAGTATCATTGTCTTGACAGAGAAAATGATACGCTCTTGAATATTGTGGTTTTCTAGGTGGCTCATCCAAACAAAGTTGCTGTTGGAGGTCACTCTTATGGAGCTTTCATGACTGCAAATCTTCTTGCTCATGCACCTCATCTTTTCTGCTGTGGAATTGCTCGTTCTGGAGCATATAACAGAACACTTACACCATTTGGGTTTCAGGTAGTCATTTAAATTAGATCTGTAAATATGTAGTTAGCGCTTTTTGTTTTTTCATTGTGTTTTTTTTTCATCGTTCTTACCATTTTTTGTTTGTTTGATTATATACAGTACTAGGGAGTTGGAGAAAATTTTGGATTCCATAGTTATTATACAATCACTAGATCCTGCTTTCTTCTTGCTTGGTTTGGCATTTTATTGATTTTTTTTTTCTTTTTTTCTTCTACTGCAGAATGAGGATAGGACACTTTGGGAGGCTGTCGGAACGTATGTTGAAATGAGCCCATATCTATCAGCTAATAAAATTAAGAAGCCTATCTTGCTTATCCATGGAGAAGAAGACAACAACTCCGGAACCCTGACAATGCAGGTGGGGATATTATCTTTTCTGTCTATTGACAGCAATAAACTTCTTAAGAATACATTTGGTATCGTGGATTAAAATTTCGGTTCTGCAGAAGAACCGAAACGTCTCGTGACTTTTCAAAAACTTTTCCTAATGTGTCGAAAATAATATTAAAATAAAACTAAATTTTGTGTTTTAAAGTGTTTCGAAATTACAAGTTGTTTTCTTTCCTCTGGAGCCAAAAAATGAAAGTTTTCGGGTTTTCGGTGGAAGCATATCGAAATTTTGATCCATGTTTGGTATTTAAACAGAAATAGTACTTCTCAATCATATCCACTCTCTTTTAACACACCAAAACATGCACAGAAGTTCTGAAGCTTTATTTTTCTTTAATTAAAAAATTCACACTTATCTTGTTACTCACAAAGCAGTTAGATTGAGCAATATGCTATTTAAAATTTGGGTTAATTACAGACAGTACCCTTGATGTTTATTTTAATTACAAAAAACCCATCATCTTGAAATTTCTTTCCATTTTACAAAGTGCACCCTAATAGGAGATTTTGTTAAGACTCTGCAATCTTCCTGGAAATGTTTGTAAATTTGTAAGTAAATGGATTTTCTTCTGTAATTATCCACTTCAGGGCCCTGTGGGGTGTTACTTATTGCAGAAGAACATCTTATAGCTGTTAATTAATTTGCACCTCCCTCTATACATTTTTTTTTTCCGTCCTTGAGTTACTGAGGTGTTAATTATTGCACATATGATGCAGTCGAACAATTTCTTCAATGCGTTGAAAGGTCATGGTGCACTTTGCCGCCTTGTTATTCTTCCATTCGAGAGCCATGGCTATGCCGCACGCGAGAGTGTGATGCATGTTCTCTGGGAAACTGATAGGTGGCTTCGGAAATACTGCGCGGCTAATTCATCATGTGCGGAAAGTAAACCTGTCGCCGTTGCAGGTGGAGTTGCTGCAGCAGCAGCAGAGTGTGCAGATGACGAGGTTGATGGAATTCACACCATTTGCAGACCGAGATCTTTATTGTGATAACACATGTATTGATGGAATTCATGCAATTCGCAAAATGTTTCTGAGCAGGTATTTGATTATCATTCATTGACAAATATTTATAGCCCTGAAATACATGTGAATCATGTACGTCGTGTCGTGTTAATGTATTATGCTTTTGTAGTTGTCAATAACTGAACACTTGTGGGATTTATGTACTGTTTGGGCAAAGAAACAACTGTTTTTTTGTATTATCCTTTTTTTTTTTTGAGACATTTAGCTCATACTTTTCACCAACGTGATTTCGTCCCAATAGAATAGTTTACTTTCAAAATAAAATCTTACTATCTAAAAAATTTAATTTTATATAACATTTCTTAAAATTATTATTTTTGTTATGTAAACTACCATATAAGTTGATTAAAAAAAAATCAAGATATTAAAAAAAATAAATGATTATAGATAACTAAAACGATGAATAACTAATATAATTGTTCTCCGTTAAATTAACTAAAAATAGAAAATTACTCTCTCCGTTTCTTACTAGTCTTGCTTCAAAACAACACAAATATTAAGAAAACTTAATGATAATTATAATTTCATATTTGCCCTTATAAATTATATTAATTTAATAAATCAGTTATATTTATTAATGAGGTTGTATATGTTGAAGAGTCCATAAAAGATTAAGGGTGTTTTTGGAATTTTCTTTACAAATTTTCATAAGTAGAAAATGACAAGTATTACGGGATAAATTTTATTTTCAAACAGGACTACTATTAAGGAACAGAAAAAATATATTTTAATTAAATATAATTTTGTTAAATATTTTATTATTATATTTTGAGATTAATTCTTAGTCAAACTTAGAAATTATCATTATATAAATTTAAAATCTTTATTGCATTTGAGACGGAGGAGTCTGAAAAATTGAGTATCAGATTGTTCGACAGACGGCCAGTGGGCTGGGGCCCAAAAATTTGTGTTGGGTGGAACACTCTGGCTTGACCTGATTTAGGACAGGCCCAGCTCACTATTAGGGCGAGCAGGTATCCATTTGAATGTTTCTAACTCGAGTCTAGCTCAGTCCATGAGGCAGCTTTGTCCGGTTCACGTCTAGTCCCACACGTTATTTTTATTATTTTTTAACATATTTTAAATATAAAATAGAATAAAAATAACATGTATTTTTTATAAAAAATAAATTTTCCATAGAATTCAAAAAAAGAAACACAACGAATGGGGGCAAATTGACCCAGCCAATTCTTTCATGGGCTGATTCTCGATCTGCATTTGTTCAGCCCGACCCGCATGTGGACCGGCTTGAGACAGAGCTGGCCCGCCCATTGCGCAGTTCTAGATCGTTACTTTTTTAACGGTTCAATATACCTCTCTAAAGTCATATTCTTGAGAACATAAAAAAATATTCCTAAATAGAGGTTATTCTGAAATAGAGTTTTAAGAAGATTTTTTTTAAAGTGCATGTATAATATATAAATATTATAATTAGTAGATACATGTATGTAATATGTTGTAAACTTAGGAATTAGGCAAGAAAATTGTTTATGCTTTAACCGATGAAGAAATCATTGAAGGAATTAGGCAAGAAAATGAGAAGAATAATCCGGAGGGTGATAGCATAGAAGTACAAAAAATTTCATGTGAAGAAGGCTTTGAACTGCTCGACAAGTTGGAAATGTTTTGGTTTTGTGAAGGTGGTCGTTTGGACGAAATTTAATGGGCGCATGAGTTGAAGGATATGGTTACAACACAAAAGATTTAATCTTTGTCACAATCAACCTTGAACAAGTATTTTAAATCAACTTAAATCTATTGTAAAAATTATATATATATATATACATATATATATATGATTTATTCCTAAATGGAGGTGTATTTCCTTATGTTGGGATTTGAAAATATATGAATTATGACAATATGGACTTTATTCCAAATTATAACTAGTCACAAATTGGGACCATAAATTTTTATTTCTAACTAGAGTTTATTACTTAATATAATATTCTTTTTTAGAGGTTTTACTGTATTAGAAATAATAATATGTCTCAATGTGAAAATGATATTTTGTAATGAAAAAATATTCATTTTATATATTAAAAAATATCATTTGTGATACTAATATATATATATATATATATATATATAAGAAATATGATAATAAGATTTATTTTGAGAAACAAAAATATATCTCAGTCTTTGATTGTATGTGATGCATGGTCTAAATTGTGAATTGTATGTGATGCCTGGTCCAAATTGTGAATATTTGGATTGTTTCTTAATTAATAACTTATTCATTATTTGGTAAATTGATCACTAATATATGAAAATAATATTTCTTTCATTTCACGCATTTAATCGGGATCACTAAAAGTAGTTAAATCTACGATTTTAATGTATTTTTATTTCTTAATTGAAAATTTATTCTCATAAAATCACACACACACACACACACACATATATATATATATATATATATATATATATATATATATATATATATATCAAATAGAAACTTTTCCTTAGGTGTTAACTAGGAACTGATTTGAATCCTTCAATTTTTTCGATCAATGGTTACAATTAATTAGTGATTAATAATTTAGTAAGAGCTTAATTTCTATGCGTAAGGGCATTAGTGTATTTGTATAAATATTTATATAGGGTGATTCACGACTGATTGAGGCCATCTTAATTATCCTTTACACATTGTATTAAATGTGGAGATATTTATTTTCTCTCATAGTAGGTTATTAACGTTTAAATTAATTGCTTCACCCTTAATTAGTGGGATGCTTCAAATTTTCTCTTTTTAGGGGCCGATGCTTGCTATCTTAAGATTAAATGTGTAGAAATTTGCTATCTTTAAAAAGAAAAACAATAAGCAATAATTAATATTTTAATAAGCAAAGCATAAACAAAATATAAGCAATGTATATATAAATAATATGTTAATAAGCAATACATAAAATAACATATAAGCAATGTATATATCAATAATAAGCACTACATCAATATTAATAAGCAATACATAAATAAAATATAAGCAATGTATATATCAATAATATGTTAATAAGCAATACATAAATAAAATATAAGCAATGTATATATCAATAATAAGCAATAACATATTATGTTAATAAGCAATAGATAAATAAAATATAAGCAATGTATATATCAATAATAAGCAATAACATTTTATTTTCATAAATAATACAAAAATAAAGAAAAAATATTAAGCAATGCATTAATAAAAAAATAGCATCATGCGATTTAAATAAAAATACCTCAATTTTTAGTTGTACTTCTTGGATAGCGTTTCCACAAATCACGTCTGAAGAAATTATGGTAAGTTTGATGGTAACATAATTTGACATCCTTAACCTTGTTTGACTAATTTAGGTAATTTTCGGTCAAAGTTATATAGTCTTCCTTATTTTTGAAATAAATCTCATCCATCTATATTGATTCAATAAATGGTTAATATTGATTCCTAGTTAATATATATAGGGGATGTTTTTATTATAACCCTTCCCTATATATATATATATATATATATATATATATATATATATATAACCGTAAGGCGGTATAAGGAGTGTCTCGTGAAATACATGCCGCAGGTCCGTTCAAATTGAAATAAAATCATGATTCATCTATTTCTATTTTGTGGTGTTCTCCGGACTCCTAATTTTGAATAAAAGGAAAGAAAATTTGAATACAAGAAATGATACATCACCTTACTTTCTAGGAATTGTACACTATGCTTTATAGATAATACAGACTCAAATAATACTACCTCCGTCCCGCCCAAAGGTTTACATTTCTATCAAAAAATAGTCCCTTTAGTAAGTTTACATATATCACTTTTTACAATCAAATCAAACAATCACTTTTTACTTTTTAATCTCCACCACTCATTCATCATCAATATTTTTTTACTTTTTAATCTCTACCACACATTCAATCATCATTACTTATACCAATCATTACCTAAAATACACCAAATACACACCCTCTGTCAACCTTTGGCTGGGACAGAGGGAGTATTAATTAATATCATAATAAAATATATATAAAGCAGAGTGTACAATCCCGACAAAACAGGGTGTTGGTAGAGTTATTGATGATGAATGGTTGATGTATCATCTGAATAAACATCATTCCCACAAGCAATTGTATTATTTAAATCTATACTATATAAAACCTACCCCTTTAATTTAATATGGAAGGGGAATTTATGTCACTTATTCATGTTAAAGGATTACATATGAAGAGACTATTTTAATTGTAACTTTTAATGTAAATAAACTAATTTAAATACAAAAGTTATGATAAACATCACAATGCAAATGCACCTTCTAATACACAAAGTGATTAAAATGAACTTTTAAATGATAGTATAAATTACAAGATGGTTAAATTTTAGCTATGAAATCTTAGATACAATCGGTGCATCGCACGGATTGAATAAACCAAAAACAACACCGGAGCAACATACGGGTTAGTAAAGCCCATTTCATATAACTAATTACATAGATTAAAATAAAAGGACAATAACAATTAAAAAAACATATAAACTTCTCTAAAAGACATTTAAATTCTGTCATCTGCTCATTCAACCGTTTGCCCCAACATTACGTACAAAACACGTAGATATTCAACTAAAGAACCTGCATCGCACGGATTGGATAATGACTCGTTACTAAATAAAAATCACTAAAAAAAAAATATTCAGAACCGAAATGCCTTTAATGTCCAAACCAACACAAAACACACCATCATCTTAAAAACTGGAATCCTCTCTCTCTCTCTCTTTTCATTCCAGTCTACTGCCTACCTACTCAGTTCAAACACCCAAAGCCACACACACACCAAAAAAAAAATAAAAAAAATCTCCAGTCATCATGGCTTTCTCTCTCTGTTCCACCAAATCTTTCCTTCTGCTCATCCTCCTCTCCGCAGTCCCCATAGCGTACATTATCCACTCCGAATCTTCCTACCGTGCCACGCACGTGTACGCCTACCGCAGCAATGGATGGCTCCGCGAGTGCGCCAAGTGGGACGATCTCAACCGTCGGTTCGTTGTCTCTTTCTTCGAGGGCGGGTTTGGGGTGGTCCCGGCGAAGGAAGACCAAGCTAATAATGGATTAGTAGTTCTCGACGAGATTCCGGTGGTCAGCAATGTCGGATTCGGGAAGAATTCGTCACTCGGACTCGTCATCGATCGGCCGAGGAATCGGGTGGTGGTGGTTATCGCCGATGTGATGGGGAACAAGTACAGTGCGGTGACGGCTTATGATTTGACCACTTGGAATCAACTTTTCCTCACCCAGCTCAGCGGACCAGGTGATTATATCCTTGATTTACCGCACTAATTCGCTCACATAAGTACCTAATAAATTATTCATATTACTGTATACGGAAAGAGTGATATATATCTTTCTGAATACTTTTGGGAGTATATCTTTCTGAATATGGAAAAGATTCACTAAGCTTGTACTTCTTTCTCCCATAAGAAATCTTATCGTTTAAATTCTCGATTTAATTTTCATTTGGATCATCCGAAACAAATTTCTCTCTGTGTTAAGACAGAGGTAAGGCTGCGTACATCCGATTTCCCTTACCCCACTTTTTGCGGGAGCCGTTGAGGCATTGGGGTAATGTTGTTGTTTCTGAATATGTCAGTTGAGCACGTTGCTATGTGTTCATTGGGTCGAGTTACAATTGGCCTATAATTACGTGATACATTTACTGTCTACTTTTTATGCAGAGTATAATACATGTTTTAGTAAATATATGAATAGAGAAAACCATAATTTTAGCCCCTCTAGTATGTCAAGTTGTCAAACTACACCTACTAAAAAATGCACGAATTTAACCCCTCTACTTGTCGCCGTTTATCGAATCGGCCCCACCGTCCAAATTGCCGTTATGTTTAACTTTGCAAAAAGAGAAAACCATTATCAAACTAGCCCCTCTACTAAAAACTACACGAATCTCGTCCCTCTACTAAAAACCACATGAATTTAGCCCTCTATTTGTCGCCGTTTACAAAATTTCCTCCAAATTCCTCTGATTCAGTCTCCACCTCTCCGTCCACATCACATTTTCGCTCAGCATCTTTCCACGTAACAATGTTGAAAAAAGTTGCAGAACTGCTTAGAATAGAAAGACAATGCTCATTGCAAGTACATCCCGCCCTAATGCTTTAATTGCTGCCTTGTCACAAACAAACACCAACTTCTGCCATTCAATTAAAACTTAGTTTGGTTAGGTCGTCTAACCACCCACCAAATTAATGCGAAACTATGTGATGCTAATATGAAGACTAGAATAATGAGTGCAGTTTTTATTGCTAATAAACTTTGGTTGCAATGTCTTCAATTTTGGATTTGAGGAGTCTAGATATGTTCCCTATCTATGTTTTTAACTCGTTTGCCTCATTACTGTAACTAGCTCTTTATATTTGTACATTTTTATACTTTATGTCCCAATCTATGTTGCACAGTTGCGGGGCGGGTGCGGGTGCGGGCAGATACAGATGCGGGGATACGGGTTTTTGAAAATGTTAGGGTGCGATACGGCAATGATACGTCTCTTTATTTTATATTTTATTATATATAACACTTGTTAAATATAAAAAACAACAATTCAAATTCCCCCTATATACTAATGCAGAATACGCTGAGCCTAAGTGGCAGCTTCTCATGCTTCTGCTGCCACATGTCTTCTGCTGGTGCTTCGTTTGCTTATGTGTCAGCCTCTCATGCTTCAGTTGACATATAATCAATTACTGTCCTAATCATCATTCAATTAATTACATTATAATTATACCTCAAATAACTCCTACCTACCTTATTAATTTTTACGAATTAAGAAATATAAATTGCTAATAAATAGGAATTGATTATATTTATAGAAATATTTCACGTTTTCATTAATTAAAAAATATAAATCCCAAACAAAGAGAAATTTAACATTAGTAATGTGCACTATATATTAAAAACTTAAACCTAAAATCTGGCAAAAATATTATATATTCACTAATTAATTAGTTTATATTAGTTAATCACTATAATTAGATATATCAATAAAAGAAATATCAACTGAAATAAAAGATGATTGGGGTATTGCAAAAGAAATGTTGAATATATATAATTAAAAAGGTACTCGAATCCTAATCAATTAAATAAATTAAACTTACTAAAAATATTATTAAAGGTGTAGAAACAGTGGTTTTGATTATTATTCATTAATAAATCTAAGAAACTATATAATAAACCTATTAGTCTATTTTAGTTTTTAATCTTATTTAATTAATATAAAATAACAAAATAAATGAAAAAATCTCATATTTACTAAATTATATAATTACTGATTTTATGATTTTTCAAAGAGATATTTCTAAATATATAAGAAATTAAATTTAGTAATAATATACTAATCGTATATTCATCTTTGTGCAAAGAGAAATTCAGAAAATAAAAATTGATTGTTTTAAGTGATTTTTTTTTTAGTTTTAAAAGATTTTTTAATTTATCTACTTTTGAAATCAACTATATATTTTTGAAGATTTTGAATTTATTTTTGTATTTAAATTATATCTAAATAATTTATGTAATTTTATTTCAAATATAGGAATTAAATTATCTCTTGGCCATTTAACCGAAACCGTGAAATACTTAATGATTTGGACCATTTTGGCAAAAAAATGACCAAAAAAAACGTGGAACCAAAATTTCATCAAATGCAGTTTAACACAATTCGATATGAATTGAAGTTTTTTCGAATACGAGTTTCCGAAATTACTAAAAGTGCCCAACTATTTATGTGTTCTCTTGAATGTAAAATGTACCAACTTTAATACCTATATATGTTAAGTTAAATATTTGAAAATAATTTCATATAAAAATAATATAAAGTTTCAACTGAACCAAATATCACTTAGGGTTTTTGTAATACAAGTTTCACAAATTACTAAAAATACTCTAATTATTTTTCTGTTCTTTGAATGTAAAATTTCTTGAATTTAGTACTCTTAAATATGAAGTTCAATGCGTGAAAAGTACCCTACAATTTTTTCTGGCTCATCTTATATTAAAAACAAAATTGGACATTTTTTGTACTTTTAAAAAATGGAGATATTTTAATTAGGCTAAGATGTGGATGTAGTTTTCTTAGTTAACCCCGCGATTAGTACATTTATAATATAATAAGTCATACAAGTAATTCACTTATATATATACTATGATAATGCTGCTTTTTTTGGCAAATTGGGAAATACTTAATTTTAAGTTATAAGTAATTCCAAAACCTATTTTAAAATGAATATACATATAGTTTCACTTCAACCAAATGCCGTCGAGATTTTTTATAATACAAGTTTCAGAAATTACTAAAAGTACTTCAGCTATTTTTCTATTTTTTTACTGTAAAATGGGTCTTTAATACTTTTAAATACGAAGCCAAATGTTCGAAAAAGTATCGTATAAGCATAAATATGTCGTTTCATTTCAATCAAATCAGTTGAGTTTTTTCTTTGGTATTTAAGTCATTTGAAATTAGGATAAAATTCTGATGTATATTTTTTAACTTATCCAAGCTATTTTTATATTACAATCTAAATTGTTAAATTTCTTGGTAATTTTAAGGTTAGGACTCGGATGTAGTTTTCTAAATTAACAGGTATATTTATAATATGTCATATAAGTAATTAAATTATATATACTACTATTATTTTTTTAATGCAATTTGAGAAGTGCTTAATTTTAAGCTATAAGTCAAAATTTCTTATTCCAAAAGCTTTTTATATTTCAAATATTACTAAAATTACCATTGCCGCAATTATTTAGTATAATTCTACATATGAAGTTGTACCAAAGGACAATGCATATATCGTTTATTCAAGTATAAGCTCTTCTTCACTTTGGGATCATTGCAAACTCATAAGACTGACCAAGAATATGAGATTAATTATTCGGCAGACAATGTCATCTCACCATCTACAAGAAATTAAGGACTTCTCCGAATGAATCCTCAAAATTGTAGATGGTGAGCTGGGTGAAGAAGTCGATAGAGAAACCTTGATTGATATTCTTGATATTTACTAATCTGGAATGCTGAAGATGCATATTGCAGCCAATGTTGAAAGCACTATCTTTCACTATAGGTAACTTTCCTTAAAGTAATTTTTTGGAGAAAGAGCAATCCTGCTCCAACAAACAACGTTGTGGAGATAGTAAACGATTACGTGATGTCAATAATTTCAAAAGACAAGCGGATATATCTCAGTTCTTATAGTATATGCAAAATTTCTGCGATCTCTAAAAGTCAAAATTAAGTATATCCAGTGGTTTTTTTGAATAGCATCAAGTATTATAGAATTCCAAATCACATCTTGAAATCGTAAGTTAGAATTTCAATTATGCTAATTCAAAATATGGATCAATCAAAAATATTATGCAATGTCACATCATTAATAATTATCCAAATTCGTAACCATATTATTGAACAAAAAAATTCGGGGAATAATTTTAGAGTAAAGTATTTATTCCACAATTGGATATTAAGCCGTTAGATAGCATATTATCATTTAGATTTTAAATACGTCACTTCCCACTTATTATGAGCTTTGCCATGACTATATTTAAGAGTCAAGGTCAAATGCTCTCTCATATCGGTATGTATCTTCCAAGACCCGTATTCGGTCATGGTTAGCTTTATGTAGCCATAGCAAGAGTGAAGATCAGCAAAGACTAGAAATATTTTGTTGCGATGAGAATGGTGTAATCATAAACAGAACAAATAGTGTAGTTTATAAAGAAATATTATGAAATTTATAATGAACGATTTACATATTATATATTAAATAAGAGTGTTCTTTTTTGTGTTCCCGTGTAATTACATGGGTGTTATACTAGTATCACCATAAAACCAATTCAAATACATAAAACAAGTCATATTATCTTTTATGCATTACATACCAAAGCCCAATTGAAATAACACAAATCATAACATGATCACGTCTATAGACGTGTCAGATGATCATCATCATTATTGTTTGGTCGAGACTCGGGAGAAAAGAAAATGGCTTTGAGCTTTTTGATGCTGTTCGTGAATGTTGCTAAAGGTAAAAGTAATTACTTATTAAATGATTTACTTTTTATATTTCAGTTTATTTGATTTAGTTTTTAAAAATTACAAAAAAACCCTAAAAAAATAACAATTTCACCCACGCCCCCTACCCCACGCACCGGATACGCGTATCGGGTGCAAGGATACGCGAGTCCAAATTTTTTTTTTTGCACGGATTCGCCACGTGGTGAATCCCGTGCGAATCCCACGCGAATCGCACCCGCATCCGCACCCGCACCCATGCAGTATCCGATACTGCATACTGGTGAATTTTGAAGAATCTGTACATCATAGGTCCCAATTCTTTTGCATAAATTTTCAATTAGTGAATTTAAACTACCAAAAAAAAGATCGCAGAAATGTAGAAATGTTTATCTAGTTAATTACAGAGTGTCTGCGAAACTCCCACTTTAAGAAGTGATTCATTGTCCAGGACAAGAAAATAGTTAAGAACCAGTAGTATATATTGGAAGTGCTCACAAATGGAAACTAAAAGTTGAATAATTTAGAAAGAAAAAGATTATTTTGGTGAATAAGTTATAAAAATGCTTTATTTTCCTGGTAAAAGACAAATCTGATCACTTCTGTCTAAGATGATGCAGAACCAGAGTTAGATGTTGATATTTGAAAACAATACTTAAGACTTGCTCTAGTTTTTTGCCAAACACTCCCTTAAACATGCTTTTTTTTTTTTTTTTTTTTTCCGACTATGCAGAAGAAAAAGCATTTGCAGATGATGTAGCCGTTGATCCCGAAGGCAACGCATACATAACCGATACAAAGGGAAACAAAATTTGGAAAGTCGGACCGAATGGAGAACGTCTTCACTCCATCAAAAACACCCTCTTTGCTCCAAAGGAGTGGTACTTAAACTTAGTTGGGCTCAACGGTATTGTCTATCATCCAAATGGATACTTACTAGTCGTCCACACTTTAAGCGGCAAGCTATTCAAAATCAAAATAAATAAAGGAGATCACGACGTTAAAATGGTTAGGTTAATTGGGAGCACATTGAGATTTGGCGATGGGATGGAGCTTTTATCTCCTACAAAGCTAGTTGTTGCAGGCAGCCCTTCACGGTTGGTCGAAAGTTTAGATGACTTTGAGAATGCCGAAGTTGTGGGCAGGTTTAGTGGTGCCGCTCATCGTTTAGCTACGGCGGCGACTGTGAAGGAAGGAAAGGTTTACTTAAACCATTTGTTTGGTTTGGGGTATTCCAAGAGAAAACATGTCCTTGTTGAGGCTCATTTTAGTTTCATGAAAGGAGGGAAATGAAGTTTGATGGTTATTAGGGATGAATGGCGGATCACCCCTCCTATGTTATAAAAAGTGGGGTAGTTCATCTTAAAAGAATTATTTTCCGTAAGTAATATTATTGCTTCACTTGATTAATATACCAACAATACAACGTAATGGAAGGCTAGAATAAAGGGGTTAATTCTACCTAAAGATATTACAAAATATATTTACAAATATTTACATAATCTATCACACCCCGCAGTCAAAATGGGAGATTTACGAACGCTGACACTGTCTCGAAAATATTCAAAAAGGACTTGAGGAAGACCTTTAGTGAAAATATCTGCAATCTGATATCTGGACGGGACATGAAGAACACGGACTTGTCCCTCGCAACCTTCTCACGTAGAAATGAGTGTCCATTTCAATGTTTGGTGCGTTGATGTTGCACCGGATTCCCTGAAAGATATATGGCACTCACATTGTCACAATATACCAACGTAGTCTTGCGAATTGGACAAGGTAATTCCATTAAAAGATTGTGAATCCAGCAAGACTCGGAAACAACATTAGCAACACCTATATACTTCGCTTTTGCGCTAGACCGAGAAAGTGTAGGTTGTCGCTTTGACGACCAAGAAATCAAGTTGTCTCCCAAAAATACACAATACCCTGATGTAGAACGACGAGTATCCGGACACCCACCCCAATTTGCATGTGTATGAAACAAGGTCGGTGATAGAGGAGGGGTAAAGACGTAATCCATGATCAAGAGTGCCCTGAATGTAGCGCACAATGCGCTTAAGACCATGCATATGATCGTCCCTCGGATCATGCATATCTAAACACACATGTTGTATAACATATGAAATATCTGGTCTCGTGAAAGTGAGATACTGTAGGACACCTGCGAGACTACGATAATGAGTAGGATCCTCATAAGCAGTACCTGAAGTAGCACTGACCTTCGGTTTTGTGTCAACCAGAGTGAAAGAGGGCTTGCAAGACGACATACCACCGCAATCAATAATTTCCTCGTCATACTTACGTTGTGAGAGGAACATCCCACCCTTGTGGCAGGTCACAGCAATGCCAAGAAAATAAATCAAAAGACCTAAATCCTTCATAGCAAATTGTGAGCCAAGACGGTCCATAATAGAACGTCGGAGAGTGTCTGAGGATGCAGTGAGAATAATATCAACATATGGTAAAATGTATGCCATGTCAGTCCCCGTAAAGTAGATGAACACAGAATTATCGGACCTGCTATTTGAGAAACCAATGGCATACACAAAGTCTGCAAATCGTTTATACCAAGCACGTGAAGCCTGTTTAAGGCCATAAATCGTTTAGATTTTTTTTTTTCATAATTCTTTTTAAAAATCGAGTCGAGTTCGAGTATTACTCAAAATAATTTCGAGTTTTGGGTGAAACTCGGACCCGGGTCAAAATTATTTCGAGTCGGGTTTTACCGAGCGGATTTGGAGCTACCCGGTCCATTTGCAGCCCTATAAGGGTTTACTTGTAATTGCAAAAATACATGGGTCTTCTTGTAACTAGGCCAATCTTCTCATAACTAGGCCAAACCCCAAGGCCCTCTTACCTTCTCAAGTAATAGGCTTGGTGTTTCCCTTGATTTTACGTTTATTGCCAGACGGATCCTTGAGCGACTTCATTTTTTTTTTTTTTTTGGTGTGTTTCCACTAATTAATTACACATAACAGTGGGGATCTATGGAACACTGGCGGCCATTGTAGAGAAGCTTTTCGACCCACCAACGCCACCACATTTACCTCAAATTACCCGGAGAAGAATTTGACCGTGGAGGAAATTATAGGTCTTATGAAGAATCTGGTCAGTTTTCTAAACATAACACGTTTATCCGATTATAGACCGGATGCTCATCCCTCCATATATGGGAGACGGTCAGTGAATCCACATGTTCAAGATTGCAGCCACTGGTGCCTTCCTGGTGTTCCCGACAACTGGAACGAATTGTTGTATTATTATTCGCAATCAAGGAGAAAAACCAATGTCCTAAATTAGTGATTTTTTTGCCTGTCCAATATTGTAAATCTAGTCCCAATTATCAATCTTTTTTAAGAATAATAGGCCTTATTACATTTGTAAAATAGAAACAAGTGTTGATGGAACATCCCAATGCTGTCTTATTGCATTTAATTTTATAGATATTTCTGAGCGCAATGGAACGAACACATCGTCTTTCCTTCATTAGGTCCATTACAAAAACAGTCATCTTCTACATTATGCTGTCTAATAGAAATGTGCTATGTGTGAAGCCCATAGAGACTATACATATCAATCACACCAAAGAATAACAAACTATGAAGCACAGACACTTCAAATTGAACATTTTAGCCATATCATATCCCCGTGTCGTGCCTTATTTTATGTGTAAAAAAGCGTGTCCCTGCTGTGTCCCGGTGTCTGTGCCCCGTATCCACTCACGTGTCCGTGCTTCCTAGATAACAAACAACCATGAAGATAGTTCCACCTCAACCAGATTGGTGCTTCTTCGCTCGACCTTGCTGAGGTACTGGCGAGCCGTCTCGCTTCGAATCATCGGGCTTTCGGGCCCATGCAGGGGCTTGGTCGGGCCCATAGCGATAATCATAGAAGAGCTCTTCACCAGCTTCAATACGTTCATTGGCGTATATACCTACACGATGATCACCAGCCACCAGCATTACCTGTGTATATAAAATCATAGATCAGACCTCATAATAATAGTAATAGTAATAATAATAATAAATAAATAAATAATAATAAAAGTTGCACCTCAGCTTAATAATAATAAAAAAATGCACCTCAACTTAATCCCAACTATATTAGGGTTTGTAACATGAAGATTATAATATCCATTAATGATTTAAAATTAGTTAATATCATAAACTCATGCAAAAAACAAAGTAGCGAGATTTTACCCATGAAATCATGATGGCAATGGCAATGAGTTGATAATCATGTCTCATTATATGATTGGTATTGTAAAATCAACAGCACATCGTGGAACATGGCGCAAAAAATAATAACAAGACCAATAATAAAATAAATTAATTGTCCTCTGAAGATGATGGATGGATGAATGATAAGTACCTTTGCATAACAATTTGGAGTTGACGAATGGTTTGCGAATTTCAACTTGTCTCCCTTACGGTAGGCATCAAGGACAAACTTAAAAACAACAGAACTCCGTCAGATTTCTTACTCTGAGTAAATAGTTAAATAAAAGTAGATATATATTTCAGCAGTATCGAAATATTGCATGAAGAGAACGCTGAGAATGTCGTTCATAATCAGCCACCAAAAGTCCAATCCAGTTTACCAATATTAGCTTCCGATAATTAGAAAAACTGCCCCTGAGATTTGAAATAATTAACAAAATACCCCAGATGAGTTTCAGACTTACAAAAAAAGAACCCTTGAGGTACGAAATGATTCCATGGTGCATTTTTCCTCTTCATAGGACTTTAAAGAGAAAAAAAATCCATTTTGGGGAATGTTACGGTTAGCAACCTCCCCTAGAATTAATACAGAATGGAACTAATATTTTTCTTTTTTTCAATTTTGAAAGTTGTAATGTTTTTTTTTTTTTTCAAGTACCTCAAACCTGAGGGGTAGCTTCTGTAATTATCCTTATATCTTAAGACTGTACTTTGCCAAACGCATCACAAAAATGATATTTTTCTTTTTTCGCTGAGCGGTACGGTGGAACAAGTGATACTTTCACATAAAAAATAATAATTAAGACGGCACTTTTGAACACAAGAGAAACTACTTGCCTTATCGTTCAGGTCAAAAAGGAATGATGAATTTACACGATCATAGATTTTCCCCCGCTTATCAGCTTCTTGATGGGAGATTAATTCGCCAGTATATTCTCCAAGATAATCATTTTTATTAACATTGTTCTGAAATTAAATTTCCCACTTTATCCATATGTCAACAATCATGCAGTATTTTAAAAAAAAAAAAAATACGAACCTTAAGAAATGCTCCCCAACCAGCAACATCAGACTTTGCCAAGAGAATCTATCAAAGAAAAAACCAAGTTAATATTTCTAAAGAGAGCATTCAATGATAAAGATATTAAATTACAGCACCACCAAAAGTATGTTACCCTTTGCCGTTGTCTCAGAAGGAGCTTCATGTTACCACATTGACTGTCTCCTCGTCTTGGTGGCTCTCCTAATGATCCGTCACCACAGCTGCAATAAGTTGGAATTTAATTTCGACATTTAGTTTGGTAAGTAGAATCAAATACAGTTAAAACAAAGAAAAAAAAAAAAGAAAGGAAGAAGACAAAACAGAAAAGAAAACTTTCATGCCAAAAGTTTGAGAAATGAGTAAAACTAAAATTGAGCACCTAACCCAACAATTTCGGCAAACGTCAGGGTCGCATTCACGTCCAGCTGCAAAACAAGGGCATTGCCGGCTTTTGCATCGACTTTTAGCACAGTGACATCCTCTGAACCGATTTTTGCAGCTCTTTGAGCACCTGAAATAGACTCTTAATGAAATCAACGACTAGTATGACAACAATTCACAAAATCAATTAGTGGGGAAATGTCGATAAGCAAATAATCGTGTCCCGAGGTAGCTTGCAACAGAGAAATGTAGGATCCTATTTTTAAAGCCACTCATATCCAGGCTTACTGATTACAAATAACTTTGAGAGTGTTCCAAGAACATAATCCATCTAAGCATTTTCTAGTTTGGTAAATATGATCTTATTTTCATATAGAACTCAAACTATATGCAAACGAGCGTTCAACTAACATTTTTTTTTGTTTTTTAAAAGGAAATAAAATAATAATAATAATAATCGGAAACACATGAACCGTATTCAGCCTAATGAAGCAACAAAGTGACCAATAAAGAGTAAAGACAGGCCTGATTGTAAATTTGATTCAATTAGTGCATAATATTAAATTATTCAGGTCTGAACCATTTTACAGTACCTGTTCATATAAATTTGCTTTAATCCAGGTTTAAACAAATCTCGCTTTATTTTTGGTTCAGATTTCAGAACGGTACATGTTTTTCTCTTTTTTTTTTTTTTTTCAGAAATGAAATCCTCGAATGAGCAATAAATATTCCCAAAGATGATGAAATAAAAATTGGAGTACCCGCAATATTTTTCACAGCAAGTTCCATTCTGTAGACAAGGGCAGTCCTTTCCACATACTGGCTGGCACCCACATGGAGCATATTGCTTGCATGGTAGGTCTTTTCCATCTGCAATCCTTCTCCATAGAGATGGATGGCCAGCAGACTTCCATGAAGACTTAACCTTGCGCACTCTACCCCTTTTACGACATATTCTTAACTTGGCAGGCATATCTAGTTCCTGATATATGAAAATATAAAATTAAATAGATTTATGAAACATAAAACAATGCGGTCTGTGATGCTAATCATGATCAATAGTAATAATAATATTAATAACATTATTGAAACAATGATTTAATTTAAAATAGACTGAATACTTTACTCTGACAGGTGTATGGAAAATTTATCACAGAATTATAATTAAGTTTGCTGAACCTCGTATCCATTTGATGTGGAGAAGCTTACAGGAGTATGGTTATCTGGAAGACATTCCAGAAAAAGCTTTGGCCCAATACACAGAAGGGTTTTTGCCATAAATAAAATTTCAATATTGTTGACAATAAGGGTAAAAAATAATTCAGAAGCAGAGAAACTTCTGCTACTGAAGACAAACTTAATTCAGATGCTTTAACTAATATTTCTCCAACTTCGAAAAACAATCAGTCTAGAGAGAAAAAACTTAACTGAGAAATGCTTACTATCATGACATACTTTGAGCTATTAACAGGTAAATTAAAAATAAGTGACTCACAATCACATATAGTTGTTTATTAGGCAAGGATAAGCTAAGAGTACAAACCATATGATCCATGCCAGCTTTCCAAACATCTTCAAAACACGAGCTTCGCATAGCCGAAGATCCACGAGACATTACAACTTCATCATCGTACATGTAAGTGGATACTTCTTTGCAAGTTTTAAGACCAGAGAGCAAATTCCTAGCTATGAAGCAACTGTGGTAAACATATATAGATTAACTCTACATGATGAACAATAGCCAACGAGGTTGTAACTAAACAAAGGCGGAGCCTGCGAGACAGAGTAAGGTAGGCTGGAATAATTTATTTTTTAAAAAGAATCATAAAAGTTCACTATTTTTCATTTTCTTAACACTGTTCAGGTCGAAACGGGGTTGGAGAGGAGTGATTTAAAAAAAATCATATAAATCCACTTTTATCAATTTTTTAGTTAATAGTATCTTAATTCTTTTAACACTGCCTGGAGGGAAACGGGGTGGGCCACAGTAGGAGAAAAACGCCTCAAAGAAACATGCTTCTGCCAACAGTTTAACTATTACAGGCAACATTCTACTACTTGTTATAAAAACAACTACTACTTGCCCATGGAGAATAAGCAAGTTTTGCATGCTGAAATAGGTGGATTTTTGAAATATATTCCAACACTGCATATAAGGTTTTGGTTTTTATTCTTGGTCCGGCTAAGTCACTAAATATAAATTTGTCAATCTGAATGCTGCTTAGCTACACTTGGCACTGAAATAAGTCAGAGCCTTAAAATACTACTTGAAGAGAAAATCGGATTCAAATAGAAATCACGATTCCACACAATTAGTTTCAGCATATATAACTCAAATGACATTCCTGGCCACGAACAATGAAAAACTCCAATTATCCGAGCAAATTGACCAGAGAAGAAAGAGCTTTTCATACCTATTTCTTCCAAAAATCTCTAATCCCTTTAAGTACAACTCTCTCTCAAAAGGTTTCCATCCATGTGAAGCTTTAACTGATTTTTTAATGAAATCGCATGTCTGCTTTAAAGGGAGTTCAGTGATATCTTTTCCTTTATCTTGGACAGGATCCCTGACCTTATTACCAGTTACACCATGAGGATATAAAAAAAACATTGTGAAAAAAAAATGGGAATAGGGGCCAACCTCTCGAGTTCATATTCATGGAGTCCATCCAATTCAGTAATATTTGATGCTTTAGCTAATGAAACTGTAGGTTCAAGTATTACATGCCTTCCTTTGCTTTCCGGATGATGTGCTATCATGAAAATAATTGTGATCACCAAGATAATTAAAAGGAACAGGACAAAAAGATTTATCATAAATAACTGTCTAATTTTCACCTTGCTCAATGGCATGTGAGGGCAATAGAGAACCTTTCTCGTCAGATGCTTTACGCCCATTCAGGGGACCCACCACTGAATTCTTGGGCAAGTCTTTCATAGCATTTAACTATATGGCAATCGGCAACAAGACGGAATTTTCCACAAAGGACAAAGTTAATAAAATAACAAGGTAGATTCATGACCTGCACCTTAATCCCAACTATGTTGGGATCGGTGGCATGAAGATTATAGTGCCAATTAATTGTCTAATATTAGTTAACACTGTAATTCATTCAAAGTTTTATGCTAGAAGCCCTCCTGTCGCAACCTTTATACGAAGGAGAAACAAAGTAGATTACTTGCAATTGATAATATTATAATGCGAAGTATGATAGTTGGAGAAGAGGCCTCATCCTTATTATCATTAAGAATCTTTACCTGAAGATAACATTGATTGCCACAGGGTGTACGGTAATCTTCAGGATCAAAGGGGTGTGGTGGCTTTTCATCCTGCCAACCAGAGCTTGTGAAATCAACAAGTAAGAAATATAAATTTAAGTATTCCGAAGAATTTAAGCAAAGCTTTTTTTCTTACAGGATGAACTAGATTTTGGGAACAACCATGCAAACGGCAGTCAAATACCTGGTAATTAAAAAGGGGTAAGTACAAAAGGGGAATAATGAACGTGACTCAAATGAAAATGCTATGGTGCCAGCGGTGGGAATGCCTTATGGCGCCCACTACCAATAATTCATACACATCTACATTATTGGCGGTGGGCGACATAAGGTGTGCCCACCGCTGGCAAGTGGCACCATGGCAGCACTGATGACTCAAAATTCGTTAACGTTTGAAATAGAATACAGCTTTCAAACTAGACACAATTTACATGCCCTCATTTTTTACAATCATATTACTTAGGTTTATAATTTAATATCTATGAAATCGGATATGAAATAAGAGGTGAATTGCACACCAGACAACGTCGACAAAATAGATTATCAAAAGAATCTAAAGCAGCAGCTAGGCTTTTCTCCAGCAATAATTTATCTAGATATCCCTCTTCCCTTGAACTTTTAAAGTTGTTTTTTCCTAATGGTTGATCTTTTTCCATGAGCATACTGCTGCGTTCCTGCATATCACAGAGATGAATACAACTGAAAAATAGACGAGAAGAAAAACAAAAAGAGAGGATTGTAAGAGTACAGAAAGAACAATTAACCTAAGACAAGCAGTACCTTCCAGATATAAAAAGAGAAATAAAATCTAAATAAAACCACACCATGACAATGAAAATATTATTTCCCTTTTACAAATCTCTGTAGTATTATATACAACAACATTACCCCAATGCCTCAACGGCTCCCGCAAAAAGCGGGGTAAGGGGGGATCGGATGTACGCAGCCTTACCCCTGTCTTAAGACAGAAAGGTTGTTTCCGGATGATCCAAAATGAAAATTGCATCGAGAATTGCATGGAATGATCTAGTACTTCATGAGAAAAAGAAGTGCAGCCAGTTTAGTGAGCCATTTTGTTTTATTCCAATATTGATCCAGAACCAAAGAATAAGGAGTCTCTGTAGTATTATATAAAAAAAAAACTTACTTGGATTTCCTGCGAGGTTCCTCCAACAAAGTGTGTCAACATATCGAACACTTCAGTAGCAACCCCATACTCCTGAACAGCCACCCTACAAAATTAAAATATGCAAAACATAACTTAAAAACTCCAGAAAGTATGATAATAATAAATAAACAAGTACCGAATTCCATTATATCCTGCTTCTTGGAAACAATTCAAGATCATTACATGCATATTAAAAACAGACCTCATAAAATGATCTTCAACCTTAGAGAAGGGGCGTTTCATCCTCTCCACGTGTCCCAGATCCTCTTCACTGTCACTACAGACGAGAGCCTCACTACCATGTGGATCATAGTAAATCCGTCTACGCCCTACAACCGATTGATCATCAGCCATTCTCTGATTTCTGTGCTGTGTGAAGGAAACTTGAGTAAGTAATAGTGAAATTAATTTGATTTTAACAAAGAAGAATGAATTACGTATATATATGGTGTAGCACATATTGATATCAAACACAAATTTATGAAGAAAGCTCTGCATCTAAATATACTGCCTTGTTATATTTGACAACAGATGCTACAAGGATTGTGTGTGTGTGTGTGCATGGGTGCGTGCATGTGGGGTGGGGGTGGGGGGTGGGGGAGAACACAAAAGGTACGATCCATGTTCATATCAAATGAATGGTATATCAGCCCATCTCACTTCGGAAATCACTTAATCTTCTATCAAGTAGGTCACTCTCATTTGCGCGCATAAAATGAATATCTAAAACTAAAATTAAAATAATAATCTCTTTTTTCAAGGGAAAAATAAAAAAGAACCAAGATAATAAACAGCAATCTGATTTTAGGCAACAAAACCATGATATGATGAAAAATAAAAGGTAATATGATGACCCTTCGTATGAAGGTAGCAATGGAAAGGGCATCCGGCGTAGAACTTTGTTACTTTGCTTTTTTGAATGATTTTATAACATTGATTAGTCTTGACCATTAATTGGCACTATAAGCTTCATGCCTCTGACCTCAACGTAGTTGGGATTAAGGTGCAGATGTGATATGATGATACGATGATTCTTTACCTATCCAAGAATATCCAAGTAGTATAGCGAGGTATCCTTTCAACAACAGGAAGTTTGGCAGTAGTAGAAAACTCAACTTCTTCACTATTAGCATCATCTCTGCACGTCGGTCCTTGCATAAGCCCGTGAATTTTCCTGAGAGGATAGCTCATTCTGAAAGAAAGGACAGTGCCTGAATTATTACTCACTGGAACAGCAGTATCAGTCCTTGATGCAGCCAATGCTTTGAGGTGCGAATGATAAGCTTGGACCCTTTTTCTATTTTTCTCGAGTTTTTCCTGTGAAAGAATAGTAACTCAATAACCATGATTTCAAAAGGCAACATCGTCAAGAGCAAATAAAACAAGTTTATGAAATAGTACGCGAACAAGTCAACAAAGTTAATTCTTATGACATCTGGATTTTAGGCATACACTTATTTAGCACAATAAGGTTCAGGTTTAAATAATCAGTGTAATAATCAGTTGATCCTTATGAATAAGAAACAAACTTTCGGCTCAGTTAAGAAACAAGATAAATTATCTGAATTCACTTGCATAAGCCTAAAACGTACAACCTAATTTAGGTGACGACTGGAACATTTATTCTAAAGTGAAGATACACCATTAAAAGTTAAAACACAGAGACATAGACTGATAAGAGACAAAAGTTGGTGAAAATTACTCCAACTGAACCAACTCTCTCTGAGTGAATCTGCCTTTTCAGCTGTGTCAGTTTAATACTCAACTTTGCCATAGCATCATTCCCAAGTTCCCCCTGAGATTTCTGTCGATCGAACGAGTAAGGATTAATCGATATATCAAGCTACTCTTCACAAGCACAATGGATACCATGGAACTCACAAGGTAAAATCAAATTCAACAACTATATTGAAAATTTTCACATACACAATCAATCAAGCCTGTAAATCATCACAAAGAGAATCAATCAATAGACACCACCAAAAAAAAAAAAAAAAAAAAACAGATGAATCACAGGAGACGAATTTCTTCTAATACTTGCCTTCTTGAAAATAATATTAAAAAAAAAAAAGATATTACGCTCATCCTCTCACCAAATTTACACAGATCCTAGCTTTCCATAATTTTCTCTGCAATTTCTCTATTCACGACTGAAATTGATCAAGAAAAAGGAACGAGAAAAGCAAAGAGAAATCACGAATTCAGTCGTACGATATACGATTTGAATTTCCGAGAAGAAATTAACAAATGAAACAGACCATATGGTCACTGATCATCATCATCAACATCTTGAAGCGGTGATCAAAATATTTGATACAAAATTCGACAGAAATAAAACAAAAAAGTAATTCATAAACAAAGAAATAAAGAGAAAGAAAACAAACTCTGAATTTAGACTTCGACACCATGATTTTGATTTCTAGATGATTTTTTTTTTTTTTTTTTTGAGTGAGAAAAAGAGTGAATGAGAGAGGGAGAGAAGAAGATCAGGAGAATCGAGTTCGACGTGGAAGGATGCTGAGATGGCAAGGCGCCTCCGTAATGAGAAGAAATTGTATGTGGCTGGGGCATAGGACCGAATGGATATAAGAAGCCCAACGATTTTCCTTCTGTTTTCTCCAATTAATATAAATATATTAAATCTTCACGATTTTAATTTATTTAAATAGAGTTATATATAAAATAATTTTTTCCATATGTTTGTTTTTTGGAAAATTAATCTTGTACAATGATTTTACATATATTTTTTTCATTTCAATATCTTTTACTCATCCTATTGATTTTACATTTCGTTTTTCTAAAAAAAAAAATCGTTTCACTTTCTCTTTTTTTCTATTTTTTTTTTTTACTTTTTCCTCTTATTTTCACAATGTAAAATAAAAAAGGAAAAGAGGAAGAAAAAAAGTTTTTGTCCATTAAAAAAAAATCGGACGTTATCACAAAGGGGGACTAACATATAGCAGAGAATTACAATGAGCTCAAGTGCGCAGCGAAAGGGCGGCGTAAATATACCCAACTCTTGCTAAATTCACTTGTTGGTGTTTCACATTCTCTTATTACACGTGAATCAGTTATGGTATGAAGAATCGAACGATGATGTCGTAGATAAAGCACTGGCAAAAATGATTATAAGAAACCCAACAAATCGTAGAACCTATCGATCGCACTACAAGATCCTATAGTAGGTGAGCCTATAACAAAGATCTCGACCGAGCAATGTTGATGACAATGCAAATAAGATGTCGATCCGGAGCAAGATTTGGTTTGGTACGAAACGACCAATTCTAAAACGTACTATTTGATACACAATTGAAATTGCGACTTGTGATAGTGGGTGTAACAAGTTCATTGCAGATACCTAATTTGGGCATTTGCGTTTGCATAAATTGAGGGAGTCTGAAACAAACACATTTCACATGCCATATGTGAAGATGATCATCAGATTAGATAATGCAGCCTATGCAGGTATACCTCTGTGGCAGGACTTCCAGTTCGGCTACTCGATGCAGTAGGATGGGAGGGAGACTTGTCGATGATTATTAAGGTTTGCACAGATGAAAGAAATATCATTAGAGTCCAAATTTCTTAAAAGTTGTACGACTCCTGGCATCAACCCAAAATACATTTTTAAGACGATATTTTTCATCCAAATCCATCAAATAAAAAAAAAAATCAGAATTGTCGGCTTGCATTTTAAGAAAATATTTGTGCATATGGCATCTCTCTCCGAAAGTTATAGTTGTTGCTTCTTATCCTTAAAATTACGGCAATCCTTCTCCAAGAACAGCATCATAACCACCACTTTCGACGCTAATCACAGCAAGTGTTTTATTCATTCTTATTCTAGCCCTCATCAACCTCTATACGTCTCTTAACTGCAGTTGTGTGCGCTCAATTACAGTTGTGAAATCGGAAATTTGTAGTACTCAAATTATGATAATTCAACCTGTTTCAGTGTAATACGCCCATTGGCACCGCCATAAATTCTGATCCTTGATTTGCATTCTGTCTTTGCAGTGCAACATGACTGGAGAGGAATGGTACTCTTACTTACTGACTTTTCTTGTCGAGCACACGCATACATATCAAATTTAACATCGCCAGCAGCTCCCTTGAACGTTTACATACACCAAATCCATTTTTTCGAGCATACTATTTACGAAAATTACACATTTCATCTGCCGAGTTAAATTTCATCCTAACAACCGGTGCCTCAATTTGCCCTTCAATTGAGTGAGTGTCCGCTCCTTTTATTTCACATGTTTCTCGTCTTCAACTAAACACATGCTATATCTCTCTCCATTTTTCTTAAGAAAAAAATAAATATTTAAGGAGGGAGCTAATTTACATTCGTTAGTTTCTTCCTTTATTTTTACTTAGGGAATATATATATACAAACATCAGATATAAAATATCGATTAAATTGAGAAGCAAATATGTCTATTATGTTAAGGGGGAATGACCCAAGATATAAGGCTAACAAATTTTTTCCCCAAAACATAATAACTTTAATTTTACTACCAAAATGCATCTTTTCTTATACTTAAGACACATAAATAAAATAATATTATTTTGAATATTCCATTTATACTCTTACTTTAAATTTAAAAATATAAGAGAGTATTTTATACAAGTGGACCGTCGGCCGACCACCCCATCCGACCGACCACCCCAAACGGCCGACCAATCTATATTGATCGATCGTCGACCGACCTCCGACAACCATCGCCAGATTTTTTCTTTTTTACTGCCAGCAGTCGACGACGAAAATTACCATTTGATAATTTATATAACCAAAGGTATTCTGACCATCGTCGACTACTGCCGGTCAACACCGGCCAATTGAAAAAAATGAATTAACAACTGATAATTCAAATTATCGACAGGTATCCTAAATTATCATATGATAACAGTTTACCAGTGAGTATTTCGACCACTGACAATCACCACCGACCGTCTTATTAACAAAATTACCATTGATAATTCAAATCAACAATCGAATAGAAATCAAAAGTTCATAATCAAAAAATCAAAATACACTAAAACAAAAAACAAAAATACAAAATCCACACCAAAAAGAAGGAGCCACACACACAAAAAAAAAAGAATAAAAAAAGAAATGTCCATAACATAATTGCAATTCATCCCGTCGTCTCCGGGCCCCGACTACGGTTTATCCCATGACCTTCGCGAGTAAACTAACCACCGACTACCACGAAGTTCATCCGTCGCCTCTAAAAACCCGCCATAAATCTGCGCCGACCTGTAAATTGAACTTCCAATTGCAATAAAGTATTCATAGAATAAGAGAGAGAGAGAAGGGGGGGAGAGAATGGAGAGGGGGGAGCCACGCTAGGATAGAAAAGAGAGAGGAAAATATGTGGACGCGGGAGAAGAGAGAAAGTAGGGTCAAATTTATATAGTAAGGGTAAGTGTATTGAGTAAATATTGTGTTTTAGGTAGTAATAGGGAAGTCAACATTTTTACTTTGTACTAATGAATTATTTTTACTTATGTTAACTCCATTTACTCCAATTGAATATGTAACTTAACATGCAAAAAAAAAAAAAAAAAAAAAAAGAATGAAATGAATATAAATCTTGAAGATTGAGAGAGAAAGCAGTTTGCATGCTTGTTTTTAATCTCTTGCTGGAGTTTAGGGTTGAGGAGGGATGTTTTTACTTTTCCATCAATAACTACATAAAATAAAAATAAAATAAAAAGTTTTATATAATAAGAAATGCTAAAAATTCAAAATTAATATAAAGTAATTTGGATGTAATGTGGATCGAGAAAGAGAGAATTTTAGTGTGCATATAAATATATCGATTTTGGTCTACATTTATAGAAAATAGAAAATTATGAATTTTTATTTTTGTTTATTAATATGGTACCTTGTAATTTTGTTGACAAAAGTGACAGTGATTGGTGCTTGTTAATAAATTCGGTTGCCCCAATTAAACTTTGAAATGAGTTATTTTAAATGAGAAAAGAATATGAGCAATTTATTCAAAGACAAAGAGAGGCTATCGATCGATTTATTATCTGAATAAATTCCGGAATGTTCATGTAAGAAATAATCAATCAAAATCAAACCAAATCAAACCAAATATACAAGATATCTCGCTGTAATGCGGGGAGGGTAAGATGTCTGTGACGCATACGCCCTACTTATTACGGAGGAGATCAAGCTTGAAGACTCTCACTTAGTGCACAACAGAATATTGAGTGATAAATACAAAGGAAAGCATATGATTCGAAAAAGTTCGATACCATACATGAGTCCATGGCTTAATCCACATGGGACTTACCTAAGCGGAATTTGGCTACTTCACTCCCGATGAGCGCTGCTCTAACAGAAGAGAGGCTGACTCTGCACACAGCTCCCTGTCAAAAATACACCACATGCAAAGACAGTGGGATTAAATATACAATAAAAGTAAAAAATACAATGCTCTAGGTCAAAGCTAACCGAGACAACCCAACCCTGAGGCTCTCAACTACAATACCGCTCCCTTAAAAGAATCCACAACTCTGATCTGGCGCCTCCAAGCGCACCTATCAACAGTCATGGTCTCGGAAAGGTTTAAGGCCTTCAAATCTAATCTCAGCTGCTCCTCCCACGTCCTCCTGGCCCCGCCTCCTCCTCTCCCCGACAACCAATAAACTCTCGACCCTCCTCACCGGAGCAGATGCCTGCCTCCTGCGGACGTGGCCAAACCATCTCAATCTCCCTTCCCTAACTTTCGCTGAAATGGGCGCCACTTCCAGCGCGTTCCTGAAAACCCCGTTCGCGATTCTATCTAACATTGCGCGACCACACGACCAGCGTAACATTCTCATTTCAGCCACTTCCAACTTCCTCTCAAGCGACTTCTTCATCGCCCAACATTCGGAGCCATACAACATTGCAGGTCGGATTGCCACTTTATAGAATTTACCCTTCAACTTTAGAGGGACTTTCTTGTCGCACAGGACCCCTGTCGCTGCTCTTCACCTTAGCCACCCCGCCTTGATGCGATGAATGACATCATCTTCACACTCACCTTCCTTCTGAATGATCGAACCCAAATACTTGAACTTATCCGTACGTGGTACGATCTGATCCGCAATCATTACCTCTACATCTTCCTCGTTGGCCTCACCACTAAAGTTACACCAGAGATACTCGGTCTTAGACCGGCTCACACGCAAGCCCTGGGATTCTAACTTAGACCTCCAAAGCTCCAACTTCGAGTTCACCTCCCTTCTCGACTCCGCCAATAACACAATATCGTCAGCAAAAAGCATGCACCACGGGACGCCATCTTGAATCCCCCGCGAAATGACGTCAAGGATTAGAGCGAAGAGAAGAGGGTTTAGCGCCGACCCATGGTGTAGCCCTATCTCAACCGGGAAGTACTGGGTGTCACCAACTGGGGTTCTAACGCACGTCCTAGCTTGGGAGTACATGTCTTGGATCGCCCGAACGAATGGCAACGACACGCTCCTCTCTACTAGGCTCCTCCAAATAACATCGTGCGAAATGCTATTATAAGCCTTCTCTAGATCTATGAACACCATATGGAGGTTCTTACGCCGCTCTCTAAACTTCTCCATAAGGCGTCTGACGAGATGGATGGCCTCAGTCGTGGACCTCCCCGGCATGAAACCAAATTTGTTCTCTAAGATCTCAACTTCTCTTCTAACCCTGCATTCCACCACCCTTTCCCAAAGTTTCATAGTATGACTGAGGAGTTTAATACCTCTATAGTTACTACAACTCTGAGCATCGTCTTTGTTCTTGAAAAAAGGCACGACAATACTATGCCTCCACTCCGTCGGCATCTTAGAACCTCTGGCTCTGAGGAGGATGTTGAACAGCTCTGCTAGCCATTGAAATCCGACTTCCCCCAGACAAAGCCACACCTCAATAGGGATCTGATCCGGGCCTACAGCCTTAGCTCTACCCATTTTCATTAGGGCACCCTTTACTTCCTCCTTGCTAATGCTCTCACAGGAACTAAACGAACGAGCAGAAACTAGACTAACACCTTGCACCACCGAGTCACTACCCCTAGCCTCATTAAAAAGTTCGAAAAAAATACCTATTCCAGCTCTCCTTAATAGCCACATCGTTCACTAACAATTGACGCCACATCAATGAGCAAAAGAGGAAATTATCAAATTGGTCCCGTATGTGGGATCAATTGGCCAAAAAGCCCCGTCTGTCTCCGACGGATCAAAAAACCCCACATCTCCTCCATATTTTCGCTAATTTAGTCCTCCGTCGCCTGCCAGAGTATTTTCTGGCCATCGGAGCTGACGTGGACGACACGTGGCAAAAATAGTGGGTTCATGTCAGGCCATGTGGGAAACATAATACAAACTTGTAATAATAATATAATTAATAATAAAAAACTACTGTTCTTTTCACAAAATAACAATAAAATGATAAAAAATATAAAAACCTAAAAAATATAAAAAAAATCTAAAAAATTTAAAAAAGATCGGAATTTAATTTTTTTTATTTGAAACATCTGGAAAATTAAAAAAAAAAGATTAGGTAATTATTTTTTTGTTCTTATCAACAAACTAATTTAGGAGAAGAAATTCAACCATGTATCGGTCGATGGTCAGTTTGCTTTTCATTTGTAAAAAAAAAAAAAAAAAATGGACCATATTAGGAATGTACTGCATTTTGATTCTTGAGAATTTTTTTTATAAGTGATGGATTTCAAAGAGTTTATAAGTTTTATGTATTTGTAAAGACTATTTGATAGATTTGTAAAACCTTCAAAATTTATCAAAATTTTGGATGATAGATTTGTATAAACTTTAGCTCATCTGTGTGTCTTTTCTTAAGAAAAATTTAACTTTTCATGTGAATTTGACTAAAAATAATAATAATAAAATAAACTTGTATATGGGAGAAGCTGTTTCAGTTTTTGACAATGGCCTCCGGAGGGCGATAGAAGATATTGTGGTTTGCGGTGGTCCTTTTTTTGGGGATTTTCAATGGAGGCTAGCATCACTTCCGACTCGATTTGGTGGTTTGGGTTTATGTTCTGCTGAGGATGTATCTACATATGCTTTTGTGGCCTCGAGGGCTCAATCTTGGAGTTTGCAGGACCACATTCTTCAGGGATGTGTTATTGATGGAGTTGACTCTGATTATGGGTTTGCGATGGATCGCTTGCGCATGTCCCTTCCTGATTTCGATCTTAGCGGCTTCTCTAATAAGGACACCGCCCCCCCTAAAGCCCAGAATGTTCTGGCGTGTGCCCTATTTAGTGAAATCATCAAGAGTTTGAGAGGGAAGTTTGATTTATCCCCTCGCCAAAAAGCGGTGTTTGAATGTCTCCGTGCTCCTCATGCTCAGAATTTTTTGACGGTTACCCCCATTGAAGGTCTAGGCCAACATATGTCGGCCCTGGAGTACCGGACTATCCTTAAGTACCGGCTTATGATCCCTCTGTTTCCAGCTGATGAGCCTTGCCCAGTCTGCCGCAAGGTTTGCTTGGATTCTTTTGGCGAGCATGCGGTCCATTGCAAGGAGTTACCTAGTTTCAAATATAGGCATGATTTGGTCAGGGATGTTTTATATGATGTTCTTAAGAGAGCAGGTATTTCTTCTAAAAAAGAAGCCCCCATGAACTTTTTGACGGACCCGCTTGAAGGGAGGTCTACTTTACGGCCAGCTGATATACTTGTGTTTGGGTGGGCTGGGGCGAAACATGCTTGTGTAGATCTTACTGGAGTGTCCCCTCTTGTTGGGCTCAGGGACAATGGGTTTATTGCAGGACAAGCTGCGTTGAAAGCTGAATCGAGCAAAGTGGCTAAACACGAGAAAGCTTGCTTGGAGAATCAACACGTGTTCATCCCTTTTGCCTTTGATACATTTGGTTTCTTAGCTCGCAAGCGTGAAGTTTTTGTCCGAGTTCAACGGGTGGTGCAAAGTAATTTTTCGGTCCTCAAGGAACATAACTTCATTTTTAGTAGGATTGGTTTTGCCATTCAAAAGGGGTTGCGCAACTTGTTGCCGTTACTCGCCATCTTATTGTAATGTGTTATTATTTATTAATAATAATTTTTTTTTAAAAAAAAAAAAACATAACTATACATACAAAAAGTGATTCATATTTTTGAAAATTTTCATGGTGTGTGTAATTGAGTGTTCTATTAAAAGAGCGTCGTGACACGTGTCATTTTGTAAATGTTTTGATATATATATATATATATATATATAGAGAGAGAGAGAGAGAGAGAGATCTTCTTAAATTTTTAGAAGAAAAAAAAATCTCGATATGTGTTATGGGAGTTTTATTCCACAATTTGCGGCCATCACCAATAAAAGAAAATCTTTTTTTTTTTTACCTTAAAATTCCAAATGCTCATAATTTTTTTATATCAAGTTCATTCTTAATAAAAATATATATCAAAATAACTCCTATTTCACGATCTTCAATTCGACACATATATTTAATATAGTAAATTTGATGGATTTACAGTAACAGACGATTGTACAAAAAAATTTATATAAGAAGAAATATAAATATTAGTTTTCAATAAAATTAACTGAGGCAAAGAAAATATAAATTAACTCACTTTTAAGAAACTAGATGTTCTCCGGCGCGATGCACCGCATAAGATATTCTCTTATTAGAAAATAATTTCTCGATCTCTAAATTTATTTTTGATGATTTTCGACATGAGTATCATATTAGTGTAATATTAATAAAAGACTTATCGAGTGTATTATGGGGTGTAATATAATTCAAGAAAGAGTACCACATTAGCGGAGTGTTAAGTCAATTAGTGTCCATTACATAAAGAAATTTCCTGGACATACCGAAAAAAAAGTAAGAACAAATTTTGTGGACGAAAGTAATATGTGATTAAGTTTTAATATATGTGTGTGTGCAGTGTATGTTTTATTATTTTTAGTTATTATAATTAAATAAATATCATAATTTATGTTTTATGTAAGCAATAAATGAGTTAATATATTTTTATTTTGCATCAATTAATTTTACTGATATTTTTTCTAATATAATTTTTTTGTGCAATCGGTCATTATTGTAACTCCATCAAATTTATTATATTCATATGGATGTCTAGTTGAAAATTATGAAATAAAAATTAATTTGATATACTTTTTATTAAAAATAAACTTGATTTAAAAAATTATAAACATTTAAAATTTTAAGCTAAAAAAATAAAGGAAGGATTTTTTTATTGTAGATGAGTGTAAGTGGTGGAATAAAACGCCCACAATACATATCTAGAATTTTTTTTATTTGGAAATTTTAGAATACATCTCCGTATATAAACTTTATTTTAAAATAAAAAAAATCAAAAAACTTACAAAGTGACATGTGTCACGACTCTCTTTTAATAGAAGTATAGATTAGATTTAAGACTCATATTGTCTACTTAAAAAATAAATCATGATATTATTTAATCATAATAATTAAACATACACACACACGACACAAACCACATGACTTAATCACATACTACTTTCATCCCTCGTATTTGTTTCCACCTTTTCTTTTTGGTACGTATCAAAAATTTATTCATATAATGAACACCAACTGAGTTAACACTACACTAGCGTGAGACTCATTCTCCAATTATATTACACTCCATAATACACTCAATAATTTTTTTATCAAAATTTGTATCGAATATCCTCAAGAACAAATTTGGGAGACGAAGAGAATATTTTTTAAGTAATAGAATGTTCTGTCTGGTGCACCGCATGTGCGAGCATCTAGTATATAAATAAGAAAAATATAAATAAAAAAATATGTGGTTGGTTAAAGAGTGAGAAAAGACTGAAAAATAGACAAAGTAAAATGAAACAATAAAAATAAATAAAAGTTATAAATCTACATAAATCTTGAGTATAGAGGTTAGATTTTTCAAACCTAATTTTTTCCAAATAAGGGGTGACAATCCATAAAAACCCATCATTTTATGAATCATTTACAATTCATAAATTTTTTGAATACCCGTGAATTTTGATGAATTTATTAACATTATAAAGATTCTTTATTGTATATCCTGGTACTTTATAAAATTTGAAATATATTTTATAAGAAGATAAATTGAATATCTTCTAACTTCTAAAGTCTATAAAAATCATTAAAACTTGATGGAATCCAAATACACAATACACCCCTTAATTTTACGCACAGAACCTTAAATCAGAACAAATCCTGTTAATAGAAAATAGTAAGATAATTATATAAATAACTCTTCCGTCTGTCAAAAAGTGTTCTACTTTGATATTTTGTGGTCAAAATTTACAAACTTTGACCATAAATTACGATTTATATATAACAAAAAATATAGTCATGTAAGTATTTGACAGATTTATCTTAATGGTGTATTTTTAAAATATAACTTATATGTATCTGACCATAAATTACGATCCATATATAACAAAAATATAGTCATGTAAGTATTTGACAGGTTTATCTTAATGTGTATTTTTAAAATATAAAACAATAAAGAGTAAGATAAGTATATAAATAGTACTCCTTCTGTCCATGATCTCTTGACCCAAAATGTCGAGCACGGTATTTAATGTATTGTAATGGTGTGTTAAAGTGATTCTTTTGGGTCCCATTTGTTAGAGTAGATTAGCTATTTTTATTATTGGGTGGTGTGTTAAAGTAATTCTTTTGCATCCCATTTGTGGGGTTATCATGTATTTTAGTAATAAATTATGTAATTGAAGGGTATAAATATAATTTTTTATTGTGGAGTCTACTTTCTGAAATAGAAAAGTTCTAACAGATTGTGGACGTCTGAATAACACAAAAGTATAATGCCATTAAAACAACAACAACAACAACATTACCCCAATGCCTCAACGCAAAGCGGGGTAAGGAGATCGGATGTCTGTGCCTTTACCCCTGTCTTAACACAGAGAGGTTGTTTCCGGATGATCCAAAATGAAAATTGCATCGAGAATTGTATGGAATGACTAGTACTTCATGAGAAATAGAAGTGCAGACAGTTTAGTGAGTCATTTTGTTTTATTCCATTATAATCCAGAACCAAAGAATAAGGAGTATTTGGCACCATTGAAAACAATAGAAGTATAATGCCATTAAAAGTGAACATTAATTTGTCCCCACACTCCCAAGCATGATATTGATAGTTGCTTGGATTTATTAATATATATATATATATATAAAATAGCGTTACGGATTTTAAGTACTAAATTAATTCTCTCTCCTATGTGATATTATCTTATTTGTAGGTTCCCATTTATCTAAAATCTTGAATCCCACATCAATTTAGAGTGGTACTTAATCAATGGACAACCTAAATCAATAGAATTCAATATCTTGAATCTCACATCAATTTAAAACCACCAATCGAGAATCTAAATAAATACCTAGAATTCAATGTGTATTTTTAACCACATAGTTATTTTACACACAAGCTTAAGCATATTATTTTTATTGTGCTTAATTTGTTCAATTATTAAGTTGGACAATTAAATTTTTAGTGAATTTTAATTGGGTCAATTATTAAATTTACATTAATTTTATTTGTCTAAAATTTGAATCTCATATCTATTTTATTTAGTAATTCTATAATAATTAAAAATATATATAATAGCGTTACAGATTTGAAGCACCACATATTTTATAAATTTTCGCTAAAATTATTTTTTTAATTGAGTTTAAGATGAGTATAGGTATATAATATCTAAATGAGTTTCAAATGGCTGAACTATATCTTATTGTTTTGGGTATTACTATATGAGTTTGGGATGAAAACGCGTAGTGAATTTACTTTTAAGTCAGATGTCGGATGAGAACGGTTATATAAATTATAAACGGGTTCGAGTGGCTGAATCCTTACCTCATCTTTTTGGTTTTTCGTTGTTTTTTGTCGTGGTGAGAAACTCTGAATGGCCAAGGCTAACTAATAAATATAATTGGCACATTTTTTTCATTAATAAATTTGATCAACAAATATGATTTTATTATTTATTTATTTATATATAATACCGTTACGCATTCGGAGCACCACGTTAACTCTCTCACATGTGGTGATTTTTATATTCTAGATTCTTATTTATTTAAATTTTTTATCACATCTTGATTTTAAATGACACCCCGGTCAATGAACAACTAAATAAATATTTTGAAATAAATATGTATTTTGGTCATAATTATTCACCACCACATTAATTTGGTCATCTATTGAGTTGGCCCAATGAATTATTTTATTATTATTATAAAATTAAATTTGGCAAATTATTAACTAAACCTCATTGGTCCAAATATGTATATTTATATTTTTTAGTATCAAATTTATATATGCATAAATAATATTTTATATTTTTTTAATAAATTCGATTCTCTTCACTTACAAATAAATATATAAAGTATCTAATAGCAATATGAATTCGAAGTACCACGTTAACCCTCCCCTCTACATGAAGTTTTGTATTTTTTTATTATTGTTTATCAAATATCTTATCCCACGTCAAAGTATAGGTATAAAAATTGTAAAGAATTTTGATTGTATAATTCTAAAATTTTACTGAGAATTTAACTTTTAATCTTTTGTTATTTATAATATTTATTTTTAACTTTTACTTTACAATGTTTGAGTTTTCATTGAGATGGATTAACCAATTATTATAACAACTTATGTTTACTTATTTAAATTATATAAATTTAAATACGTTGAGTAATTAGCGTATATTATATAGGATCTGAGATATAAACGGGTAATAAAGTCATATTTTAATCGAACTTGATGAATATGGGTATAAAGATTTTAAACAAATTTGAATATTTGTACCATATTTTCATTGTTTCATGTGTTACTATATGAGTTTTGAACTTGAATAAGTAGCAAAATTATCTTTCAATTGGATTTATGACGAATACAAGTACATAAATTGTAAAGAAGTTCGGTGGCTGAATCTCATACTCATTATTTCTGTTTGTTGGTGTGTTCCGCTACGGTATAATTACAAGCGGCTGAACCCTAATAAAGTATTGAATTATTTTTTGATTTTTATTTATAAATTACAGTGTAAAGTGATTATCCGTCGAGTTTCGACGGGCTATACACTAGTTTTTATGGTACAAAATTAAATGGTAAGGTTTGTGTGGTCCTATAATCCTATTAGCTATTCTCTCTGTTTGAAACGGTCCAACGTGGTATTATGAATATTGTTTTAAATATGTAAAGATTATATGTATCTTTCTTATTGTCAATTAATTTTGAAAAATCATAAATTTTAACACTCAGCGTATTTAATTCTTATTTCTGCCAAAATTTAAATTGTAAGTTAAAAATAATCCAAATTCGATACGTGACACATTGCATCATTTTTTTTCTTCAGTTGATAAATTATAAACTTCGTATGATCGATTTATAAAGATCCATTCTCCGAAATGTATAATAAATAAATGATAAAATAATATTACTATTTTTTTTAAATAATAAGAATATGTTTGCTCAAGTAGAGTAGGGCTTTTCTACCGTCAGGCCAGGAAAACTTGGCCTGACGTTAGGCCGGTGTTAAAATTACATATTTTTTTTCATATTTATCGATTCCAATCCGCAGACTTCAATCCTAACAAGAAGAATATACAACTTGAATCGACAAATATGAACAAATATGTAGTGTAATTAAGATGTATTTTCTTATCGTCAGTCGGGAAAGGCAGTCTTGTATTAGTAGGTCTTAAATTGCATATTTTTTTTCATATTTGTTGATTCCAATCCGCACAGCTCAACTCTAATAAGAAGAATATACAGACTGGAATCGATAAATATGAAAAAAATATGTAATTTTAACACCGACCTAACGTTAGGCCAAATTTTCCTGGCCTGACGGTAGAAAAACCCAGTAGAGTATACAAGGAGTGTAAAATACTCTTTTAAATTGTAGGTTCAAAATATTAGTTTTGAAATAGCAGAAATTAGGAAATACCTTTAAAAAACAAACAAGAACTGGACCAGTAGTCCCATCCCATTCCTACATTATTTGTGGGGAAACACTTGTATAAGACCCTCCTGCATATACTATTTCGTACATTGCCGATAATATGAAGGAAATGAACCAAAAATTAATTCGCATTTCCTACAGAATCGACTCTTGATGTCAGCGAACATGGACCTGACTCAAAAGTACACGACACGACAACGAAAACAAGAATGTTTACACGAAATTTATGAAAATTCACATTATATTTTCGAATTTTAAAATTTAATACAAATAGAATTCATAAAACAAAAAAGATGTCAGCGAACATGGACCTGAATCAAAACAAAAAAGATGCAGGACGTGGGGAGAGAAATACAATTAAAATAGTTGATAAGTTGAAGAAAGAGATGATGCGGATGAGTGAAAAACTTTCAAAGCTTAGACAAGTGAAAGTTATCCTTACCATCGCAATTTATGCTTCATATATATGTTTGTGAAAGCAGGATGCTTTTTATGAATCTATATTACATTGATCTATATTATTGATGAAATGGGATTTTATTAAGTTTTTATTTTTTTTGTTATTTTACACCATAAACGTTTATGTATCCTTGAATTATGTAATATATGTTTGTCAAAAAATGATCAGTTCATGTAGAAATTTCAACATGTAGTAAATGCATGTATCTCAAAATTGTAATATCCGGATTTATTATTGTGTATTTCATCTGTATTTGAACCCTGTATTATTCGGAATTGTGATCTCGATAATTGGAGTATGATATTTTTCACATTGGTACCTTTGTACATAAGTATAACAACATACAAAATTTCTCATGCAAACTCGTGATAGCGCACGCTAAGAATGTAACTTAACGTGCGTTATCGGACTACAACTAGCGCACGCTACGAATGAAGAATTGCGTGCGCTAGGCCATCAATTATTGAGCTGGGCAGCTAGCACATGCGCCAGCCGGACGTAGGACCGGATAAGATTCCCGCGGACGAACCTGGACAGATTTGGAGTCAACGCTTATTAGCGTGCGCTAAGAATTGTATGTAGCGTGCGCTAATTAGCTAGTGTGCAGAAACTTTATATAAGGGACAACACTCCATTTTCTTCTCATTTCCTTCAAGTAACCTTCGTACTTGATAGTTCAGAGAGCATTTTATCCTCCTTAAGCACACTTAGAACACATCCACTTGATCATTGGAGATTGGATATTACTTGTGATTGATCATTGAAGTGGAGTAGCACCTTGGAGTGGCATACAACCAACCGGAGTCGGATTCTACCTTTTTGGTTTAGTGATTTCGTCATATTAAGGTATGTTAATTCTATCTCCAGCCTTAGATTCGGATTCTAAAGAATAAGATGATCATACTAGAAAGATATTGAGTTCCTTTGGTGAATTATTAAACAAACATCATGTTTAGAAGATTGGAATGTTTATGCTTATGATATTGTCGTTGGAACCTCGTAGTTGGAATCTTAGTACGTCAAATGATGAGAGGAACATTCTGAAGATGATTATCCGTATGATTTATGTTGTTATATTGATCATAAACTTGGAGGTGATATCACTTTTGGTTATAAGGACTTAAGAAGGAATCATCTTAGATTGCATCCTTTCTTATAAGCTGGAATTGTTAGTTTATCTCCATGGTTTAATCAGGATGTAATGATGATATTGAAATCTAGTGCGTCGACCTTAAGAACACCAAACTTCGCATGAGAATTGTAATCAAGATGGATTATGGTGTTGTGATGATTATACGTATCCCTGTATCTCAAAGTTGTTTAATCCGTAAGATCATTTCATAAGTTATGAACATGATATGTAGACGGATAACGTACGTTAATCCCTAAGGAGTTCGTAAGTTTCATCACCATTAGAACTAGTTTGCTGCCCAGTAAAGATACTGCCATGCATGCTTAGCGTGCGCTAAGCTATGTAGATTAGCGTGCGCTATCGGGTATGAGTTAACGTATGCTACGTTTGGTACGTAACGTACGTTAGATCATCAGGCGAGTCAGTCGGCTGATCAGTGAGGTACTGACCGTGCATAGTTAGCGTACGCTAGGCTTCGTTGTTTGCGTGTGCTAATGAGCAGGCTTAACGCACGCTATGTAGAATACTTAGCGTACGCTAAGCAGTTCAGGCAGATTGCGTTTTATGAACTTTCAGCCGTAAATTGGATTGTTAGACATTCGTACAACGTGAGATAAATTCTATATTATTTCTTTTGTTAAGGTTTAAGCTTGTTACGTGATTGATCGAAGGGACGACCTTCGAGTGTTTCGTTTTCGTGGAAGTATTGTTCTTGTCTTCAAATCGAGGCAAATACCTTATTTATTTTACGTATTGATGTTATACATATTGTCGTGCATATATGTCGTTGTTGTATGTCCACCTCGTGTTGGTCCGATGGGATCATCGGGGGGATCTATGCTAGCGTGCGCTGGATCATCGGACGGATTTTTCCACCACGGGTTGGTCTGACGGGATCATCGTGGGTTCTAGGCAGTGAACGCTGGATCGTCGGAATTACCATGTGTATGTTATGATATCATGTTGTGATTATCAGTTGTGTATGTTATTTATGAGTTTCTCGTAAGAGAAGACGCGTTGGTATTTTGTCATTTACGTTATTATTATTATTATTCTTCGTGAGATGTTGAATAATATGTTGTGGTACTTGTACTAGCATCGTTGTGCCAACCCCTTCGGGGGTGAATATTTGTTTATGTTCAGGATCCAGGAGAGCGGGGAAACAACCATTGGAGCTGCATGACGACGAGGGTGCAGAGTGATGTTCCAGTTGGGTTTATTATCTGTTGTTGGTTATTTAATAAGTACTCGAGTACGTCGTAATTTGTGATGTTTGGATTTCAGTGATGTATTAATATTCTCCATTTGAATATTTGTACTTTCGGTATTGAACAAGAACTGTCGTATTTTATTTCAAGTGATTTCACAAGTTGGTATCTGTCATTGTCGTTCTTTTATTCAGCCTTGTAAATTCTTATGTAAAGGATTTACGGCGCAGTAATATTCCTGAATATATCGGAGGTGTTACAAAAATCACCTTAGTTTGGTTTAGATTATTAAATTTGAAATTATACATAATCGGATGAGATTAGTTGTACGTGATTGATTGAAATTGTACATAATCAATTTGAAGTTGTACATTATCGGATGAAATTGTACATAATCGGTTGAAATTGTATATAATCGAATGAATTGTATATAATCGGGCCATATTGTATATAATCTTATGAGATTGTATGTGTAATGTTGGGGAATTTTAAATTCAAATTTTGACGATACAATTTTTATTTATTTATTTTTATTTTATTTTATTAGCTAATTATTTAAAAATCAGGCGGATTCTCTTGATATTAGACTAGAATATTAGTGAGTTATCAATGTTATCGGATGCAGTATGAATTAATCGAGTAATCGAACTAGGGGACTGGATAATGAATCTCAGATTGATTCGTTTTTACTCGGTTAATTTATAATCGAGCCTTGTTGGGTCGAATAAATCCAACTATTTTCATTATATATATATATATATTGGGTCGAATAAATCCAACTATTTTCATTATATATATATATATGTTTGGGTTATTCTAAAAGGGTCTTATAATAAAAAGTGTAGGAAGGATTGCGGGAGTGACATGTGTCATCCCCATTCCACATCATATGACATGTGTCACCCCCCCACCTACCCCACCCACCACCGCGAAAAAATTTGTTTTCCTGCCAATTTTTTTTTTTTTGGGGCAAAAAAATTTTTTGTTTTCCCGCCGAAATTTATAAGTGCATCACATTTATAAAGTTACTGCATCACAATTATAAAGTCACTGCATCACAATTATGATTTTAGTGCATTAAGGTTATAAGTTACTGCATCATAGTTGATGCACTTAACTATAAACTATGATGCAGTAACTTATAATAAAAGACCCACCAAAACTTATTAGTGTGATGCACTAATGATATAAAAAAAAATGTAGTACTTGTATAAAAAAATCATATTTAATTTTGAAGCAATTACATACATATATGATGCAGAGAAACTTAGGATGATGCAGTTTCCTATAACTATAATGCATTTACATACATGATTCACTTACTTATAACTATAATGCAGTTACATACATATATGATGCAGAGAAACTTAGGATGATGCAGTTTCTTATTACTATAATGCAGTTACATACATGATGTAGTTACTTATAACTTATAACTATAATGCAGTTACATACATATATGATGCAGAAAACTTAGGATGATGCAGTTTCTTATAACTATAATGCAGTTACATACATGATGCAGTTACTTATAACTTATAACTATACTGCAGTTACATATATATGATGCAGAAAACTTAGGATGATGCAGTTTCTTATAACAATAATGCAGTAAACTTATAACTATGATGCATTAAAACCCAGGTGCATCACCGTTATGAAATTTGGTGCATCATAATTATAACTATTTTTTATAACTGTGATGCACCAAAATAAAATAGTGCATCATAGTTATAAAATTTTGGCGGGAAAAAAAAATTGGGCCAAAAAAAAAAAAATTTGGCGGGAATTTTTTTTTTTTCAGGGTGGGGTGGGGTGGGGTGGGGTGGGGGGTGGAGGGGTGACACATGTCATATGATGTGGAATGAGAATGACACACGTCACTCACACAATCCTTCCTACACTTTTTATTATAAGATGCTTTTTAGAATAACCCCACTATATATATATATATATATATATATATATATAGGGGTGTCTAAATGGTTCCCGGTTAGAACCGGAACCGAACTGGAACCGAGCCGGTTCCGATTAACCGGAACCGTATAATTGGTTTTCGGTTCGGTTTTCGATTCCTTATTACATAAATTTTTCGGTTTTCGGTTCGGGCAAACGAACGATTCGAACGAAAATCAATTTTATAATATATTTATTAAATATTATTTTTATATTTTATACTTATATATTTTATTATTTTAATTTTTGTAAATTAAAGATTTAAAACCCTAATATTGTTAAATAAATATTTTGTTAAAAATTTATAATAATATATTATATATGTATTAAATATTAATATTATATTTTATAATTTATAATTTATAATTAAACCCGTGTAAAAAAACGGTTATGTCGGTTTAACCGAACCGGAACCGAAAATAATCGATTCGGTTCCGGTTAACCGAAATTTTATATGGTTCGGTTTTCGGTTCTCATTTTTGGGCAATTGTGGTTCCGGTTAACCGAAATTTCGGTCCGGTTAACCAGAACCGAACCGTTCGACACCCCTATGTTTTTGGCTAATATATGCTTGCTTTTGATTTTTTTTGGAAATTATGTTTGAGTTTGGATAATATAGATCTTATGCACTAGATATAGGATTATGATGCACTAGTACAAAACTTTTTGAATTTGAGTTTTAATAAAGGTGAGGCAACTACTTTTTATGCTTTGATGCAACTACTTTTTATGTTTTGATGCATCTACTTTCTAATAAAGTGTTTCTAAAATAAACTCAATATATTTCAATTCATTTCAAATAATTTACTAATTTTATGTTATTTTGTTTATTGTATTGTGATGCAGTATATACATTATGATGCACCGGTAGAATAACATAGTGAAGGAAAACAAGGCCATAATTCCAGGACATGTTCATTGAAATTTCCACCATTGAAGAAAAGCAAGCAATCAGTAGAGTCGAGAGCGACAAGAGCTAGGCTTTAGAGGATGTACTCGTAACGTTTAAAAGCATTATTTAAGTAATCTTTTTTTAATACACAATAAGTATTGTATAAATATTAAAGCATTACTTATAAGACATGTTTTCGGTTCTAAGATGTATAATATTTATTACCAAACATCAATACAATAGTATCTCAGTATTTCTGAAATTTACTCAGTATCTTTATGTTCTATGAATAATAGTTACTGCATTATGTTATTTGTTTAGTGTATCATGATGCAGTAACATTTACATTGTGATGGAGTAAAATATTCATTGTGATGCAGTAAAATAATGCAATGATGTAGCAAAGTATTAGTTGATGTAATAAAATTATATTGTGATTCAGCTGGTATGATAACATTGTGATGCAGTAATATGATAACATTTAGTAGAACAATATTGGGATGCAGTATAATTTTATTTTGATTCAGCATTATGATAAATTAACATAGTGATGCAGTAAAATTAACATAGTGATGCAGTAAAACTATATTGTGATTCAACAGTATGATAACAGTGTGATGCAGTGATATGATAACATTCTGATATAGTAAAACAATATTGTTGTAATACCCGTAATTTCGATTTCCGGTAATTTCTTTTTTCGGCGGAAGTCCATTTTTACGACTCGATCATGACCGTTTCGTCATTCTGAGAATGATTAATTCTGCACTTTTTGACATCCGAGTTCGTTTCGGTGTCGTTTTGTTGAGTTCCGTGCTTTTTAGCGACTTTTCCGCACTTGAGTTCGATTCTTGTGAATATCGTTCGAAACTGCTGTTTCGGGTTTCCCGTAAGTCCGTTTAACTTTGTTAGACGTGTTGTGAACTTCGGTTTGGTTATTCGACCACGTATCATGATTTTCGGACGTTTTGGGCCATTTTATAATTTACCCAAAGTTATGGGTATCCGTATCTGTAATTGTTGTCTCGACCCGTTTCTTGGCCGCGTATGATTAATTATGGTATTATGTTTTCATTTCGGGTCGATGATGTTGTCCGCGAGCTTTTTGTCGTGTTCGTTCCGTACGTTTTCGGAAATAGAATCGTCGAGCCCTGGTGGTCGGGCACTGGCCGGACGGTTGCGGGTTCTGGCTGGATGATTGCGGGCACCGACCGGACGGGTGCGGCAGGAACCGGCGTAGCGCACGCTACGGCCGGAAGGTAGCGCACGCTACAGACGGGAGGCAGCGCACGCTACAGACGGTTGTCTGCGCGCGCTTGTGGCGGCCGATAGAGCGGTAAGTCTTGGACTCGGTGGATCGGCGGGTAGCGCACGCTCTTGCCGGACCTGCGCCCTTCTGACGGTGAGTAGCGCACGCTACGGCCGGAAGGCTGCGGCGCTACTGCGGCGATGTCTGGATTGCGGCACAGGCGATAGCGTACGCTAGCTCGGCAGCCTAGCGCACGCTAGGCTGCACCAGTATAAATGTGGCAGAGCAGCCTCATTTTCACTCGTTTTTCATTTCCTTTCTTTTCGATCCGCGGCTGGAGCTTCGGAGGAGGCGAATCCATGTTGTTGAACAACAAATACACGAAGTTCTTGAGTTCATATCATGGATTGATCATCATATATCATCCTTCGATCCAGCGAATCAAGGTAATCTCTCCTTAGAACCCTAATTTCTTGAATTTTGGGGGTTTTGCGTTTTTGTCCGATTCGTTCTGTATTGTTGATTAATTCATGATGGGTATGATTAATCTTGGTAGTACTCTTGTGTTTAACATCATTTAATCAATTGTTCTTCGTCGAATCGAAGTATATTTCTTGATTTCCTTCGAATCGACTTTTTGGGGGATTTGTCCTCGATCTCATTTTTCATCCGTTTTTGATGGATCGATTGTGGTTAAATGATGTTGTTAAACATATTCTATGGATTGTATATCCACATTTCGACTTGGAATTCCGTTTTCATGTTTTGTCGGGACGAATCGTGTTCTTGGCCGTTTTGGGGAAAACACTTGAACTTTCGTCATTCGTTCTTTGAATTCAACAACTTTGAGTCGTGTTATGGAATTCATTTCATTGTTGTTATTGTCCTTCGTAGTTTATGAACGCGAGTTGGCGATCGGTGGAGTCGGCGGGTTCGTAGTCGGTTCGTGTCAACCTACTTCGGTCAATTCTCCACGTTGTTCTTATTCGAGGCAAGTTCCTTGTTCATACGCTTCTCGTTTTGTGGACATTATGATCGGTGATCGTCTTGGTGTGTTTATTTGGTTATTTGAAATAAAGTTTCAAAAGATTTCGGTTTGGCCTCGTTAAAGGCTCTCTTTCAAAATGCGTGTGTGTGTTTCGTGAACGATGTGTTTTGGGAATTGATTATGATTTGATTATTTTGAACGTTGAAGGCTTTGATGATACACCTGTTGTTTAAAGTTATGGAATCGTGTATTCCGTGTTTAATCTTGTTATTGTGTTTTGAAGAGTTTGATAACGGCGTCGAGTAAGTGGCCATCTCTAGTGAGTATTCTTAATGAACTTACATTCTTAGCATATTAATATTGCATGAGTAACGTGTGTGTGTGTATGCTCACTACGGGTTAGATCCAATGGGTCTCGGTAGGGTCCATAAGAGATGTGGATCGACGAGCAAGCTTTTAAACACTACGGGTTAGATCCGACGGGGTCTCGGTAGGGTCCACAAGAGACATGGATCGACGGTTAATTGTGGTGCATTTTTACAAATGTGATTTGATTATGGCATTTCCGGAAATGAGTGATTTCGAATGGTTTACATGATTGCATGCATCGACTAAGTGTGTAAGAGGTAAGTTGTTCGTTTGGCTTACTTGGCTAGAATGGCACTAGAGTATTTTGTTGTTTGTGTTAAATCCTTTAATTGTGGATTTTGATGTTGGGAGACGAACCTTGTGGTCGTTCTTGTGTACTGTGAGTTGATGAGATTTGGGGCTAAAATCCCAACGGTTTGGTAAAGGTCATTTTACGGAAAGTAAACCTTTGGGGCGGTGACCCCTTTCGTCTTTTGGGTTTTGAAAAGTAGGATTTGATAATCCTAAATTGTTTTCTATTAAAATTCTCGATGGTATTTCAAATCATTTTATAAATTGTTTCCCTTGATATTTTGATCTTGAAATTTTGGGAAGTCTTTACTCAAACTCTTGCCTCGGGAAGTGTTCATCTTGTTGTATTTGAATCTTTGAGGATTCCGGATTATTATCGTTCGTGGAATGTGAATTGTATGACTCGTATTTTTGCACTTGTACCTGCACTAGCAAAACAGTGGAGTTTTGCTAACCCCCGAGTATTCGGGGGGTGGATGTTTGTGTTGCATTCAGGTTTTGGAGCATAGCACAGGGTCGGCATGAAGGATGATGAAAGATGAACGATACTAATCACACGAGGACCGTTTGATGTTATATTGGTTTAGTTGTATTTTATTTCCGCTGCAGTATTCTTCCCCCATTGTACGGGAGTGTGTTGTATTCGACCCCTGCGTGGTCAAGTATTGTAATCGAGTTGTATGTTTTTATTGAAAGACCAAATCGGTCTACTGAGTCATGTTAGCCTTAAAGGCATCGCTGAGATGTTCTATGTTGTTACCAGCCTGGTAGATCCTTGAGGAAAGATTATACGGCGTGTAATATCCCTGAGCGGATTGGGGGGTGTTACATAAATGGTATCAGAGATTAAGTTGTGGAAACCTAGGCTGTCGGGTCAAGTCGTGTTGTTTGAGTCTTGTTTCGTCGGATTATATCTGACTGAGTCGTTTCGCAACGCGTCGTCTGAGTTGGTTGGTCGTGATTAGTATCGTGGGGCGATCATCATCTTCGTGCGACCTGTGGAGGTAAGTCTCCCTTCTTTGTGTTTGTGCCTCGTCTGATGCGAGCTATTTTTATGATTATTTGTTAAGTGACGGAATCCTCTTATGGATTTTGATTTCTTGATATGCGGTTATTTGACCCTCATATTTCGTTCATATGAGGAGTAGTGTTGCTGGATTGTGCATGTTTAACTTTATTTCTTTTATCCGCTGCGTGAGTTCTTTTGTAATGGCTTTCGGTATTTTACCGACTGAGTTTTATTTCGAAAACCGATTCCCTTAACCGAGTTTTTGGCATTATGGCCTCGATCGTTTTGGCGATATTCTTATGACGGTATTTAGTATTTTGTAAATGGCTTTTGTGAGTTTTTGAAATATTACCGTCATCGGCCTTTTTGGCGTTTTTTGTAAATGGCTTTTAGCCTGGTGGGTTCCGGCGCGGGACCCACGGCGCTATAAAGTTTTGTGTAATTACCTGAAATTTTTGGGCATTCTAGTCCATTGAATTATCTTTGAAAACCTTGAGTATCTTAAAAAATAAATTTCGAGACGTACTTTTAAAATGAATTATTTTCTCGTGGTACATCCAAGGTGCCACAACATGTTTCAAAATTCTTCTACCTCGAGGACCAAAATGTTTTGAGATATTTTTGATGTTTAGAAACACTTATACTTAGACCCGAGGGTCGAATATTTCTGAAAGTCTTTCACTAAAAGAAAATGTCCTCATTTTTACCAAACGCATGATGGTTTTCAAAGTCTCGATAACGATGTTTCACGTTTGTACTTTTTTGAAAGGTGATACTCAAGATCAACCGGTATTCTTCTAAATTATTTTCAAAATGAGGTTTTCATTTTTAAAACCTATCCATTCCCGTTTGAGGGCTGGGTATGTATGTATGATGTTCGCATTGTCATTTTGATGTTTGCTCCCGAGTATGATCGAATTGGCGGTGTGAGCGTTGAGTCGTTTTCCACACATTTGTTGTGTTAGCCCTCTGTGAGAGGTGGGATGTTGGCATTGAATATTGTCGCCTCGTAGTGATTTCTGCGTTGTCGCGCATGTGCGAGCTGTTAGAGCTTGGTTTGGTATGACCGTGTGCATCGGCGATGGTTCCGTTATGTGTCGGTTGTTTAATGTCTTGTTACCTTGCTCCCGTTTTAGTGATTTTCGTGGACGAGGTCGGAGGTAATACCCGTACTATTTTGACTTCTGTATTTTCTCTTTCTCCAGTCTATCGATTCACTCATGTTCGTTGATACTTTATGAACTTGTTCTGTATTTCGGTTTCATCGTCCGAACGAGCTGTGATCTTGTTGTGGGTCGATCTGGTTATCGCTGTGATTTTTTCGGGTTCGGTTCGATTCTTGTGAACCTTGTTCGGGAGTGACATCATCTGGTTCTATTAGTTCTTTTATTCGAAGTGGATCGGATTTGGAACTCTTGTGTTTTCGACTCTATCGACTCGTTTATGTTCGTTGACATTTCTGAGCTTGTCCTGCCCCTTGCTTTTGTTGATCGAACGAGTGTGGTATTGTTTTGGAATAACTCGTTTGTCGTTGTGACTTTTCAATTTTTATTCCCTTTCCTATGGATCTTATGTGAATGCACATGTTGTTGTTTTCACCGGATTTTGATCTTGAAATTTTGGGAAGTCTTTACTCAAACTCTTGCCTCGGGAAGTGTTCATCTTGTTGTATTTGAATCTTTGAGGATTCCAGATTATTATCGTTCGTGGAATGTGAATTGTATGACTCGTATTTTTGCACTTGTACTTGCACTAGCAAAACAGTGGAGTTTTGCTAACCCCCGAGTATTCGGGGGGTGGATGTTTGTGTTGCATTCAGGTTTTGGAGCATAGCACAGGGTCGGCATGAAGGATGATGAAAGATGAACGATACTAATCACACGAGGACCGTTTGATGTTATATTGGTTTAGTTGTATTTTATTTCCGCTGCAGTATTCTTCCCCCATTGTACGGGAGTGTGTTGTATTCGACCCCTGCGTATTGTAATCGAGTTGTATGTTTTTATTGAAAGACCAAATCGGTCTACTGAGTCATGTTAGCCTTAAAGGCATCGCTGAGATGTTCTATGTTGTTACCAGCCTGGTAGATCCTTGAGGAAAGGTTCTACGACGTGTAATATCCCTGAGCGGATTGGGGGTGTTACAATTGTGATGCAGTATAATTCTAAAAATATTTATAACATTATGATGCAGTATATTGACATCATTGTGGTGCACCTGACATACACACTATGATACACCAGTTATATACACTGAGATGCACTAGTATTTTCAGTGCAACATAATTTATAATTTAGTACATCTATGTTCATTGAGATATCAACATTAATTAATATTAAACAAACACTCTCATCATAAACATGTACAATACTTAGTATTAAACATTCAGAAATCCAAATCATTACATCCAAGTGAATTTAAACAATGTTTTTTAATGATCCACAAGTATTATCCGAGAATCCTTGTTACGGGTTCAATAATCCTTTGTACCATTCTTTCTTTCAGTTTAAGTGTATCATTTGGCATTAGAGGATTGTAATCTACTAATTGCAGCTTGTTATATGCCTCTGCGTTTGCCAAGACTTCCATCTTTTTCTTATTCATACTTTTAAGAATCATCTTTGCCTTGTACTTTGCTCGCAACATATCGATTTGTCCTCTTTGACATACGCCTTCTTTCTTTAACTCTTCCTCAAAAATACCACGACCCTAGTAAGTTTCCATCTGCCTAAAAAATACTACAACCCTTGCGGTAAACATCTCATTCCATCTTGGATGTTTATTCCTCATCAAGTAGTCAACATACATGTTTATCTGTAACATGATCAAACAAGATGCATTATAAAACATCTACTGCATCACTTCTTCACGTCAGTTGCATCACAGTTCAAAATTAAGTGAATCAAATAAACAACCACAAAAACAAAGACATTTTCACACATAATGCAACCTACACTTAGCCTAACTCATCCTTATACTGGACAATTGTGCACCTACTGCATCATAGTTCAAAACCAATTGCATCATTCATAGAACCAACCAAGCAAACACATTTCGACAAATAATGTCACCTAGACGTAATCTAATTCATTCTTATAAGCGACAAATGACTACCTACTGCATCATAGTCCAAAACCAAGTGAATCGTTCATACAATAGAGCTTACAAACACATTTTCGCACATTGTGATGCAGTAGAACAACATTGTGATACAATAATATTATAAACATTTTGATGCAACTGTATGATAACACAGTGATGCAGTATAATAACATAGTGATGCATTAGAATAACATTCTGATACACGGAAATTCAAAAACTACTACATCACAACTCATATGCAAGTACATCACACAAACAACCAAACATACAAACACAAATAACCTGCTACATCACAGTTAAATAAAAACCTACCGCATCATAATTTGAAATATAACTGCATCGGCATTCAAACTGCATCACAATGTAAATTTTGTGCATCGCAATTATAAAGTCTAGTTGAGACATTTTATCAAACACCTTGTATGCATCTTTCCTAAACACGTTTTGTATCTATTTTTTTCTACATTTTGTTCCAGATCTAGAAGAAAACATGTAACTTTGAATCAAACTCTGAATATAACATACTAAAAACAAGATCTTAGTAAAAAGAAATTAATAAATCGATGCAGTAATTAAATTAAAGATCGTATATCAACATACAAGGCCTTGTAATATTTAGTATGTTCGTCTTCACCATCGTTGATGGAGTAAGGTTTTTGAATGGTGATTCAAACATTAACAAATCGACACAGTAACCATCATTGATGAGGTAGGTTGCATCGTTGATGAGTTATCGAATGGTGATTCGGTTTTGGGAATGAAATTTGTAGGGTTTGTGATGAAGTAGATCTCTGTTAGTTTGTAGAGAGAGAAAGTGTGTAAAATTTTTTGGGAAAAATGAAACGAATGTGAAACAGTACCGTTTTATCACTGTGAGGTTACGATTTGTATAACACACTGTTATACAATTGCCCCTTATGTTTCGAGTATTTACAAAGTTGCCACTGCCCTTTTTGATCTTGCCAAATCTGATCCAATGGTTGAGATTCCTTCCTACCCTTTTTATTATAACACACTTTTTATAATAACTCCACTATATATATATATATATATGTATGTATGTACAGTAAAACATCTATATAGTAATACTCTATATAGGAATAACCTCTCTATTGTAATAAAAAATTGCAGTCCCAACTCGGGACCACTTATAATTAAGAATAACCGCTATATTGTAATATTCTATACTTTTTATAAATCCATGTTTATAAAATCCCCTTTATATAAGAATAACTTTGCTTAATATATATATATATATATATATAATCATGTTACATATGTGAAAATTCAAGATGTCTTAAAATATTTGTCCAATATTGTCTGTGACAAAGATTTGATTGTTTGGGTTGACACTGCTTCCTTTAACTTGCACGTCCATAGTAACTCATCAACATTCAACATGATCACCTTTTTGTTGTATCTAATATATTTCCAATTTGTCTAACATCCTTGAAGCTTCTTGATTTGAAACTTTTTCAATTTCTATACTATCATCCTGTGGATTATCACTCTGCGCTTCTTACCTGTTTCCTGCAATAATCTTTTTCTCCGTTAAAGCATACACCACTTGCTGCTCATCTCGATGTTCGAGAAAATCATTGATATCCATTTGGTTATTATAATGAAGTTCCTTAATTTGATTCTTCAAATATGCAACTAATTTTTTATGCTCTTCATCTAATTCTTTTGTAACTTTTAAGTCATCAACCTCAACACTTCGAATTTTACAATGCATAAAATAATTTGCAATTGTCTATGGTTTCACACCGCGCGACCATGAAGAAACCGCATTTAAAATTCCATCCAGGTGAGATATCTTTGATGGTTCCAAGACACGATCTTCAATTCTCTTCAAGAGTAGATGATTAAATCGACGACGATAATAACTTTTAAAATTTCTAATGATGCCTGCATCACATGGCTGAATTTTGGAAGTGCTATTTGGTGGTAAAAACATAATATTTGTGTGACGAAGAGGGGGAAGGTTATCTTTTTTCCCATGTGCTGTACAATTGTCCAAAATAAGCAACACATTTCTGTTCAAACGGCTATCAGACCATTTTATCCATTGCTCAAAGACTAAAGATGTCATCGAGGCATTTGAATTTGCTCGATAAGTACAATTAAGATTATCACGATTAAGATTTTTAAAGCATCTGGGATTAAGAAACTTAACAATAATCAAAAACGGAAGTTTTTCAGTGCCATCACCGTTGCAACAAATAACAACTGTAATTCTTTCTTTGTTTTGTTTTCGCCCCTCTAACTGCTTTGTTGAAAGAGAGTTATCCGCCTGCATTCGATAAAATAGACCAGTTTCATCCATGTTGTAAATGTCCTTCCAAGCCCATTTATCTAATTCTTCTCTTAAATAATGTATATTCATGAATCTTAACTTAAGTTTCAAGTTCATCATGTATTTAAGATATTTAAGTAAATATTTTGTTAATTTGTTTTAAAATTTTATGGTATATCTTCTTATTTATGTATTAAAAATATAATATATATTTATATATCTATTTAAATTATTTTTAAAAATTTTTATATGTAAATCTCTATTAAGGAATAACCTCCCTATAATAATATTTTTTCTCGGTCCCAAAGATATTACCGTATAAAGGTTTTACTGTATATGTGTAACACCCCCAATCCACTCAGGGATATTACACGCCGTAGACCCTCTCCTCGAGGATCTACCAGACTGATAACTAAAATCAAACATCTAAACATCGCCTTTAAGGCTAAAATGACTCAGTAGACCGACTTGGTCTTTCAATAATAACATACAACTCAATTCCAAACACATACCCACGCAGGGGTCAAAATACAATAAACTCCCGTACAACGGGGAAAAGATACCGCAACGGAAAAGAAAATACAACTGGACCAATATGACATCAACGGAACCTCGTGTGATTAGTATCGTTCATCTTTCATCATCCTTCGTTCCGACCCTGTGCTATGCTCCAAAACCTGAATGCAAAAATAGACATCCACCCCCCGAATACTCGGGGGTTAGCAAAACTCCACTGTTTTGCTAGTGCAAGTACAAGTGCAAATATACGAGCCATACAATTCACATTTCACAAATAACAATAACCAGAAATCCATAAAAATCCAAACGTAACGAAAAGCACTTCCCGAGGCAAGAGTTTGGTAAAATATTCTAAAACCGAAAGGTCACAAATCAAGGGAAAACAATTTATAAAACCATTTAAATGCCATCGAGAGTTTTGATAGAAAACAACTTAGGATTTTCAAATCCTTATCTTTCCAAAAATCAACAGGGTCACAGCCCAAAGGTTTTGTTTTCGAAAATAGAAAACCGACCACAATACACAGGGTTGAAACCCACGCCACGCATCCTCGACGGACATAAAAATACACACGCACCCGTGAAGTTTCACTCGTGAATCCAGGTCGAAGCCAATGGAATTCCCTCCGTGGCCCCGTCGAACCCTCCCGAGGTGAGCAAACACATTCACAAAACATAAGCAACCGCACTCGTGAATCCAGGTCGAAGCCAATGGAATTCCCTCCGTGATCCCATCGGACCCTCCCGAGGTGAGCGAAAAACAATCACAAAATATACACACGTAGCGGTGAAGTTTCACTCGTGAACCCAGGTCGAAGCCATTGGAATTCCCTCCGTGGTCCCGTCGAACCCTCCCGAGGTGAGCAAACACATTCACAAAACATGTACTCGCATTGCCTAGGACCGGGACGAAGCCACAAATCCCACTCCGTGATCCCGTCGGACCCCCCGAGCTGGCTAGCGAAATACTCAAGCACCACACGTCGCCTAGGACCGGGACGAAGCCACGAATTCCACTCCGTGATCCCGTCGGACCCCCCGAGCTGGCTAGCGAAATAATCTCAAGCACGAGTAACATATCACACCAAGGATATCCAAAAAATTCACCGAGAGGCATCAAACACTTAGTAAAACAACACATCAAACCACAATGCACCGAAATGAAACAATATACATCCACACGCAAATACCAAGTGCATCCTCAATACCAAACATATCCATAAGATTCACATACTCGTTCACCAATCACACCAATCACAAAACACACACGGTTTTGAAAGAGGGCCTTTAACAAGGCTAACCAAATCTTTTGAAAACTCATTTCAAACAAACAACAAACACACCAAGACGATCACCAATCATCATATCCACAAAACAAGAAAAGTATGGACAAGGTACTTGCCTCGATATCACGAGCAATGGAAAAATGAACGGATACGGCCGGGTAGCCCTCAATTTCCCGAACACTATCTAGAACGCGATAAGACCAAATTACTACGGAAAACACCACATGAATCATCAATCACCAACGGAATTCAACATCGGAATCATCGAGCACCTATAATCCTCCATAAGGAATAATAAAACATGATTACGACGAGAATCAAGGCCGAAAACAACGGAAATCCCAACAAACTATCAAAGGGAACTCATTCGAACATTTAATCGAACATTAAATGTTCAAGACCCTTCAAGAACAAAGAAATCACCCCTCGGGTCGAACGAACCAAAGATACGAGTATCCAATCCATAGAACAAGTTCAAAACAACGTTTATACAATAATTAATTGATCAAAAACGGATTGGAATCGAAATCAAAAAGGAAAATCCCCAAATCTACAAAAACAAGGGTTCAAGCCAAAATACCTTGATTTGGATGAAGGATTCAAGTAGAGATCGAAAATCTACAACAAGACTTGAGGTGGATGATCTCTACAAGTTTGGGAGCACTCAGATCGCCCAAAATCGCCCTTAGAATCGCCTAGAATGGGAGGAGGAAGAAGAGAGGAGAAAATGAATGTTTCTCCTCGAAAATCTGCTAAAAAACGCAGAAAAAGCCCGTGTGCCGCGGCACAGGACGAGTGTGCCGCGGCCCAGGACCAAGAAAAATGCCCAGGAATCAGCTTAGTGCCGCGGCACAGCTGAAGTGTGCCGCGGCACACGGTACAGCCCACTCCAACACGAAAAAGGCACATCGTTTAGTCTTAGCTATTTCGAGCATAACTCCCTCGTCTGGACTCCGATTGACTCACCGTTTGAACCATTGGAAAGCTAACTTGATGCTCTATAATGTTGCAAAGATTCAGAATTTTTGGAGTTTCCAAGAATTAATGGTGACTTTACAAAGTCGAACTCCCACGTGAAAAAGTCGATTAAGGACACGGAACTCAACAAAACGACACCGAAACGAACTCGGATGACAAAAAGTGCAGAATTAATCATTCTCGGAATGACGAAACGGTCATGATAGAGTTGTCAAAACGAACTTCCTCCGAAAAAAGAAAATTACCGAAATTCGAAATTGCGGATATTACATTCTACCCTCCTTAAAAGAAGTTTCGTCCCGAAACTTAAAACAAGTAGGGGGGAGCAATATACCCGCCAGGAAAACTCGACGAGATACACAAAAATAGAAAACTTTTGCCCAACGGCGAAACGCTGCAAGAAACGCAAAGAGACATACGGCGTGAAAACACGCCCCACAACGACCAACACAACGTCGCCGTTAGGGATATAATAAAACCAACCAATGACAAGCGTCATCAAATGGATAATATAGTCAACTCAATTATCCGAACAATCACAAAACACGACGAACGAAAATCAATATAATCGACCACCCCAACGGTACGTCAATCAAAACGCGAGCCAATCGCTGAAGAAATACGGAATTCCACCGCCCAAGGGTTGGAAGATCGAAAACGAGACTAATTTCCCGAACATAAGGAAATTAGGAAGGAGTCTGAACGCTCAACAATCACAAAACGAGATCAACAAGAACCGAACAATCAAACGATCGAACCACAACGATCGAGACAAGAAAAATCGAACACTCATGTTCGAATCACGAAGAACAATAAAATTCAAACAACAACTCCAAGCTTCACATCTCGACTCGAGACAATATATGATCCGGTGAAACAACAAGATGTGCATTCACATAAGATCCACACGAAAGGGAATAGCGATTGAAAAGTCACATCGACAAACGAGTTATTCCAAAACAATACCACACTCGTTCGATCAACAAAAGTAAGGGATAGGGAAAGTTCAGAAATGTCAACGAACATAAACGAGTCGACGGAGTCGAAAATACAGAAATTCAAAATCCGATCCACGTCGAATAGAAGAGCTAGTAGAACCAAAGGGTGTTACTTCCGAACAAGGTTCACAAGAATCGAACCGAACTCGAAAAAGTCACAGCGATAACCAGATCGACCCAAAACAAGATCACAGCTCGTTCGAACGATGAAACCGGAATACAGAACAAGTTCAGAAAGTATCAACAAACACGAGCGAGTCTATAGAATTGAGAAAGAGAAAATGCAGAAGCCAAAAATAATACGGGTATTATATTCGACCTCTTCTAAAAGAAGGTCGTCCCCGCTACTCACAATAACGAAATCAAGGAGACGACACAACAGGCAATCGACAGAAACATCCTTCAAAGGCCTCTCAAAGCCGATTCTGATATCTGTCTTTGAAGCGCGAACTCCGAAAGTCTCGGTAGCCAATTCGCAAAACTGAATTCGGTGTCCCTCGAGTCCACACTCGAAATGTGTTACTGACGAGAAGGACAATTTGCACGTACATTCCCCCGGCACATCACGGTTAAAATGCCTCGGCTCGGCATACCGAAAATACAAATGCTAGATACAATGGAACATAACACCGCAAAACAACATACCGGAGATGCCAACTCAGCACAACAAGGAATCATAACACATATCATATATAACGATTACCATCGTAAAGTAATACACACACAAACACTACAACAACGACGGTATCGTTCGGCGACCTCAACGGCCCGAACGATAACCAGCACATAATTACAAACATCATGAAACAATCACACATGTGCATAAACGCACAAAAATCCAAGCTTTAACAACCCACACTCGGGCGACAACACGCAAATCACCACGAGGTGATAAACAGTAAACACCAGTATACACCTCTCACAGAGGGCTAGTGCAACAAATGCGTGGCAACGCCTCGACATTCATGCCACCAATTCGATCATACTCGGGAGTAACATCATAACGACAAAGCAAACATCATACATACATATCCAGCCCTCAAACGGGAATGGATAGGTTTTTAAAATGAAAACATCCTTTTGAAAATAATTTAGAAAAATGCCGGTTGATCTTGAGTATCACCTTTCAAGAAAAAGTACAAACATGAAACATCGTTATCGAGACTTTGGAGAACCATCTCGCATTTGATAAAAATGAGGACACTTTCTTTTCGTGAAAAACTTTCGGAAATATTCGACCCTCGGGTCTAAGTAAAAGTGTTTATAAAACATTGAAAATATCTCAAAACATTTTGGGTCCTCGCGGTAGAAGAATTTTGAAACATATTGTGGCATCTTGGATGTACCACGAGAAAATAATTCATTTTGAAAGTACGTCTCGAAATTTATTTTCTAAGATACTCAAGTTTTTCAAAGATAATTCAATGGGCTAGAATGCCCAAAAATTTCTGTAATTACACAAAATATTATAGCGCCGTGGGTCCTGCGCCGGAACTCACTGTGCTAAAAACCATTTACAAAAACGCCAAAAGGCCGATGACGGTAATATTTCAAAACTCACGAAAGCCATTTACAAAATACTAAATACCGTCATAAGAATTTCGCCAAAGCGATCAAGGCCATAATGCCAAAAACTCGGTTAAGGGAATCGGTTTTCGAAATAAAACTCGGTCGGTAAAATACCGAAAGTCATTACAAAAGAACTCACGCAGCGGATAAAAGAAATACGATTCAACATGCACAATCCAAAGAACACTACTCCTCATATGAACGAAATATGAGAATCAAATAACCACATATCACAAAATCAAAATCCATAAGAGGATTCCGTCACTTAACAAATAATCATAAAAATAGCTCGTGTCACACGAGGCACAACACAAAGAAGGGAGACTTACATTCACAGGTCGCACGAAGATGATGATCGCCCACGATACTAATCACGACCAACAAACTCAGACGACGCGTCGCGACACGACTTAGTCAGACATAATCCGACAAGACAAAACTCAACAGACACCACTGACCCGACAACCTAGGTTTCCACAACCTAAGCTCCGATACCATTTATGTAACACCCCCAATCCACTCAGGGATATTACACGCCGTAGACCCTCTCCTCGAGGATATACCAGGCTGATAACTAAAATCAAACATCTAAACATCGCCTTTAAGGCTAAAATGACTCAGTAGACCGACTTGGTCTTTCAATAATAACATACAACTCAATTCCAAACACATACCCACACAGGGGTCAAAATACAATAAACTCCCGTACAACGGGGAAAAGATACCGCAACGGAAAAGAAAATACAACTGGACCAATATGACATCAACGGAACCTCGTGTGATTAGTATCGTTCATCTTTCATCATCCTTCGTTCCGACCCTGTGCTATGCTCCAAAACCTGAATGCAAAAATAGACATCCACCCCCCGAATACTCGGGGGTTAGCAAAACTCCAGTGTTTTGCTAGTGCAAGTACAAGTGCAAATATACGAGCCATACAATTCACATTTCACAAATAACAATAACCAGGAATCCATAAAAATCCAAACGTAACGAAAAGCACTTCCCGAGGCAAGAGTTTGGTAAAATATTCTAAAACCGAAAGGTCACAAATCAAGGGAAAACAATTTATAAAACCGTTTAAATGCCATCGAGAGTTTTGATAGAAAACAACTTAGGATTTTCAAATCCTTATCTTTCCAAAAATCAACAGGGTCACAGCCCAAAGGTTTTGTTTTCGAAAATAGAAAACCGACCACAATACGGGGTTGAAACCCACGTCACGCGTCCTCGACGGACATAAAAATACACACGCACCCGTGAAGTTTCACTCGTGAATCCAGGTCGAAGCCAATGGAATTCCCTCCGTGGCCCCGTCGAACCCTCCCGAGGTGAGCAAACACATTCACAAAACATAAGCAACCGCACTCGTGAATCCAGGTCGAAGCCAATGGAATTCCCTCCGTGATCCCATCGGACCCTCCCGAGGTGAGCGAAAAACAATCACAAAATATACACACGTAGCGGTGAAGTTTCACTCGTGAACCCAGGTCGAAGCCATTGGAATTCCCTCCGTGGTCCCGTCGAACCCTCCCGAGGTGAGCAAACACATTCACAAAACATGTACTCGCATCGCCTAGGACCGGGACGAAGCCACAAATCCCACTCCGTGATCCCGTCGGACCCCCCGAGCTGGCTAGCGAAATACTCAAGCACCACACGTCGCCTAGGACCGGTACGAAGCCACGAATCCCACTCCGTGATCCCGTCGGACCCCCCGATCTGGCTAGCGAAATAATCTCAAGCACGAGTAACATATCACACCAAGGATATCCAAAAAATTCACCCAGAGGCATCAAACACTTAGTAAAACAACACGTCAAACCACAATGCACCGAAATGAAACAATATACATCCACACGCAAATACCAAGTGCATCATCAATACCAAATATATCCATAAGATTCACATACTCGTTCACCAATCACACCAATCACAAAACACACACGGTTTTGAAAGAGGGCCTTTAACAAGGCTAACCAAATCTTTTGAAAACTCATTTCAAACAAACAACAAACACACCAAGACGATCACCAATCATCATATCCACAAAACAAGAAAAGTATGGACAAGGTACTTGCCTCGATATCACGAGCAATGGAAAAATGAACGGATACGGCCGGGTAGCCCTCAATTTCCCGAACACTATCTAGAACGCGATAGCACCGAAATTACTACGGGAAAACACCACATGAATCATCAATCACCAACGGAATTCAACATCGGAATCATCGAGCACCTATAATCCTCCGTAAGGAATAATAAAACATGATTACGACGAGAATCAAGGCCGAAAACAACGGAAATCCCAACAAACTATCAAAGGGAACTCATTCGAACATTTAATCGAACATTAAATGTTCAAGACCCTTCAAGAACAAAGAAATCACCCCTCGGGTCGAACGAACCAAAGATACGAGTATCCAATCCATAGAACAAGTTCAAAACAACGTTTATACAACAATTAATTGATCAAAAACGGATTGGAATCGAAATCAAAAAGGAAAATCCCCAAATATACAAAAACAAGAGTTCAAGCCAAAATACCTTGATTTGGATGAAGGATTCAAGTAGAGGTCGAAAATCTACAACAAGACTTGAGGTGGATGATCTCTACAAGTTTGGGAGCACTCAGATCGCCCAAAATCGCCCTTAGAATCGCCTAGAATGGGAGGAGGAAGAAGAGAGGAGAAAATGAATGTTTCTCCTCGAAAATCTGCTAAAAAACGCAGAAAAAGCCCGTGTGCCGCGGCACAGGACGAGTGTGCCGCGGCCCAGGACCAAGAAAAATGCCCAGGAATCAGCTTAGTGCCGCGGCACAGCTGAAGTGTGCCGCGGCACACGGTACAGCCCACTCCAACACGAAAAAGGCACATCGTGTAGTCTTAGCTATTTCGAGCATAACTCCCTCGTCTGGACTCCGATTGACTCACCGTTTGAACCATTGGAAAGCTAACTTGATGCTCTATAATGTTGCAAAGATTCAGAATTTTTGGAGTTTCCAAGAATTAATGGTGACTTTACAAAGTCGAACTCCCACGTGAAAAAGTCGATTAAGGACACGGAACTCAACAAAACGACACCGAAACGAACTCGGATGACAAAAAGTGCAGAATTAATCATTCTCGGAATGACGAAACAGTCATGATAGAGTTGTCAAAATGAACTTCCTCCGAAAAAAGAAAATTACCGAAATTCGAAATTGCGGATATTACAATATGTTTATGATAAGGGGAATCTTCTTTTTTTTACTTTACCCCTCCCTTTTCCTCACGTCTTCCTTTCCTTCCCTTTTCTCTCACCCTCATCAACAACCGCCTATTTTCCTTCTTGGCAATCGATCCGGCGACCTAAGAAATGATGGTAGTGAACAACGCGAGGCACTAAGTGTTGAAATAATTTGAAAACAATTACTTGAAAATAACAGAAAATATATATATATATATATATATTCGATATATGTATATATATAGTATAGGACCTGCAGAAAATTGTTAGCAAAACGAAATCCGCCGATCCCGTACGTAAAACGAAAGTGTCGCTGTTGAGTCCAGATACTCTGTCTCCTTAAAGAAAATTCGTCCTCACCACGGTGTATGACGTCTGCCTCCCAGGATAAAACAACAGCTCGATGTAACGAATCTGTGATCCGCTGCACCCTCAACGAACTAGAACAAAATCTGTCTACTATCACCGACCGCAGAAGAAAGAAAAACGAAGAAAATATTTGGCTGTGTAGGCTTTGAAATTCGTCCGCAAAAAATAATTGTGAAATCGAGCCCCCTCAGCCGGGTATTTATAGGTGAAGACTGGAGGAGGTTGTGTGCTGGAGGAACTCTATACCGATCGAAATTGGTATCTGTAGGAACTCTAAACCGATCGAATTTGGTTTCTGTAGGAACTCTAGACCGATCGAAATACTTATCCAGATTCGCTGTAAAAAGATAACTTCGAGACGCCGAGACATTTCGCCCAAATCGCCCTTCGACCGAGACCGAGCCGAACCGAGCCGAACCGAGTCGGCCGGCCGGCCAGCCGAACGGACGGCGGCGACGGCGGCGCGCGCGTGTGTGTGTGTGTGTGCGTGAGGGGCGCCTAGTCACACATCCACACATGTCTCATTTTGAACATGTCTTTGTCCACATCTCCTTATATACTCACAATTTATCCCTTCTTTTTCCAATGTGGGATAGCATCCCAAATTTATTTTTAAAGGGTTCACTTTGGAACATTATATCTCATTCATACCTCAATCATTTTGAGTGTTCTTACATGTTTTGGAAACCTCGTACGGAGTACTACGTATTCCAACTAAGTCCCGACTTTAACTCGTATTCGAGCCCACTCAAAATTTCCTCTCAAATGAGCTGCTCAAAATAGCCCATTTCCTCCATTTTATCTTATATTTCCAACAATCCCCCACATGAATGAGATTGATGGTCCAGCAGCACACGTCAGACACGGAGTTGACTTGGTGATAGTTACTACGGTTAGGCATTGCATAGGATAGGTAGAGTATGCTCCTTGAACCTTCCCTCGAAAAGATATATTCTCTTTACTCGCTAGACAGTGTGACTAAATGCCTTTAAATATTGGTATGTGTTGTAATGCAATTAGTCTACGCATTGCATTAAAATTAACATGTCCTAATCTAGCATGCCATAAATTAGGAGACTCAAGCAAGTAAGCAGAAGAATTATTCATTTCATTATTTTTTATAGTCATTACATTGAGCTTAACTAGCCCATCACATTCATATCCCTTGCCTATAAACACACCATTTTTCGACAAAATAACTTTATCGGACTCGAAAACTGTTCTAAAGCCATGCTTCATCAACAAGGTACCCGAAATAAGTTTCCTTCGAATATCAGGCACATATAACACGCGTTTAAGAGTCACTTCCTTTCCAGACGTCATCTTTAAGATCACCGTGCCTTCGCCCAAGATAGTTGAGGTTGCAGAATTTCCCATATACAGTATATCACCGGCATCCTTTTCTTCCAAGGAGGAGAACATAGTCTTGTTGGCACATATATACCTAGTTGCTCCAGTGTCAATCCACCACTCTTTGGTGTTTGAGCCAACTAGGTTCACTTCAGAGATCATAGCACATAAGTCAAGATGTTCCACTTGTTCGGTAATCAGATGTGCTGTATTACCCTCCTTTTTCTTTGGTTTCTTTGGCAGCCTGCAGTCGGCCGCCCTATGACCCATCTTTTCACAGTTGTAGCATTTTCCAAGGAATTTTTCTTTCTTTTTCCCAATTCCTCCTTTAGGTCCCAGCTTGATTCCCTTTCCATTGTTGCCTTTCTTGGATGTCTGTCCAGTTTCCACAACATTGGCCTTTGCCACAGCAATATTTACTTTGTTCTCTGATCCTCGGTTGTCTTTCTCTATGCGAAGTCTAATGATCAGATCTTCCATGCTCATTTCGTTGCGCTTGTGCTTTAGATAATTCTTGAAATCTTTCCAAGTCGGGGGCAATTTTTCGATCACAGCAGCCACTTGGAAGGATTCGCTAATGACCATTCCTTCAGCATGGATTTCGTGAATGATCACTTGCAGCTCTTGTACTTGACTCACTACCGTCTTGGAGTCCATCATCTTGTAACCGAGAAACCGTCCAACAATCCACTTCTTGGCACCGGCGTCCTCGATTTTGTATTTATGGTCTAGTGAGTCCCATAACGCCTTAGCTGATTTAGCACTATTGTACACGTTGTACAGTGAATCGGCAAGGCCATTCATCACATAGTTCCGACACAGATAGTCGGAAGTTTTCCAAGCGTCAATGGTCATCAGAGTTTGTTGGTCACTGTCCTCGTCATATTTTGGCGCATCCTCCTTGAGGAATCGAGACAAGCCTAGAGTGGTCAGATAGAACATCATCTTCTCACGCCATCTCTCGAAATTACGCGTTGAATTTATCTGGTTTGTCCGCATGGTTTCTGAATCAAACCAAGTAGTTATCGGAATCGAAGTTGTACCCGATCCAGTTATTAGAGGCACACCTCCAGTCGCTGAACCCGAGCCGATTTTCTGAGGCGCACCTCCAGAAACGTCCGTAGACAGTGTTGGGTTTTGAGAATCCATACTGATTAGCTTTACGAAAATAGATCTGTTTTAATCAAGTAAAAGAAATTTGCTTTAAGATTGTTGAAATAATTTGAAAACAATTACTTGAAAATAACAGAAAATATATATATATATATATATATATATATATATATATATATATTCGATATATGTATATATATAGTATAAGCCCTGCAGAAAATTGTTAGCAAAACGAAATCCGCCGATCCCGTACGTGAAACGAAAGTTTCGCTGTTGAGTCCAGATACTCTGTCTCCTTAAAGCAAATTCGTCCTCACCACGGTGTATGACGTCTGCCTCCCAGGATAAAACAACAACTCGATGTAACGAATCTGTGATCCGCTGCACCCTCAACGAACTAGAACAAAATCTGTCTACTATCACCGACCCCAGAAGAAAGAAAAACGAAGAAAATATTTGGCTGTGTAGGCTTTGAAATTCGTCCGCAAAAAATAATTGTTAAATCGAACCCCTTCAGCCGGGTATTTATAGGTGAAGACTGGAGGATGTTGTGTGCTGGAGGAACTCTATACCGATCGAAATTGGTATCTGGAGGAACTCTAAACCGATCGAAATTGGTTTCTGTAGGAACTCTAGACCGATCGGAATACTTATCCAGATTCGATTTTATCTGGATCCGAAAAATTCGGAATTTATTAATTGAGGTATTTTCGGTAAAATAAATTTTACCGAATAAAATTACAGTAAAAAGATAACTTCGAGACGCCGAGACATTTCGCCCAAATCGCCCTTCGACCGAGACCGAGCCGAACCGAATCGAGCCGGCCGGCCGGCCAGCCGGACGGACGTCGGCGACGGCGCGCGCGTGTGTGTGTGTGCGCGAGGGGCGCCTAGTCACACATCCACACATGTCTCATTTTGAACATGCCTTTGTCCACATCTCCTTATATACTCACAATTTCTCCCTTCTTTTTCCAATGTGGGATAGCATCCCAAATTCATTTTTAAAGGGTTCACTTTGGAATATTATATCTCATTCATACCTCAATCATTTTAAGTGTTCTTACATGTTTTGAAAACCTCGTACGAAGTACTACGTATTCCAACTAAGTCCCAACTTTAACTCGTAGTCGAGCCCACTCAAAATTTCCTCTCAAATGGGCTGCTCAAAATAGCCCATTTCCTCCATTTTATCTTATATTTCCAACAATCCCCCACATGAATGAGATTGATGGTCCAGCAGCACACGTCAGACACGGAGTTGACTTGGTGATAGTTACTACGGTTAGGCATTGCATAGGATAGGTAGAGTATGCTCCTTGAACCTTCCCTCGAAAAGATATATTCTCCTTACTGGCTAGACAGTGTGACTAAATGCCTTTAAATATTGGTATGTGTTGTAATGCAATTAGTCTACGTATTGCATTCAAATTAACATGTCCTAATCTAGCATGCCATAAATTAGGAGACTCAAGCAAGTAAGCAGAAGAATTCTTCATTTCATTATTTTTGATAGTCATTACATTGAGCTTAACTAGCCCATCACATTCATATCCCTTGCCTATAAACACACCATTTTTCGACAAAATAACTTTATCGGACTCGAAAACTGTTCTAAAGCCATGCTTCATCAACAAGGTACCCGAAATAAGGTTCCTTCGAATATCAGGCACATATAACACGCGTTTAAGAGTCACTTCCTTTCCAGACGTCATCTTTAAGATCACCGTGCCTTCGCCCAAGATAGTTGAGGTTGCAGAATTTCCCATATACAGTATATCACCGGCATCCTTTTCTTCCAAGGAGGAGAACATAGTCTTGTTGGCACATATATGCCTAGTTGCTCCAGTGTCAATCTACCACTCTTTGGTGTTTGAGCCAACTAGGTTCACTTCGGAGATCACAGCACATAAGTCAAGATGTTCCACTTGTTCGGTAATCAGATGTGCTGCATTACCCTCCTTTTTCTTTTGTTTCTTTGGGCACTGATCGGCCGCCCTATGACCCATCTTTTCACAGTTGTAGCATTTTCCAAGGAATTTTTCTTTCTTTTTCCCAATTCCTCCTTTAGGTCCCAGCTTGGTTCCCTTTCCATTGTTGCCTTTCTTGGATGTCTGTCCAGTTTCCACAACATTGGCCTTTGCCACAACAATATTTACTTTCTTCTCTGATCCTCGGTTGTCTTCCTCTATGCGAAGTCTAACGATCAGATCTTCCATGCTCATTTCATTGCGCTTGTGCTTTAGATAATTCTTGAAATCTTACCAATTCGGGTGCAATTTTTCGATCACAATGACCACTTGGAAGGATTCGCTAATGACCATTCCTTCAGCATGGATTTCGTGAATGATCACTTGCAGCTCTTGTACTTGACTCACTACCGTCTTGGAGTCCATCATCTTGTAATCGAGAAACCATCCAACAATCCACTTCTTGGCACCGGCGTCCTCGATTTTGTATTTATGGTCTAGTGAGTCCCATAACGCCTTAGCTGATTTAGCACTGCTGTACACGTTGTACAGTGAATCGGAAATGCCATTTATCACCTAGTTCCGACACAGATAGTCGGAAGTTTTCCAAGCGTCAATGGCCATCAGAGTTTGTTGGTCACTGTCCTCGTCATATTTTGGCGCATCCTCCTTGAGGAATCGAGACAAGCCTAGAGTGGTCAGATAGAACATCATCTTCTGCTGCCATCTCTTGAAATTCTGCCCGTTGAATTTCTCTGGTTTGTCCGCATGGTTTACCGAAACCGAAACCGAAGTAGTTGTCGGAATCGAAGCTGTACCCGATCCAGTTATTAGAGGCGCACCTCCAGTCGCTGAACCCGAGCCGATTTTCTGAGGCGCACCTCCAGAAACGTCCGTAGACAGTGTTGGATTTTGAGAATCCATACTGATTAGCTTTACGAAAATAGATCTGTTTTAATCAAGTAAAAGAAATTTGCTTTAAGATTGTTGAAATAATTTGAAAACAATTACTTGAAAATAACAGAAAATATATATATATATATATATATATTCGATATATGTATATATAGTATAAGCCCTGCAGAAAATTGTTAGCAAAACGAAATCCGCCGATCCCGTACGTGAAACGAAAGTTTCGCTGTTGAGTCCAGATACTCTGTCTCCTTAAAGCAAATTCGTCCTCACCACGGTGTATGACGTCTGCCTCCCAGGATAAAACAACAGCTCGATGTAACGAATCTGTGATCCGCTGCACCCTCAACGAACTAGAACAAAATCTGTCTACTATCACCGACCGCAGAAGAAAGAAAAACGAAGAAAATATTTGGCTGTGTAGGCTTTGAAATTCGTCCGCAAAAAATAATTGTGAAATCGAGCCCCCTCAGCCGGGTATTTATAGGTGAAGACTGGAGGAGGTTGTGTGCTGGAGAACTCTATACCGATCGAAATTGGTATCTGGAGGAACTCTAAACCGATCGAAATTGGTTTCTGTAGGAACTCTAGACCGATCGAAATACTTATCCAGATTTGATTTTATCTGGATCCAAAAAATTCGGAATTTATTAATTGAGGTATTTTCGGTAAAATAAATTTTACCGAATAAAATTGCAGTAAAAAGATAACTTCGAGACGCCGAGACATTTCGCCCAAATCGCCCTTCGACCGAGACCGAGGCCGAGACGAACCGAGACGAACCGAGACGAGACGAGACGAGCCGAGCTGAGCCGGCCGGACGACGGCGGCGCGCGTGTGTGTGTGTGTGTGCGCGAGGGGCGCCTAGTCACACATCCACACATGTCTCATTTTGAACATGCCTTTGTCCGCATCTCCTTATATACTCACAATTTCTCCCTTCTTTTTCCAATGTGGGATAGCATCCCAAATTCATTTTTAAAGGGTTCACTTTGGAACATTATATCTCATTCATACCTCAATCATTTTGAGTGTTCTTACATGTTTTGGAAACCTCGTACGGATTACTACGTATTCCAACTAAGTCCTGACTTTAACTCGTAGTCGAGCCCACTCAAAATTTCCTCTCAAATGGGCTGCTCAAAATAGCCCATTTCCTCCATTTTATCTTATATTTCCAACACTAAGATCATGGCCTGGACTTGGTTGTGGGAGTTAGGTTTCGGCACAGGTGAACCCCGGAGGTCAACGCGATGGGCTGGTGTCTCCGGCGACAACAACCGAATCTCGACGGCGGCAGGGTGGCTTGTGACTGGAGAATGAGAGATCTAGCCGGACCTTCAGACATGTCGGAGCTGTGGAACTGCAGTCAGTTTGTTTGGATTTCGAGGTTCTGGCGAGGTGGATCTCAGGCGACGAGTTTTCTTCTTGGTCTCCGGCCATGAACGTGATTTGAGTTCTGAGGCACACCTATTAGTGGCGATCCGATAGAGCTATAGTTCCGACGACCGGAGATGCTTTTGATAGAAGTCAACTGCTTTAGTTGAGTTCTTCCGGCAACCGGATTACTTCAAATCGGCATAGCCAGAGTGATCGAAGACAGTTTACCTTTGGAGTCTCGATGCCAACAGGAGTCAAGCCGATGGTTGCAAGATCTGGGTTCGGCGGTCGGGTTTCGAATCAGGCTCAAGAGGCCCTGTGTGAGTGTGTGTAAACACAGTTGTGTGTGTGTTGTATGTATATATATATATGTATATATATATATATTATATATATATATATATTATGTATATATGTGTGTAAGAATTTGTGTGTGCATAGGGCTGTTAGCGGTCCAATTATACTCGAGAACCGCCCGAGAACCATCCGATAATACCCGGGATCGATACTCACCCAAAATGTTAGCGGTCCGGATAATGGTACCGAAGTTATAACTGAGACAGATAAGGACCGAAATCGTTAACTCGGTAAAAAACCCGGTAAATTTTCGTAAACATACATTGTATAAAATATTGTATAAGGTATTAGTACATATAGAAAAAATAAGTTAAAAGACCTTATCTCTTAATTTTCTTAGCATACATTTGAGAAAAACCCTCCATTCTTATTTCGATTATGAAGTTTTAGTGATTAGGGCTTTTAATGATACAAGATACCCGAGAACCCGTCTGAAATACCCGAGACCGATACTCACCCGAAACATTAGCGGTCCGGATATAAGTATCGAAGTTGGGACCCGAAACCGGTAATACTCGATACCTTAACGGTCCAGACTCGAGAAGACAATACTCGGACCGAACCGAACCGAGAACAGCCTTATGTGTGCATGCTTATGTTTGTGTGTGTGTGTGTGTAAGTCTATGTGTTTGTGTGTGTTTGCAGGATTGTGTGTGTGTGTGTGTCAGTGCGTGTTTTTGTGTATGTTTGGGTTTGTGTATGTGAATTGATATTATGCAAAGTGTGAATGGTGTTTTTGTGTGTATTATGGGATTGAATTTGTTGAGATTAGTTGATTGGTTGTATACTTGTTGATGGGTAGAGGTGCGTCTAGGATGGTTAAGTTGTTGGGGTAGTCGTGTCGTTAGTCTTTGAAGATATTGAGTGTTGAATGTGTTGCTCATGGATACTGTAATATTCAGAATTTCTACTACTGTTATTTAATATTATTTTATCCGAGTTATATTGTACATCGTGGAATCTGTACAGTATGGATAAAATAAATTAAGGACTAAGATGTCAATATTGATATAATTGCCGTATTTGGTCGACAATTGCATTTGAGGATATATTGTGTTGAGTATATATAATCAGTATGCCGTATGTTCGTATCTAGTATGTTGAGATGTGGGACAATGATAGCTGAAAATGGCTAAGTACAGAGTCCTTAACGTACGTTAAGTTTATAAGATAAAGTACGCTAAAATGTTAAGCGTTACGTACGCTATGCACAATGCATTACGTACGTAACGAGGGGAATCAGATAGGATCAAGCTATGGCCGACAGGTGGGTCCCGTGGTCGGCAGCTTTCGGCGAAGAACGTGCATAGACTAGTCAACTCTTGGTTAACGTACATTATGCGTGGTACATTACGTATGTTAAACGTGTATTTTACTGTAGCAAGTCAACTCTGTGTTACGCACGCTACGGCAAAGGTGTTACGTACGTAACACAAGGCACGAATTGAGACAGGAGGTTCTGGACTATCGTTACGTACGCTACCAAGGAAGGATAACATACGTAATGGTTGTTACGTACGCTAGATAGTTCATATAGTGTACGTAAGCTGTGTGTTTATATATATAAGTGAGACCTATCATTCCGTCATTTTAGAGAAGTTCCACCTCGTTTCTTCGTCTTTCAACCCTCAGAGGGTGATTGTGGCTCTTCTAACTCGGTTATGAGCTTGGGAAGCATGGATTAGAGGCTTGGATATGAAGATATCAATGATTATTGAAGAGTTTGATTGTGTTATTCATGTTATTGAGGTATGTTGATGAACTCTACACCTTGAATTCGGATTTTGATGTCATTGTTGATGAATAATTCGTATGAAGATGATTATGGTATCGTTGTTAAGATTCTTGAGGTTATGTGAATTGTATATTGGAAAGATACAATGATATATGTCTTCGATTATGTCATTTGTGTAATACCCAGTTGTAATTCAGTAATTATCACTCAGTAATTATCATTCAGTATTTGATACTCAGTAATTTCATTCATTATTGATCATTTGTCACTCAGATTCAGTCATGGTATTCATCATTCAGAGTAATTGTATCGAGTATCGATCGTCATTCATCATTAATCTGATTGGAGTTTCGTGCCGTGTTTATCATCATTGTCATTTTCGTTGCAAGCTGTGCTTGAGGAGTAGCGCACGCTACATACTCCTTTTAGCGTACGCTAATTGGGTATAGGTAGCGCACGCTACCGCTCAGCTTTAGCGCACGCTAAGGCTACCTTGGCTGCAGTCCAGAAGGTACTGGTGCGGTGAGAATATTTGTAGCGCACGCTACGAGTGGTAAGTAGCGCGCGCTAACGGGTCGTAGTAGCGCACGCTATGTGTGTGGAGTAGCGCGCTAGGGGCGGATCAGGTTGAGTCCGGTGGCTCCGGATCGCACCGGGTTTATTCATAGCGCACGCTATGCATTGTTGTTAGCGTACGCAATCGATATATTAGCGCACGCTAAATAATGATTGTAGCGCACGCTATCGAGGTTAGATCGGAGGGAGATGGTTTTACGGACTCCCGATCGGGCGTTAAATATTTCGCTAGCGCACGCTAACAATGGATATTAGCGCACGCTAGTAGTATGGCCGTAGCGCACGCTACAAAGAGGTACGTAGCGCGCGCTACCGTGTTCGGACGGTGGACCTTGGACTACCCAAATTACTCGTTAGCGCACGCTATGCACAAGGCTAGCGCACGCTAACACGGTCCAGTATAAATTGGACAGTTAGTCAGACTTCTTCATTTGTTCATCTCATTTCACTCCTTCGGTATTTTTGGGCGATTTCGAGCGATTCAGAGAGGGTTCTTCGAGGTGTAATCATCAACCATCATCTTCAAGCTCATCTTTCGGATTGATCATCATTTCATCTTCTTCATCACATCGAATCAAAGGTATTAATCTCTTGGATCTAGAATTTCGGATTTTTGGGTTTTCCTTCCGATTTCTTCGTGTAAGCTTGGATTATCATTGGGATATGTTAAGTTATGGATTATCTACTTGGATAAATACATTCCTACGGATTTAATGGTTATTTTCGGAATTGTTTTCAAGAACCCTTGGGGTTGACTTCGGTTAATTGGGGATTTTCCGATTGATGTCGTTGTAATCATGAATTATGGATTCCTAATGGATTATTGAGATCATTGAAGTGTTTTGTTAGTTCGAAATACTCATTTTGGTGTGGGTTTCGACATATTCGGGATTGGATATTTCCGAAGTTGTGCGGTCGGTTATGTATTCGTTGGAATGCCTATGAGTTTGTTTATCGTTGTTTCGACCCTTGGGTTAGTCGTGTTTTGTTGTTTGATACGTGTATTGAACGATTGTTGGTAATTATTGTTATTCAAGGTTGTTCGAGCGATCGGTATCTTGGTTAGGACGTTGTTCGTGGACGGACATTCTTCATCGGTATTGAGTAAGTTAAATCTTACTCGGTTAAAAGGATATTCATTCCTCTTGTTGTTGATCATTCATAATCATAACTCATTCATCATTGTATTAATCATTTTGAGACTTGTAATTGTCGGATAATCATTTCATTAGCGAGGAACGGCGGTTCCAATCATTTCATTGAAAACTATCAATCACTTCATTATCACTTTTGTATCGGTGAGTCATTCTTGACTTTGTCGGATTAGTATTATTCATTGATATTCATTATGGTCATTCTTGTTCATATGACCTTCTGGGTTCATATTGCGTGGCCGGGTGCGGATGTGTGGGATTTTTAGTCGGGCACGTGATGGCCATGTATTGGGAGTGATACATTGGACTGTGCACACGGTAACGATTACCTCCGTGAGACTAATTAGGTACAAGGACGGGTGTGTCCGGTCATCCGTCTTGTACACTTGCACAGAACACTACGGGCGTACTATGATGCTCCCCTTCAGCGTAATTCATAATTAAGGATATTTCATAACTTCAGTTAAATCATGTTTGTGTATTTTCAACCCTTGAGGATTGTTGTTACGTAACCGGCCCGTTGGGGTATTGTTTTTCGTGTCATGGCAAGGCTAAAGCACGGGAGAGCACGGTGACGGCGAGGAGTCGAGTGATACTAGTAGGGGCCCGATCTGTTGATCATTTATTGATCATTCATGTTTCCTTTATTTATTCATTGCGAGACATTCCGTTTGAATGCTCATTTCATTGATGTTGTGTATTTTATCTTCATATAAAATACACTAGTATTGATGTTGTCTGGTGTGTTGTAACTAAACTCCTCATCGGAGTAATTATTGTTGTAATGTAGTTCGGTACTACATTTATCTTGTGTAATTCATTCATTTTCATTTGCACAGTGGGTCCCGGTTGGGGATCTACGACCGTAATATCCGCCTAGTTTGGGGTGTTACGAGTTGGTATCGAGAGTGGTTTTGAATACTAACATCCAAGTCATGTCTCATTTGAAATCATCTTCATCGGACTAGTATAATTGGAATTTAGCGTCACGTGTGACTGTGCGAATCCGAGCCAATCGAATAGAAAGAACTGTAAGACTTCTAACGCCATGGTATAATTTCTGGCAATAGTCATTCATTCATCATTCATCATTTGACAATCCTCAAATATCATCATTCATTATGATCGGCACGATCATATTAACTCATCAATCACTCAATTCATTTCATTACTCAGTTAATAATCAGGTCGATCATGTTAACTCGTTAATTACTCAATTCATTTCATTACTCAGTTGTCAATCTGGATGATCATATTATCAATCTTGTTAAGTTATTCAAGATAATCATTTCAAGAATTTCATCAGATAATCATGTAACTTCAGTAAATCATTCATATAATCACTAAGTTAGAGCATGTATACTCATTTTCATCATCTCATGACATAATCATAACGTGCTAATCATGCGGGAAATATAATCATTATGCGACCTTCCTACTTCAGTATGGAGAGAGAGCTATCAGGGGATGCACGGGGAGAGGCCGCGGTGCGGACCGAAGCCCGAGAAATAATCACTCGCTGCCGGGAAATCGTGCCCAGGACTCGGCTCGATCAGAAGATGTTCGGGTTGATCCACTCACTTTTATGCAAGCCATGATGACCCATGTGCAGTTGCTCAATCATCATTGCGCCACTCTGACCGGATTACTCGAGAGAACTCTCCCGTATGAGATGGCTACTAAGGAAAGTGCTGAACAACAACCTTCATCTTTCAGCAAGAAATCAACGAAGCGTAATCGGTCCGAAGGCGGTTGGTCAACCTCCAAGAAACCTCGTGCGGGTCCTACCGTTTAAGGCGTCCTCCTACGGCACCTAATCTGCGGGATCTCGATCCCGGCAGCCATTTCGGCCATCATCTGTTTCAGCGTGGGCGCCGGGCCATTCGATACTAGGTGTACGACGCCGTCTATCACATGTCATAATTGTGGGAATTTTGGGCATAAGGCCCGTTTTTGCCGAAAGAACTCCAAGTCGGCTCCGGTGGCATCTCAGGCCCCAAAGCAACCAGCGTTTCAGAATCAGACTGCTTTGTCAACGTCGTTTAAGACAATGGAAGCAAATAGAGTGGGAGCTCGTAATTATCGACGGAGGCGTCGGTTCGGGGCGGCGGTCCGGATTCATGTGATGAAGAGGATCGGCGATCCGGTGGCGAACGATCTCGGGTATACTCGTAATTTTATTTCAACCGTGTGTACCTTTTTGATCTGGTGCACCGCATTCATTCATTTTCAAGTCATGATTGAATAAACTTAATTTGGATAGTCCTATTGCTTGTGGACCTCATACCATCGGTGTACGGCGATAGAAGATTTTGGAAATCATACCAAGGTAAGCTTAATGACCGCAATTGGTGATGGACCTAATCGTGGTGAATTTATCTAAGGGCGATGTAATATTGAGTGTTAATTAGATGGATTGTCATGATGCCGTTCTCAATGTTCGTAGCGCATGGTCACTATCATTTTCGTCGTTGGTCGTCGAATGTGTACTTGAGGAGGTAATCCCGTTGTCCCGGAAGGATTACTATTATGATGGAAGCAGAGAAATTCCGCAAGCAAGTTGTTCGATCATTCATTGTATCATTTTCATCGATTGGCCTTTCTAAGGCAATCGAGTTATTGATCATTCATTGTATCATTTTCATCGATTGGCCTTTCTAAGGCAATCGAGTTATTGATCATTCATTGTATCATTTTCATCGATTGGCCTTTCTAAGGCAATCGAGTTATTGATCATTCGTATCATTTTCATCGATTGGCCTTTCTAAGGCAATCGAGTTATTCAATCATTCATTGTATCATTTTCATCGATTGGCCTTTCTAAGGCAATCGAGCTATTTAATCATTCATTGTATCATTTTCATCGATTGGCCTTTCTAAGGCAATCGAGCTATTTCATCATTCATTGTATCATTTTCATCGATTGACCTTTCTAAGGCAATCGAGCTATTCAATCATTCATTGTATCACTTTTTATCGATTAACCATTCTCGGGCAATCGAAATGTTCAATCATTCGTGGTATCATTGTCATCGTTTGTGATGTATTCCGAACGAGTTATCTGGTTGCTTTCTCATAGAGTAGTGGAATTCGGGAGTGAGTTGAAGCAGTGCGTCCCCATTATCGAAGACACCGTATCGGATGGCCCCGACCAAATGCGGGAGTTGAAGATTCAACTTGAGGATTAGTTCGAGAAAGGTTATCTCCGACCGAGTGTGTTCCGTGGGGAGCACCGGTGTTATCTGTCAAGGAGAGGTATGGTTCGTTCGTGTGTGTATTATTATCGGGAGTTGAACAGGTGAGGATCAAGATTAGTATCCTCTATCCCGTATCGACGATCTTTTGGATCAACTTCGGAGCTTGATATTTTCCAAGATCGACTTAAGATCTGGATATCATCGATTGCGGATTCGAGAGTCGGATATCACGAGGACGGCTTTTCGAACACGCTATGGTCGCTATGAGTTTGCGGTTATGCGGTTGGGTTGATTATTGCACTGCGGTATTCATGGAGTTAATGAATCGGGTTTTCATCGACTTTAGGATCAGTTTTGTTGTTGTCTTCATCGATGACATTTTGATTATTCGTGACCGGGAGGAACACGAGGTTCATTTTCATCGAGGTTTAGACGTGTTAAGGCGAGAGCAACTTTATGGGAAGTTTTCCAAAGGTGAGTCTTGGATGTCAGTGACTTTTCTCGGACTGTAATTTCATCGGATGGAGTGCGTGTTGATCCTCGGAAGACGAAGGCTATCCAAGATTGGTCACCTCAGAAGAATGTTAAGCAAATCAAGCTTTCTCGGATTAGCGGCTATTATCGGCGGTTTGTGGAAGGATTTTCTAAAAAATTGTTGATCAATTCATTCATCACTCGATCAATCTCATTGTTGATCAATTCATTCATCACTCGATCAATCTCATTGTTGATCAATTCATTCATCACTCGATCAATCTCATTGTTGATCAATTCATTCATCACTCAGTTAAACTAAGTGTTCAATTAATTCATTTATCACGGAGTCAATCTCATTGTTCGATTAATTTATTAACCATCCAGTCCATCTCACGGTTCAGTTGTTGATCTTGTGAATCAAATTTTTCAATCTTGTGAACTTGTTCAAGGTAATCATTTCAGGAATTTCATCAGATAGGCTTGTCACCTCACTTGATTTTTCAGGCGATCTTCTCATATTACGGCGTCATGTCGACGATCGTTTTATTGCATTATTAATGCATCCATTTTGTTAGAGCATGTATGCTCATTGTTATCATTTCATCTCGTAATCATAGTGCAATCTTCATACGAGATCTGTAATTATCGCGTGATTTTCCTGCCTCGGTATGGAAGGAGTTCCGAGGGACATCGGACTCCGACGTCCAAGAGATCGTTTCTAGTCGTATTCATGCTGGGAGAGCATCTTCATCTCAGACAACGAGTTCGACTGTTGTTTTTGAGATCTGTAATTATCGCGTGATTTTCCTGCCTCGGTATGGAAGGAGTTCCGAGGGACATCGGACTCCGACGTCCAAGAGATCGTTTCTAGTCGTATTCATGCTGGGAGAGCATCTTCATCTCAGACAACGAGTTCGACTGTTGTTTGCTTAAACAGTGATACAACGGGACATTCATCACCGGTGTTGAGCAAGTTAATTCTTGCTCAGTAATAGGATAATCATTCATTTCATCGTCGTTCAATTGTTCGCATAGGTCATTCATCATATATCAATCACGTTAAGACTTATATTTATCAACCAATCATTCACCTCACGGGGAACAATGGTTCCAATAATTTCATTTGAGTTATCCCTCATTTCGTTATTAGTTCACCTCGGCGAGTTATTCCTGATCCTTGTCGGTTATCTAATCATTTATCATTCATCTTAGTCACTCTCGTTTTGGTAACCTTTCGGGGTCATATTAAGCGGTGAGTTCAGGTTTGGGTCTTCGTCGAATCGTTGGGATCGAGGAGATCGATGGTATGGAGGATATCGATGTTGGGCACATTTGATATATAGCCTTGTCTTTCAGATGACTATATAACTCAATCCGTATTAATGTGTCATGGTTGTGGATCATTTATTGTTGATCTATCTTATAATGATCGTATTTGAGAATCTTGAGATTTTGAGATCGTTTGATGCATTCCTTTCGGTGTCATACCGAGACTTCGTGATATTTTTGGGAAATCGTTCATTGTGATCCGAGACGTCAAGACTTGGGGACTTGGGCGTGCGATTGATTTGGTCCCGAGAACTATTTGGACATTATTGTTTGCAGATCGTGATGGATAGTTCATGTCCCGAGTTGTTTACCCTTAGTTTCGAGGACGAAACTCTTTTAAGGGGGGTGTATGTAATACCCAGTTGTAATTCAGTAATTATCACTCAGTAATTATCATTCAGTATTTGATACTCAGTAATTTCATTCATTATTGATCATTTGTCACTCAGATTCAGTCATGGTATTCATCATTCAGAGTAATTGTATCGAGTATCGATCGTCATTCATCATTAATCTGATTGGAGTTTCGTGCCGTGTTTATCATCATTGTCATTTTCGTTGCAAGCTGTGCTTGAGGAGTAGCGCACGCTACATACTCCTTTTAGCGTACGCTAATTGGGTATAGGTAGCGCACGCTACCGCTCAGCTTTAGCGCACGCTAAGGCTACCTTGGCTGCAGTCCAGAAGGTACTGGACTGAAGGTGAGAATATTTGTAGCGCACGCTACGAGTGGTAAGTAGCGCGCGCTAACGGGTCGTAGTAGCGCACGCTATGTGTGTGGAGTAGCGCGCGCTAGGGGCGGATCGAGTTGAGTCCAGTGGCTCTTTGGGCCGCCGGTTTATTCATAGCGCACGCTATGCATTGTTGTTAGCGTCGCAACCGATATATTAGCGCACGCTAAATAATGATTGTAGCGCACGCTATCGAGGTTAGATCGAGAGGCGATGGTTTTACGGACTCCCGATCGGGCGTTAAATATTTCGCTAGCGCACGCTAACAATGGATATTAGCGCACGCTAGTAGTATGGCCGTAGCGCACGCTACTGAAGAGGTACGTAGCGCGCTACCGTGTTCGGACGGTGGAGTGCTTGGACTACCCAAATTACTCGTTAGCGCACGCTATGCACAAGGAGCTAGCGCACGCTAACACTGCCGAGTATAAATTGGACGATTAGTCGAGACTTCTTCATTTGTTCATCTCATTTCACTCCTTCGGTATTTTTGGGCGATTTCGGCGATTCGAGAGAGGGTTCTTCGAGGTGTAATCATCAACCATCATCTTCAAGCTCATCTTTCGGATTGATCATCATTTCATCTTCTTCATCACATCGAATCAAAGGTATTAATCTCTTGGATCTAGAATTTGGATTTTGGGTTTTCCTTCCGATTTCTTCGTGTAAGCTTGGATTATCATTGGGATATGTTAAGTTATGGATTATCTACTTGGATAAATACATTCCTACGGATTTAATGGTTATTTTCGGAATTGTTTTCAAGAACCCTTGGGGTTGACTTCGGTTAATTGGGGATTTTCCGATTGATGTCGTTGTAATCATGAATTATGGATTCCTAATGGATTATTGAGATCATTGAAGTGTTTTGTTAGTTCGAAATACTCATTTTGGTGTGGGTTTCGACATATTCGGGATTGGATATTTAGAAGTTGTGCGGTCGGTTATGTATTCGTTGGAATGCCTATGAGTTTGTTTATCGTTGTTTCGACCCTTGGGTTAGTCGTGTTTTGTTGTTTGATACGTGTATTGAGCGATTGTTAGTAATTATTGTTATTCAAGGTTGTTCGAGCGATCGGTATCTTGGTTAGGGCGTTGTTCGTGGACGGACATTCTTCATCGGTATTGAGTAAGTTAAATCTTACTCGGTTAAAAGGATATTCATTCCTCTTGTTGTTGATCATTCATAATCATAACTCATTCATCATTGTATTAATCATTTTGAGACTTGTAATTGTCGGATAATCATTTCATTAGCGAGGAGCGGTTCCAATCATTTCATTGAAAACTATCAATCACTTCATTATCACTTTTGTATCGGTGAGTCATTCTTGACTTTGTCGGATTAGTATTATTCATTGATATTCATTATGGTCATTCTTGTTCATATGACCTTCTGGGTTCATATTGCGTGGCCGGGTGCGGATGTGTGGAATTTTTAGTCGGGCACGTGATGGCCATGTATTGGGAGTGATACATTGGGTGTGCACACGGTAACGATTACCTCCGTGAGACTAATTAGGTACAAGGACGGGTGTGTCCGGTCATCCGTCTTGTACACTTGCACGAACACTACGGGCGTACTATGATGCTCCCCTTGGCGTAATTCATAATTAAGGATATTTCATAACGGTTAAATCATGTTTGTGTATTTTCAACCCTTGAGGATTGTTGTTACGTATGGCCGGCCCGTTAGGTATTGTTTTTAGTCATGGCAAGGCTAAAGCACGGGAGAGCACGGTGACGGCGAGAGTCAGTGATACTAGTAGGGGGCCCGATGCATTCGATCATTTATTGATCATTCATGTTTCCTTTATTTATTCCGCTGCAGACATTCCGTTTGAATGCTCATTTCATTCAGTGTTGTGTATTTTATCTTCATATAAAATACACTAGTATTCAGTGTTGTCCTGGTGTGTTGTAACTAAACTCCTCATCGGAGTAATTATTGTTGTAATGTAGTTCGGTACTACATTTATCTTGTGTAATTCATTCATTTTCATTTGCCTGGTGGGTCCCAGTTGGGGATCTACGGCACTGTAATATCCGCCTAGTTTGGGGTGTTACAATTTGTTATAATCATGATTATGGAATCATGGTGTTCTTGATGTTCTTGGTATATATATCACATCAAAGAGGGAAATTTGATAAGATATATGATGGTTTTTAAGTATAATCATGGAATTGATGATTTAGACCAATGCTATGTTGATTGTAGTGGTAGAATTCATATGTTCTTGATGAAATACGAATCATGATAACAATTTTGAATCCAGAAAGATGATAGTTAATCTTATAACAAGATTCTCAAAGGTATTGAACTAGTTGGGTAGTTCGGGTTGCCGATTATGCCGATAGTATTGTCCTACTATGAAATTTTCAATTATAAACAAGGAGGAATCGTGTTAATTCGTATGAATTCGGAATAGAGTATGTTATGTAATTCTTGTTATCGAGATGAGTTGATCGTTGATATGATTATTGGATTATGGAAACGTATCGTGGTTATGAGTTCATGATTGATTGATTCGGGTTGTTCGAATTTATGTTTAATCGGAATATTGTGGAACCGTTGGGTTTATTGATCGGTTGTATTGATTGTTAAGTTTGATCATCGAGTTGCGGTTTGTATTATAGATATGAGTTCGTATTTGTTGAGTTGGATTATTTTGATTTTGTATATGATCGAGGAATTGTTGAGCCGTTGAGTTTGATTGATTGGTTATATCGGGAATTGATTATTATCGAATATGTGTTAATTGATTACTTCATTAGGTTGAGATTATTGATCGGTGATTAGAACCTTGCTTTGCGGTCGTGTTCGAGAATGTTCGTGAATTGCATTGATCGGGGCCGAGAAGCTTGTAGGCCACGACAAGGAATTGATAACGGCTTCATCGGTATCGAGGCAAGTTATTACTTGCACAATTTATAATATTTAATGAATGGTTTCAGTTTCATTCGTTTATAATTCGTATAGCGATGTTTATAATTGTGAACTCTGGAGATTTGGATTTTATGTGGTTTTCCGATTTTGGGAGTTAAATCATAATATATATGATTTACATTTGTTATTGGTGTACTTGGGTATCGAGGATACATTGTGATAAAGACGAAGATATGAATTATATGCAATCCATGATATTTTAGACCGTCGAGTATTGAGGATAATGGTTCGTAATGGTTTAGACATCGAGATTGCTCTCGAAGGACTCGGGGCAAGTACTCTAATCATTTTTGTCATTTCGTATCGATCATGTTGTGATACATTCGTGTATTGTTATCGTCATGTATTTATGTATTGTTGTTAATATGCATTTATGCATTGTTGTCGTATGTCCACTTCGTGTTGTTCCCGACGGGATCATCGGGGATCTATGCTAGCGTGCGCTGGATCATTGGACGGGTTTATCCACCTTGTATTAATCTGACGGGATCATCTTGGGATCTAGGCAGTGAACGCTGGATCATCGGATTACCCATGTGTTGTTATTGTGCATATGTATATTATGGGTTTGCCATAAGTATACATTGTTGTTATTTATGTGAGCATATTGACGTCGTCATATGAGTATGCATTTGTAGGTCTTGTGTTAGGACCATGTCCGTACTCCATATGTTGTATTGATCTGATCTCGGATTAGACTGACGTGATTCATCGTGGCACTGCGTATCGTGAGGTATGTTCCGTATTTCCTTTTTGATATTCGTCTTTGGATGGACAATCGATTATCGTGTTGATATTTGTTGATGTTATTCGATGGATTGAATTGGCCAGAGTTGGTATAATTTCCGTATCGCGAGTTGTAATGATGTTTTGAGAACCTTGGGTATTGTCGAGATACAGTACAGATGTTTAGGTATGAGCTACGAATTGTGAATTTTGGTAAAGTTACGACGGTAAGATTACATTGGTCGTATTCTTACTTAGTATTTTCATTGGTATGTAATTATTGGCGTGATGTGATTGTTATCATTGTTAGATATTATGGCTGACCCCGTCGTGGGATTTCTTTTTAGATTCTTGGGTTATCGAACTTGTAGCGGTCGTAAAGAGATGAGCTTCCCGGAAGATACTGGCTATGGCATGTGATTGTGTATCGAGTATTTTGATTATTGTATTCCGCTGCTAGAGTATTTTTAGTTGTTTGTCATTTCCACTGCGTGGGTATTTTTTAAATGACCTTTCGAAATATGGTAATTTAGGTTACTTTGGCAATCGTTGTATAAACTATTTGTTGGTACGTGTAAGCGATAGCTTAACGTATGTTTTTTTTTAAAACTGTTGAGTTTTGGCATTTCGGGCCTTGTGGTTTCAAAGGAGATTTTTACGATGGTTTTGATAAACAGATTTTATTAAGTCTTCGAATGTTTTTAAAGATAGTACCATCGTTCGCCTCTTAGGTGTTTGTAAATATTTTTAAATCTTTCTCTTAGCCTTGTGGGTTCCATCTCGGGGCCCACGGCGCTGTAATATTTCCGGTCGGATCTGGGGGTGTTACAGAATATGGTATCAGAGCTTAGGTTGTGAAAACCTAGGCAGTCGGGTCGAGTTGGGTCGTGTTTTGTCGCGTCATTCGAGTTATAGATTGACTAATACTAGAGCCCTAGATTTTTGTTGTTCACTCGGGCTTGTGCGTTATGTGAATTACCAGTGTGGTATTGGGGTTATTGTAAACTTTTCCAAATGATACTAATGTGTTTCTTCGGATAGAGTTGCGTTATGTTCTCGAGTTGAACTGAGTTTGCAAAATGTGTGTTTTTAAAATATATGTGTCGAGTATTTTCTAGAGTTGAGACATCTGCCAGTATTACGGGGAATCGTCGGCTTCACGATCTGTAAGTATTTGAATTTTTTAATTGCATTGAGATTTATTGCCATTCTATGTTGATATGCTTTGAGATTCAGAAAGATATTTTGCATTACAGTATGAGATGACAGAGTTGAAACAGGATTGATGATCTTGAGAAGCTATAATTTTGGAAATCAATATGTCGGTTAAACTTTGGAACGGAGTTGTGCATTTGGGAGAGATGTTGTGGATGGTTGAGGAGAACATGTAGTCATATTAATTCATTTGAGATATATGAACCATTTTTGAGCATTTGAAAATAATACTTTTCAAAATGAATGTTTTACGGAAAATGATTTTAGGCCGAGACCCAAATGATTTTGAAATAGTTTTATAACTCAGGACTTGAGGTCCGAAAAAGGGGTTTTCTATTTTTTAAACTTCTTGTAATGCGGAACGAGATACGGGATGAGACCCTAATATTTCAAAAGACTTTTCTGTTTTCTTAAAACTCCCGAGATTTGTAAAACACTTTACCAATCGTTTATCTATTTTATTATTGCCTTTCGGGGTTTTGGTTTACCTATTCAAATGAAACTTCTCGGGAAGTCTTTCGCTGTGTTGATTTGTTTCCACGTTTTGTCATAGCATAGTTGCGGTGATCCAGGATGGGTTAATGGTCGACGTTACGAGTCATATGTGAAAAAAGGAATTTCTATCGGAGTCTATATATTAAGATTTTGGAACTCTATCGTGTGGTTTTCCGATGGAATATCAGTGGATTTTGGTGACGAGCTGAATTGGTATATAGGATTATGGATGTGGTCAATCATTTGAATAATTTCATTTTATGTAATCATGTGTATTCGAAAAGAATTATTATCGAATGCTTGGCATTAGCTTAGCTAATTTCATTTTTCGAAAATTGATTTCGTGGTCTTACGAAAAATTATGTTTTGAGTTTTGAAATTTTTGAAAGAACTTTTGAAAATTTGTCTTCTTGACGAGACTATATGATTTCAAACTGGCTTTGAAAATGTGATTGATATATATACGCATTTAATGCATAATGCATATCATGGTGAATTTCTGAGTGAGACTCACAAACTGGATAACACACTAATGGTACGAGAAAAAGAGATCCGAACTCTAGTATGATAGTTCGGTTATCCAGGGTTGATTGGTTGATTGATCAGATAAGAGAAATATACTACGTGTTGTAGATTCATGTACATGATGGTTGTTTTGGGTAATGATTGGTCGTTCCCAGTTCATGTATGATTGGATATGTTCGACGGGTTGTGATTGGTTGTTCGTATGCCGAGGGGTATGTTCAACAGTCGGGTGCGTTCTTTGAAATCCACTGTATGTGATTGGTGTGTCGTTTTGAGAACTTTATTCGTTCGTATATCGGTTTCTGTGGTTCTGTGTTGATCGTGTTGGAGCTTACCATGTGAGGATATTCTAGGTTATTGTTGCTCATGTAACACCCCGAGATATTCAGAGTATGTTACAGCGCCGTGGACCCCCACATGGGACCCACCAGGCTACAAACAAGAAAACTCCACTCGACTAACCATCCCGGTTAGCGAGGACACACATTTAATTATAAGACATAAGAAGTTACGCCCGGAGCTACCGGCGAAATGATCATCAACCAACAATGGAACAATTTAAAAGTAGCACAATACGGAGTTTGAAATAAAAAGCCTAAGTACTCGCGAGTACAGTCTATCAGTTTATAAATATAGAAAACAACCAAATCGAAGTGGACAAAAGAAATAAGTAAACCCAAGTGCACATGTCAACGACCCTGGCCAACGTCCTCGTACTGTCCAGGTGCCCGCTCGTCCGGATAATCATAACCTGAAATCCATAACAAGAATTTCCCCAAAACGGGTCCCCAGAGGGGTTAGCAATTACGCTAGTACAAGTAATCAAGGCAAACCAATCGCTTACACATTTCATAGTACATGCACCGATATCATTTCGAAAACCAAAACAAGACATGTCTTTTCCGGAAATAAACAGTCAAACAATTTGCCGTGGGAACAGGGCTATACCATTGATCCCGCTCCGTGATCCCTAAGGACCCTCCCGAGCTAGCCATATTATAAAACAAATCACGCACACGCATCGCCTTGGGAACAGGGCTATACCATTGATCCCGCTCCGTGATCCCTAAGGACCCTCCCGAGCTGGCTAGCGAAACAAACTCGTGAATCCAGGGCTATACCATTGGATTCCCTCCGTGATCCCGTCGGACCCTCCCGAGGTGAGCAATCACACACAATATACATTACTATTTCACGTTAAGCATAAAGGTTTCCAAAAATACTTGCCTTGAATATTTTGATGACGCAACGAACGGAAAGGATAATCACCGAGCGAACAGGAATCAACGGAACCGAACCTAACGATTCGAAGAACATAATTACAACCAACTCTAGCCGAAAACGGAAATGGAATACACCCGAAAACCCGCCTACGATTCATGTATATTCATACCAAAAATAACAACGAGGGCGGACCACAACCAAACCCTCTCGATTCCGCAAAAATCCACAAAATATCCATGAATCCGTAGGAAACTAAAGATACTAACAATATTAATCGTATTCATCAAGAATCCACCAACAAAACGGAACTAATCGGAAGAAAATCCCAAAACCCCCAAATTAATCGAAAATAGGTTTCTAGAAATATTACCTTCGGAGATTCAAGTACTAAGATCCGTAGAACACGCGTTGGATTGATTGTCCGGGCTTCACGATCGAAAGGAGATGAAGAAAATCAAACACTCAAATGATTTGTGAAGGAAAAACCCTCCCTCAAGCTTACTCTCTCGGTTGAAGGTGAAGAAAAGGGGAGAAATGGGTTAAAATGCTGAAAAAAACGAATTTAAAGGGGTTGACTGCCTGCCGGACACGGTCCGTGCCGATCGGCACGGTCGTGTCGCATACCGCCGACAGGGGACTCGGCCGTGTCTGCCCGGCTTGACACGGTCGCGGCTGGGCCTTCCGACAATGACCCATCCGACAATGACTTCGGCATGACTCGGCCGTGTCACGGAACACGGTCGGGCGTGTCAGCGATCGGTTACGGCTTATCCGGAAGAGTTCGGCACGGCCGTGTCGGACGACACGGTCAGTCTGAGACGTAACCTTTCGGCATTTCCGGACGAAATGCAGCCGCGGGCCGTGTCGGACGACACGGTCGGTCTGAGACGAAACTTTCGGCATTTCGGACGAGCACGACGGGCCGTGTCGGACGACACGGCCGAGTTCGGTCGGCGATGATCGCCAAAATCAAACGACCATAACTCTCTCGTCCGGACTCCGATTGACTCACTGTTTGAACCATTGGAAAGCTAACTCGATGTTCTATAATATTGCAAAGATTTAGAATTTTTGGAGTCACCAAAAATTAATGGTGATCTAACAAAGTCGAACTCATATGCGGAAAGTTGAAACAATGAACAATAACGAGAATACAGTTCAACAGTTGACAGGAAGGACATACTGAAAGATACACGAGGGTCACTATGACCGAGAAATATACCAAAAATGAAAATACAAGGGAAAGAAAAAATACCGGATATTACATTCTACCCCTCTAAAAATAAGTTTCGTCCCGAAACTTAAGAAACAAACAACTCAGGGTACCTAGCACGCATGCTATCCTCGGTTTCCCAAGTTGCCTCCTCGACACCGTGTCTCGACCACTGCACTTTGACCAAAGGGATGGTCTTATGCCTCAGTCGTTTCTCACGATGCTCCAAAATCTTCAAAGGACGCTCCTCGAAAGTAATATCTTCAGCAATATCAATCTCGCCATAATCGATGACGTGACTAGGATCCGTAACATATTTCCTCAGCTGGGAAACATGAAAAACGCTATGAACATGACTCAAGGCCGGGGGTAACGCCAAACGGTATGCTAACCCACCGACTCGCTCGAGAATCTCGAAGGGTCCAATAAATCTCGGACTCAACTTCCCCTTCTTCCCGAAACGGAAAACTCCTCTCGTTGGCGACACCTTCAGCAAAACGTGGTCTCCCACCTCGAATTCTAAAGGTCGACGACGGACATCGGCATATGACTTCTGTCGACTCTGGGCCGTCAACATCCATTCCCGAATTAATTCTATCTTCCGCCTCGTCTCTAAAACGACATCCGGCTTGGTCCCGACTAAATCGGACGCCTCATTCCAACAAATCGGCGACCGACATCGTCGCCCATAAAGTGCCTCATACGGTGCCATCCGAATCGACGCGTGCCAACTATTGTTGTACGTGAATTCGATCAATGGCAAATGCTCCTCCCAGTCGCTACTCCAATCGAGGGCACAAGCACGCAACATGTCCTCGAATGTCTGGATAGTGCGTTCCGACTGTCCATCTGACTGGGGATGAAAAGAGGTACTCAAATGCAAGCGGGTACCTAACGCTTTATGCATCGCCTGCCAAAAGTGCGATACAAAACGGCCATCACGATCCGAAACAATAGACTTCGGAGTACCGTGAAGTCTCACAATCTGCGCGATAAACACACGAGCCAATTTCTCCGGGCCCCAAGTGTCCTTGATGCCCAGAAAATGTGCCGACTTGGTCAGACGATCAACAATCACCCAAACCATATTCATGCCCGATCTCGATCTCGGCAAACTCGTAATGAAATCCATCGATATATCTTCCCATTTCCATTCCGAAACGGGAAGTGACTGCAATAACCCGTAGTCGGCGATGCTCGATTTTGACCTGCTGGCAAGTCAAACATCTCGCCACAAACTGTGCGACCTCCTCCTTCATATCATTCCACCAGAAGTTCCTCCTCAGGTCCTTGTACATCTTACTCGAACCAGGATGAACGGAATAGGGTGTGGAATGGGCCTCACGCAAAATACTCTGTCGCAACTCTGGATCGTTCGGTACACAAAGCCGACTCTGGAATCTTAAAACACCATCCTCGTGAATCACAAACCCAGGTGACTTTCCTTTAAGAACGTTCTCTCGGATTAGAGTAATCATCGGATCCTCTAATTGCTTCAGTTTAATTTCATCGATCAAAGACGACGAAATTTCTAAGGCACAAAGTTGCCCGACAGATCCAGGCAGCAAAACCTCAACATCTAACCCGATCAAAGCCCGCCGAAGCTCAGACTGAGGCGTAAGGACCTCAAGCGTTTGCAACGCAATCGGTTTCCGACTCAAGGCATCGGCCACGACATTCGCCTTTTACCCGGATGATAAAGGATTTCGAGGTCATAATCCTTAATCAACTCTAACCACCTCCTCTGCCTCATATTCAACTCTCGCTGAGTAAATATGTATTTCAGACTTTTATGATCGGTAAAAATCTGACATGCAGAGCCGAAAAGATAGTGACGCCAAATCTTGAGTGCAAAGACAACCGCCGCTAACTCCAAATCGTGAGTAGGGTAGTTAAGCTCATACGGCCTCAACTGTCTCGACGCATAGGCAATGGTATTGCCGTGCTGCATCAATACGCACCCAAGACCCTGACCCGAAGCATCGCTAAAAACGGCGAAACCCTCGTTGCCACATGGCAATGCCAAAACTGGGGCTGAAGTCAAACGCTTCTTCAGCTCCTCAAAACTCGACTGCCTCTCATCGGTCCGCATTTAACTTCTGATTTACGGAGCAACTGTGTAAGTGGTAGAGCTAGTTTTGAGAAACCCTCGACGAACCTACGGTAGTAGCCAGCCAAACCCAAGAAACTACGGACCTCCTTCACATTTGTGGGCGATGCCCAATCCAACACTGCCTCAATTTTCTGCGGATCCACTCGAACTCCCTCGGCTGAAATCACGTGACCCAAAAACATCACTTCCTTCAGCCAGAACTCACATTTCGAGAACTTCGCATAGAGTTGCTCGGTTCTCAAAATGTCTAACACTACCCGCAAATGATGGGCATGCTCTTCCTCGTTCCTCGAATAAATAAGAATATCGTCAATGAAGACGACGACACACTTATCCAAATACTCGATAAAGACTTTGTTCATCAACTGCATGAACACCGCCGGCGCGTTAGTTAACCCGAAAGGCATAACTACAAACTCATAATGTCCGTATCTCGTCCGAAAAGCCGTTTGCACGTCGGACTCCCTCACCCGGAGCTGATAGTACCCCGATCTCAAATCAATCTTTGAGAATATCGTCGCTCCCTGCAACTGGTCGAACAAGTCGTCAATCCTCGGCAAAGGATACTTGTTCTTGATGGTCACCTTGTTCAGTTCACGATAGTCGATACACAAACGTAGTGAACCATCCTTCTTACGCACAAACAAGACCGGTGCGCCCCAAGGCGAGGCGCTCGGTCGAACATACCCCGACTCAAGAAGTTCACTCAACTGTTTCTTCAACTCTGACATCTCTGAAGGTGCCATGCGATACGGCGCCTTCGAAATCGGAGCCGCACCCGGCTCTAACTCTATAGTAAACTCAACCTCACGATCCGGTGGCAATCCCGGCAACTCGTCAGGAAATACATCAGGAAACTCACTAACGACTGGAATCGATGAAAGCTCGACTCCACCATTCTCCGCCTTCAAGGCGTAGCACCAATAACCAGTACACCCTTTTCGCAGGAGTTTCATCGCCTTCAAGGCGTTAATAACAAACTTCTGGTTTCTCTTTCGCCCTGCGAAAGAGTGTTCGGTGCCGTCCTCGGCTAACATGGTAATGATCCTTGTGCGGTAGTTCATGATTGCACCATGCCGTTCGAGCCAATCATTCCCGAGAATTAAATCCTCGCCCTCGATACTCACAACAATAAGATTATAGAGCCAAGCCCTCTCACAAATAATCACAGAACAGTCCCGGACTTCCCGATCACCGACAATTCTATCACCGCTAGGAAGTTTAACGATGAAAGGCTCGCAAGGTGACAAGCAGTCGAGACTCAAACGGCGTACACACTCTAGAGAAATGAATGAATGCGTAGCACCCGAATCAAAAAGTACACTGACAGGATGAGAATGGATATGAACGGTACCTGTCGCCACGGAGGCTCTTTGGATCATCGGCTCTCCTCATCTCATAGATACGCGGTGAGCAGAGCCGACACTGGAAGCTCCACCCCTAGCGGGCTGACCCGACCCCTACCTCGGCCGGCACTCGGTGGAGGCGGCGGAGCAAATGAGCCCCGGTTCACACTCGGCTCCATAGGTCCGGGTGAGAAGAACGGCACCGCGAAGCCGTCCGAGCCGATCACAAAGAAGCCTTGTGGCCCGACCGACCACAAGTATGACAAGTTAAAGGCGGACGAGGACAGTCCCGATTCTTATGACCCGAAAAGCCGCAGTTAAAGCATGTGAGCTCACGAGCGGGGTTCGCGGCACCCAAAGCTCCCAGAGAAACGAGCCGAACCGCCCGTAGAAATATTCGCGGCTCGAGATTTCGCCGGCCTCCACTCGGGACCAGAAAGTTTCCGACCGACTTCGCTTCTTGCTCTCACGAGCCAAATCACTCGCCGTCACCGACATATCATAAGCAAGAGCTCGACTCGATAATCCTTCAAGGTAGTACAGACGAGCCCAGACATATAGTCCCGAATGGGCAGTTTCATTCTCTGGAAAAATGGAAAATCTTGTCGCTCTCTTCGACAACTTGGGTCTTCACATAACCCAACTCCTTGTTAAAATCGGCAATAGCTTGGGATACGGGGATATCCCGTGGTTGAGCATCAAAGAAAGCATGCACTCGAGCCACTCGACCGGCCATGGACAATACTCGGTCTCCATCAACTCCCGAAACTCGGCCCACGAAGCAACATGATCTCTCGGGACCAACGGCCTCCCACCAATGCAGCATCTCCCGTGAGAAAGTATTGAGCAATAGGGACCTTACGGTCCCTGGGGCGGTTGGTAGCATGAAAACTTTGGATATCTCCTTGATCCACCCTTCCCACCCGATCGGGTCCGAAGCTCCCGAACCGGGAGGATGCATCTTGATGACATCCTGAAGCCAACGATCCGTTCCGCCCGATTAGCATGGGCACGATCGGGGTTCTGACCACTGAGCTATAGCCGCCATCCGGTTAACCATTTCTTTGCATAATGCCCGCAATACCAAGATCGGCGCGCTCCTGAGAAGAAGCATGACTGTGACGGTCACCGGTACTGCCGTCTCCCGAAGAATGCGACGTGGCCGCCCCACCGGCTGCCCCACGTCCTCGGCCGCGTCCACGACCACGACCACGACCACGGTTTCCTCCGGCATCCATACTGAAGTTGAGAGATAACAGAAGTATATCGGTGATGAGTAAGGGAGTAAAAGCAACTACTATTCAAAAGTGGAAATACAATGCAAGAAACAAAAGAGCCGAATAAGAAAACTTACGAGCACTGGAAGTACTGGGATGCTGGCAGCGGTGTCACAATGTGCAAAACAAATACGACTAGACCCAAATAACCAACAAGCCTAGGTATCCATAAACCTAGAGCTCCGATACCATTTCTGTAACACCCCGAGATATTCAGAGTATGTTACAGCGCCGTGGACCCCCACATGGGACCCACCAGGCTACAAACAAGAAAACTCCACTCGACTAACCATCCCGGTTAGCGAGGACACACATTTAATTATAAGACATAAGAAGTTACGCCCGGAGCTACCGGCGAAATGATCATCAACCAACAATGGAACAATTTAAAAGTAGCACAATACGGAGTTTGAAATAAAAAGCCTAAGTACTCGCGAGTACAGTCTATCAGTTTATAAATATAGAAAATAACCAAATCGAAGTGGACAAAAGAAATAAGTAAACCCAAGTGCACATGTCAACGACCCTGGCCAACGTCCTCGTACTGTCCAGGTGCCCGCTCGTCCGGATAATCATAACCTGAAATCCATAACAAGAATTTCCCCAAAACGGGTCCCCAGAGGGGTTAGCAATTACGCTAGTACAAGTAATCAAGGCAAACCAATCGCTTACACATTTCATAGTACATGCACCGATATCATTTCGAAAACCAAAACAAGACATGTCTTTTCCGGAAATAAACAGTCAAACAATTTGCCGTGGGAACAGGGCTATACCATTGATCCCGCTCCGTGATCCCTAAGGACCCTCCCGAGCTGGCCATATTATAAAACAAATCACGCACACGCATCGCCTTGGGAACAGGGCTATACCATTGATCCCGCTCCGTGATCCCTAAGGACCCTCCCGAGCTGGCTAGCGAAACAAACTCGTGAATCCAGGGCTATACCATTGGATTCCCTCCGTGATCCCATCGGACCCTCCCGAGGTGAGCAATCACACACAATATACATTACTATTTTACGTTAAGCATAAAGGTTTCCAAAAATACTTGCCTTGAATATTTTGATGACGCAACGAACGGAAAGGATAATCACCGACGAACACTAGGAATCAACGGAACCGAACCTAACGATTCGAAGAACATAATTACAACCAACTCTAGCCGAAAACGGAAATGGAATACACCCGAAAACCCGCCTACGATTCATGTATATTCATACCAAAAATAACAACGAGGGCGGACCACAACCAAACCCTCTCGATTTCGCAAAAATCCACAAAATATCCATGAATCCGTAGGAAACTAAAGATACTAACAATATTAATCGTATTCATCAAGAATCCACCAACAAAACGGAACTAATCGGAAGAAAATCCCAAAACCCCCAAATTAATCGAAAATAGGTTTCTAGAAATATTACCTTCGGAGATTCAAGTACTAAGATCCGTAGAACACGCGTTGGATTGATTGTCCGGGCTTCACGATCGAAAGGAGATGAAGAAAATCAAACACTCAAATGATTTGTGAAGGAAAAACCCTCCCTCAAGCTTACTCTCTCGGTTGAAGGTGAAGAAAAGTGGAGAAATGGGATAAAATGCTGAAAAAAACGAATTTAAAGGGGTTGACTGCCTGCCGGACACGGTCCGTGCCGATCGGCACGGTCGTGTCGCACAGCTAGCCGACAGGGACTCGACCGTGTCCTGCTTGACACGGTCGCGGCGCTGGGGCCTTCCGACAATAACCCGTCCGACAGCGACTCGGCATGACTCGACCGTGTCCTGGAACACGGTCGGGCGTGTCGGCAGTCGGTTCTGGCTTATCCGGAAGAGTTCGGCACGGGCCGTGTCGGACGACACGGTCGGGTCCTGAGACAGAACCTTTCGGCATTTCCGGACGAGTACGGCACGGGCCGTGTCGGACGACACGGTCGGGTCCTGAGACAGAAACTTTCGGCATTTCCGGACGAGCACGGCACGGGCCGTGTCGGACGACACGGCCGAGTTCGGTCGGCAGTGATCGGCCAAAAACTGAAACGACCATAACTCTCTCGTCCGGACTCCGATTGACTCACCGTTTGAACCATTGGAAAGCTAACTCGATGTTCTATAATATTGCAAAGATTTAGAATTTTTGGAGTCACCAAAAATTAATGGTGATCTAACAAAGTCGAACTCATATGCGGAAAGTTGAAACAATGAACAATAACGAGAATACAGTTCAACAGTTGACAGGAAGGACATACTGAAAGATACACGAGGGTCACTATGACCGAGAAATATACCAAAAATGAAAATACAAGGGAAAGAAAAAATACCGGATATTACAGCTCATTTGTTGGTAATATTGGAGTTTATCAAGTTGATGATATTCTCGGCCGTATTTTGACCTTTGGATTGGTCGTATTTGAGTTCATCATGTCGATTGTAATATCCGGATTTATTATTGTGTATTTCATCTGTATTCGAACCCTGTATTATTCGGATTTGTGATCTCGATAATTGGAGTATGATATTTCTCACATTGGTATCTTTGTATATAAGCATATCGTCATGCAAAATTTCTCATGCGGACTCGTGATAGCGCACGCTAAGAATGTAGTTTAACGCGCGTTATCGGCTACAACTAGCGCACGCTACGAATGTAGGATTTGCGTGCGCTAGACAGTCAATTATTGAACTAGGCGGCTAGCACATGCGCCAGCCGGGACATGGGTCCGGATAAGATTACCGCGGGTGAACCTGGACAGATTTGGAGTCAACGCTTATTAGCGTGCGCTATGAATGGTATGGTAGCGTGCGCTAATCAGCTATTGTGCAGAAACTTTATTTAAAGGACAGCACTCCATTTCTACCTATTCCCTTCATTTGTTCTTCGTTCCTTAGAAGTCCAGAGAGCTTTTCCTACTCCTTAAACACATACAAATTTGCCTTACTTGATCATTAAATATTAAAGAGTGCTTACACTTGATCATTGAAGAAGAACTCACTTTGAAGTGACATTCAAGCAACCGGAGCTGGATTCTACCTTTTTGGATCAGTGATTTCTTCATTAAGGGTATGTTAATTCTATCTCCAACTTTAGATTCGTGTTATGAAGAATAAGATGATCATGCTAGCAAGATATTAAGTTACATTGGTGAATTATTCAACAAATATCATGTTTAGAAGATTGGAATAATTATACTTATGATATTGTCGTTGGAACCTCGTGGTTGGAATCCTAGTACGTCAATGATGAGAGAAACATTCTGAAGTTGATTATCCGTATGATTTATGTTGTCATATCGATCACAAAATTTGAGGTGATATCACTTTGATTATAAGGACTTAAGGAAAGAAATCATCTTAGGATGTATCCTTTCGTATAAGTTGGAATTGTTAGTTCACCTTCAAGATGAAGTCTGAATGTGAATAATGATAATAGAATCTAGTGCACCAACCGGAGATCACCGAAATTTGCATAAGAATGTTAATCAAGTTCGAATATAAGAGTTGTGGTGATATTCTTTTCCTTGAAACCTCAAAGATGATTGAATCCATAAGATCATTCATAAGTTTATGAATATGAAATGTAGACGGATATCACACGTTAATCACTGAGGAGTTCGTAAATTTCATCACCATTAGAACTAGTCTGCTGCCCAACAGTGAACTGCCATGCACGCTTAGCGTGCGCTAAGCTATGTGAATTAACGTACGCTAACGGACTTATTTAGCGTACGCTACGATTAAAACTTAGCGTGCGTTAAGTAATCAGGCGAGTCAGTCGGCTGATCAGTGAGGTACTGACCGTGCATGGTTAGCGTACGCTAGGCTGTGTGTAATTGCGTGTGCTAACGAGTAGCCTTAACATGCGCTACATAAGATGCGTAGCGTGTGTTAAGCAAACCAGACAGATTTCTTTTAAGAACTTCCGACCGTATTTTGGATTGTTAGATGTTCGTTCGACGTGAGATGAATTCTATAATATTTCTTTTGTTAAGGTTCGGGCTTGCTACGTGATTGATCGAAGTGGCGACCTTCGATTATTTCGTTTTTCGTGGAAGTATTGTTCTTGTCTTCGAATCAAGGCAAGTACTCTAATTAGAATTGTTTATATTATGACAGCTATATGGTGATTGTATTGTGTATTATGTGTTGTGATTAAATGTCCACCATGCGTTGATCCGACGGGAATTATCATGGGAATCTATAGCTGTGTGCGCTGGATCGTTGGACAGGTAGTTCCACCATGCGTTGGTCCGACGGGATCATCATGGGAATCTACAGTATGTTGAGACTGTTATGATGTGATATGTATTGTTGTTATTTCTCGTTGGAGAAACTTGTTATGATATAATTGTTGATTATATCACTGTTGTATGATTATTGTACTTGTGCTAGCATCGTTGTGCTAACCCCTTCGGGGGTGAATATTTGTTTATGTTCAGGATCCAGGAGAGCGGGGAAACAACCATGGAGTTGCTTGACGACGAGGGTGTAGAGTGATGTTCCGGTCGGGTTTAATTGTCTGTTGTTTGTATCGTTTTAATAAGTACTCGAGTACGTAGTAATTTATAATGATTTGGATTTGGTGATGTATTAATACTTTTCCGTTGAACCTTAGTATTTCCAGTATTTGGTCAGAACTGTTGTATCTTAATTCCGTTATTTTCATCCATTGGTACCTGTTAATGTCTTTGAAATTCTTCAGCCTTGTAAATCCTTATGTAAAGGATTTACAGCGCTGTAATATTCCTGAATATATCGGGGGTGTTACAGAATATGGTATCAGAGATAAGATTAGGGATATCTTGGCCATTGAGTTAAAATAGGGGTCATATACGTCTTTTGAGGTAACCGGCCGTGAATGACATCACTGTACTGCCTACGTCTTCATCACTGTACTGCCTACGTCTTCTATACATGTTGTATTTATTTAGACTTGAACATTAGAACGATATTGTTTCTTGTATATTGAGTATTTATGCTTACAGTATGTTGAGAGATGGACGTGAACGTGGTCGCGGTCGCGGACGCGGACGAAGGAATGTCGAAAGAGAAGCTTCGCCTTCTAATTAGGCTAGCCACAGTTCAGGCGAGCCATAGAGATCTATCAATAATGAACCAGAACCTGCTGTGCCTGAAATCCTTCGTCAGGTGGTGAACCAGATGACTCAGTTTGCCGAGGTCGTGGACTGAATGTAGGTGGCGGTGGGATTATAGCAAGGAGATAGACAGCAGGGGATTCCAGACATGGGAAATCGAGGTGACAGATGGTTGCAAGAGGTGGCGAAGATGCAACCACCCAAATTCGACGGCTTTTCTGAGACACATACATGGGACCATTGGCTGAAGGAATTGGAGAAAATTTTTGCCGGAATTAATTACCCAGACGACCAGAGAGCCTCTATAGCTCAGTACTTTCTGATAGGGGAAGCATCCGAGTGGTGGGAAGCCATCCGGCCTGCAGATCATGATGCTGATTGGACCGAATTTAAATTGATGATGGAAGCTCAGTACTGTCCTCGTCTTGTGAGGGAAGCCAAAGTTCGGGAGTTTTTCTCCGCTCAGCCGTCAGACGAACTTGTATCCCAGACAATTAAGACATTTAACCAGCAACTGGCATTTGTTCGACATCTGGTCAGAACAGATGCAGAAATGATGATCCATTTTGATATGAGGATGAAACCAGAAATCCAAAGGTACATGTCCGGTTTTGAATGTACCACTCCCCGTCAATACCAGGATAAGGCGTTGGCGTACGAAATCAAGGAAGCAGCAATGAAGAAGTTTACGGAGTCCAAGAAGCAGAAAGTATCTGGTACTTTTACAGAGCACAAGAGCAGCGGGCCCCGCATGGCCCAGTCGTCTTTTCATACTTTCAAGAAACCTCCGCACCCATCTAAGAGCGGAAAGAATTTCGGAACAATGTCAGCCACGACGGATACAGCTAGGAGGTGCTTTAACTGTGGTCGCCCAGGCCACCTTTGACGTGATTGTTTGCGCACTTCAGTTACGTGTTTTGATTGCGTACAGGAAGGGCATCGTGCGACGTTTTTCAAGGATGCCACCAAACTCAATGGAAACCGTACATCACAGCCAGTTCAGAAGGAAGCTAGTATCCAACAGACGCAGCAAAGTGTTCAGATGCCTCAGAATTTTGGCCGCGGACGAGGCAGAGGACAATGGGACCGAAAGGGGACATCGAGTGCCGGATCTATTCCCCCACATCTGTACGAGATGAGGAGGACAGACGATCAGGATGCTGCTATCGCATCAGGTACTGTTCAGATCCTTTCCCAGCCAGTTAGCATTTTATTCGATACAGGAGCTACGCATTCATTTATATTGTCATCTTGTGTAAATCGTTTGAATATTTCTGGTTTTCATTATTGTGAACCTTATGTTGTCAGTTTACCGAGTGGAGAGAGGATTGTTGGAAACTTAGAAACTAGAGATTTCCGTGTATCATTTGGAGGCAGAGAGTGGTTCTCAAATCTGATTGTAATAGAAATGCAAGGAGACGACCTGATACTCGGAGACGATTGGCTTAATCGATATGGAGCTATTGTGAACTACCGAAGGAGGAATATCTCGCTGATCGCTGACGATGGTTCCGAAATATTATTTGAAGGATGGAAACCAGGAAGCTTAGGAAAGTTGATCAAGGCAATGAAAGTTGTCAAATTGTTGAAACAGGACTGTACCGGATAGTGGTGCAATGAAGAAAGAAGACGAAATTGTGGAACTTTCATCTATTCCTGTTGTGAATGAATTTCCAGATGTATTTCCTGACGAGTTATTTGGACTACCTCCACGACGGGATGTAGAATTCACCATTGAGCTGGAACCCAGAGCTACACCAATTTCTAAGGCTCCGTATCGTATGGCACCTACTGAGATGTATGAATTGAAAAAGCAGTTGGAGGAGTTATTGGACAAAGGCTATATCCAGCCAAGCGTTTCGCCTTGGGGAGCGCCAGTTCTTTTTGTCCGAAAGAAGGATGAATCGCTTCGACTGTGTATTGACTATCGAGAGCTGAACAAGATGACGATTAAGAACAAGTATCCGTTGCCACGGATTGATGATTTGTTTGACCAGTTACAAGAAGCAACAATATTTTCTAAAATCGATCTGAGATCAGGATATCATCAGCTGAGGATTAAGGAATCTGATGTTCCGAAGTCAGCATTCAGAACTCGCTACGTACATTATGAGTTTGTAGTGATGTCGTTTGGTCTCACTAATGCACCTGCTGTATTCATGCAATTGATGAACTGAGTGTTCATCGAATATTTGGATAAATTTGTGGTCGTGTTCATTGATGACATTCTGGTGTATTCTAAGAGCCCGGAAGAGCATGCACAGCATTTGCGGATTGTATTAGAACTTTTGAGAAGCGAGCAATTGTACGCCAAACTTTCTAAGTGTGAATTCTGGCTAAATGAAGTAATGTTCCTCGGCCATGTGGTATCAGCTGAAGGAGTCCGAGTAGATCCTCATAAGATCGAAGCAGTTATGGATTGGAAGCCTCCAAAGAATGAGAAAGAAGTCCGGAGTTTCTTAGGACTTGCTGGATATTATCGTCGATTCGTGGAAGGGTTTTCTAAAATTTCCCGCCCACTTACTCGACTCCTGCAGAAAACTCAAAAGTTTGATTGGAGTGAATCGTGTCAGAAAAGCTTTGATGAATTGAAGAAGAGATTGACAACATCACCGATTTTAACACTTCCACAGGGGACTGGAGGATTCATAGTTTACAGTGATGCTTCGAACCAAGGACTCGGATGTGTATTGATGCAGAATGATAAGGTGGTCGCTTATGCGTCACAACAGCTGAAACCTTATGAAATGAATTACCCAACGCATGATTTGGAGCTAGCAGCAGTAGTTTTTGCTTTGAAAATCTGGAGACATTACCTGTACGGGACTCACTGTCAGATCTTTACGGATCACAAGAGTCTCAAATACATCTTCAGTCAGAAAGAGTTGAACATACGGCAAAGAAGATGGTTATAGCTGATTAAGGACTACGACTTGGAGATTTTGTATCATCCAGGCAAAGCGAGTGTAGTGGCAGATGCACTTAGCCGCAAGCCTGTTTCTATTCAGATGATGGAGACTCTGACCTCCCAACTTAGCCTTCAACGAGAGATGATTCGAGAAGGAATTGTGTATGGTTACAAAGAGTCCAAGGACAACTGTGCGTGATGGAAATAACTTCATCATTAATCGAAGAAATCAAATCTATGTAGACAGATGATCCTCTGATGATTCGGTTACGTGATGAAGTGATCAAGGGGAAGGCCCCCGGATTCGTAATTCATGATGGTGGAGTTTTGAGATTTCAGAACCGACTCTGCATTCCCGATGTCGATGTTCTGAAACAGACGATTATGAAGGAAGCTCACAGCTCGCCCTATTCTATCCACCCAGGCACCAGTAAGATGTATAAGGACTTGAAACATAATTTCTGGTGGGGCAACATGAAGAAAGATGTAGCAGACTATGTTTCGAAATGCTTGACTTGTCAGCAGGTTAAAATCGAGCATCAACGACCTGTCGGAATGTTGAAGCCGCTCCCGATTCCTGAATGGAAGTGGGAGGACATATCGATGGACTTTATCACTAGTATGCCGAGAACCAAGACAGGAATGAACATGATTTGGGTGATAGTGGATCGTTTAACCAAATCAGCTCATTTTCTAGGCATTAAGGACACGTGGGGGCCAGAGAGGTTGGCACGAGTATTTATTTCGGAGATAGTTCGATTGCATGGTATGCCGAAGACCATTATTTCTGATCGAGACGGCCGTTTTGTGTCTCATTTTTGGAAAGCAGTTCATAAGGCCTTGGGGACCGAATTGAACTTTAGCACAGCTTATCACTCGCAGACTGACTGACAATCCGAGAGGACCATTCAAACGGTGGAAGACATGCTAAGGGCCTGTGCCTTAGATTGGTCAAACGATTGGGAAGTTCATCTACCGTTGATTGAATTTACCTACAACAATAGTTGGCATGCTTCCATTAAGATGGCACCGTTTGAGGTATTATACGGGAGGAGATGCAGATCGCCCCTATGTTGGGAAGATTCATTAGACTTGATCGGGACAGAACCAAAGTTTATCGTACAGACACGAGAGAAGATAGCCTTGATTCGTGAAAGGTTGTTGACCTCCCAGAGTCGACAAAAATCTTATGCAGACGTACGCCGTAGCCCATTGGAGTTCAGTACTGGAGACCATCTACTTTTAAAAGTTTCTCCTACTCGGGGAATCTTTCGTTTTGGAAGGAAGGAAAAGCTGAGTCCGAGATATATTAGACCATTCGAAATCCTTGAGAGAGTTGGAGAGTTGGCATACAGATTGGCATTACCGCCGTCATTGAGCCATGTTCATAACGTGTTCCACGTATCCCAGTTGCGGAGATATATACCGGATCCTAGTCATGTCATTGATTTCGGAGAGATCGAAGTCGCTCAGGATGGAACGTTTGAAGAAAGACCAGTTAAGATACTCGAGAGTCGAGTTAAGCAGTTGAGGAACAAACCAATCATTTGGTCAAAGTTCAGTGGTCACGCCACGGAGTGGAAGAAGCCACCTGGGAAACGGAAGATAGCATGAATCCAGATATCCAGAATTATTTTCGTCTTGAGTTTCGGGACGAAACTTCTTTTTAGTAGGAGAGTATGTAATATCCGGATTTATTATTGTGTATTTCATCTGTATTCGAACCCTGTATTATTCGGATTTGTGATCTCGATAATTGGAGTATGAAATTTCTCACATTTGTATCTTTGTACATAAGCATATCGTCATGCAAAATTTCTCATGCGAACTCGTGATAGCGCACGCTAAGAATGTAGCTTAACGCGCGCTATCAGCTACAACTAGCGCACGCTACGAATGTAGGATTTGCGTGCGCTAGGCAGTCAAATATTGAACTAGGCAACTTAATGCGTCACTTCTGATTATAAGGTCTTAAGGAAAGAAATCATCTTAGGATGTATCCTTTCGTATAAGTTGGAATTGTTAGTTCACCTTCAAGATGAAGTCTGAATGTGAATAATGATAATAGAATCTAGTGCACCAATCGGAGATCATCGAAATTCGCATAAGAATATTAATCAAGTTCGAATATAAGAGTTGTGATGATATTCTTTTCCTTGAAACCTCAAAGATGATTGAATCCATAAGATCATTCATAAGTTTATGAATATGACATGTAGACGGATATCACACGTTAATCACTGAGGAGTTCGTAAATTTCATCACCGTTAGAACTAGTCTGCTGCCCAACAGTGAACTGCCATGCACACTTAGCGTGTGCTAAGCTATGTGAATTAACGTACGCTAACAGACTTATTTAGCGTACGCTACGATTAAAACTTAGCGTGCGTCAAGTCATCAGGTGAGTCAGTCGGCTGATCAGTGAGGTACTGACCGTGCATGGTTAGCGTATGCTAGGATGTGTGTAATTGTGTGCGCTAACGAGCAGCCTTAACGTACGCTACATAGGATGCGTAGCGTGCGTTAAGCAAACCAGACAGATTTCTTTTAAGAACTTCCGACCGTATTTTGGATTGTTAGATGTTCGTTCGACGTGAGATGAATTCTATATTATTTCTTTTGTTAAGGTTTGAGCTTGCTACGTGATTGATCGAAGGGGTGACCTTCGAGTATTTCGTTTTTCGTGGAAGTATTGTACTTGTCTTCGAATCGAGGCAAGTACTCTAATTAGAATTGTTTATATTATGACAGTAATATGGTGATTGTATTGTGTATTATGTGTTGTGATTAAATGTCCACCATGCGTTGATCCGACGGGAATCATCATGGGAATCTATAACTGTGTGCGCTGGATCGTTGGACAGGTAGTTCCACCATGCGTTGGTCCGACGGGATCATCATGGGAATCTAGAGCTGTGTGCGCTGGATCGTTGGAATGCCATCAGTATGTTGAGACTGTTATGATTTGATATGTATTGTTGTTATTTCTCGTTGGAGAAACTTGTTATGATATAATTGTTGATTATATCACTGTTGTATGATTATTGTACTTGTACTAGCATCGTTGTGCTAACCCCTTCGGGGGTGAACATTTGTCTATGTTCAGGATCCAGGGGAGCGGGGAAACAACCACTGGAGTTGCTTGACGACGAGGGTGCAGAGTGATGTTCCGGTCGGGTTTAATTGTCTGTTGTTTGTATCGTTTTAATAAGTACTCGAGTACGTAGTAATTTATAATGATTTGGATTTGGTGATGTATTAATACTTTTCCATTGAACCTTCGTATTTCTAGTATTTGGTCAGAACTGTTGTATCTTAATTCCGTTATTTTCATCCATTGGTACCTGTTAATGTCTTTGAAATTCTCCAGCCTTGTAAATCCTTTACACCTTATGTAAAGGATTTACGGCGCTGTAATATTCCTGAATATATCGGGGGTGTTACATCGATGATATTCTCGGTTAATTTATTGGTTGATCATTGTTAGTGATCGTATGAGCATTCGGATTTTGTGTCGATGTTTCGGGATTTGTGTCCTTGTTTTGGGCAGTTATTTCACAGAGGTATCATGTATTATTCGTTTTATCGGAATTGGGACTTGATTGCGCGACCAGACAGACAGGATTTGACATGGATAGATTATTTCATCCGAAGATGATATATTTTGTTAAGACTCATGGAATTGTGATTGTAAGCGTGTTGAGGCTTTACAGTGATGTCACTTGCTAGTATCTCAGGAGATCGTCGACTTTGCGCATTTGTAAGAATGCTAGTTTGGTTATTCGGTAATGATGATGATTGATCGTTGTCGTGATGATTTCGGGATATTTTGGTTGAACGGTTCGTTTTTTTTATGACGGATTGCAAGTTTCGAGGATGAAACTTATTTTAAGTGGTGTAGTATGTAATATCCGAAATTTCTACTACCGTTGTTTAATATTATTTTATTCGAGTTATATTGTACAACGTGGAATCTGTACAGTTTGGATAAAATAAATTAAGGACTGAGATGTTAGTATTGGTATAATTATCGTATTTGGTCGACAATTGCATTTGAGGATATAATGTGTTGAGTATACGTATTCAGTATGCCGTATGTTCGTATCTAGTATGTTGAGACGTGGGGCAAGGATAGCTGAAAATGGCTAAGTACAGAGTCCTTAACATACGTTAAGTTTATATGGTAACGCACGCTAAAATGTTAAGTGTTACGTACGCTATGCACAACGCATTATGTACGTAACGAGGGGAATCAGACAGGATCAGGCTATGGCCGACAGGTGGGTCGCGTGGTCGACAGCTTTCGGCAAAGAACGTGCATGGGCGAGTCAACTCTTGGTTAACGTACGTTATGCGTGGAACATTACGTACGTTAAATGTGTATTTTACTGTAGCAAGTCAACTCTGTATTACGTACGCTACGGAAAAGGTGTTACGTACGTAACACAAGGCACGAATTGATACATGAGGTTCTGGACTATCGTTACGTACGCTACCAAGGAAGGATAACATACGTAATGGTTGTGTGCGCTAGATAGTTCATATAGTGTACGTAAGCTATGTGTTTATATATATAAGTGAGACCCGTCATTCCGTCATTTTAGAGAAGTTCCACCTCGTTTCTTCGTCTTTCAACCCTCAGAGGGTGATTGTGGCTCTTCTAACTCGGTTATGAGCTTGGGAAGCATGGATTAGAGGCTTGGATATGAAGATATCAATGATTCTTGAAGAGTTTGATTGTGTTATTCATGTTATTGAGGTATGTTGATGAACTCTACACCTTGAATTCGGATTTTGATGTCATTGTTGATGAATCATTCGTATGAAGATGATTATGGTATCGTTGTTAAGATTCTTGAGGTTATGTGAATTGTATATTGGAAAGATACAATGATATATGTCTTCGATTATGTCATTTGTTATAATCATGATTATGGAATCATGGTGTTCTTAATGTTCTTGGTATATATATCACATCAAAGAGGGAAATTTGATAAGATATATGATGGTTTTTAAGTATAATCATGGAATTGATGATTTAGACCAATGCTATGTTGATTGTAGTGGTAGAATTCGTATGTTCTTGACGAAATACGAATCATGATAACAATTTTGAATCTAGAAAGATGATAGTTAATCTTATAACAAAATTCTCAAAGGTATTGAACTAGTTGGGTAGTTCGGGTTGCTGATTATGCCGATAATATTGTCCTACTATGAAATTTACAATTATAAACAAGGATGAATCGTGTTAATTCGTATGAATTCGAAATAAGTGTGTTATGTAATCCTTGTTATCGAGATGAGTTGATCGTTGATATGATTATTGGATTATGGAAACATATCGTGGTTATGAGTTCATGATTGATTGATTCGGGTTGTTCGGATTTATGTTTAATCGGAATATTGTGGAACCGTTGGGTTTATTGATCGGTTGTATTGATGGTTAAGTATGATCATCAAGTTGCGGTTTGTATTGTAGATATGAGTTCGTATTTGTTGAGTTGGATTATTTTGGTTTTGTATATGATCAAGGAATTGTTGAGCCGTTGAGTTTGATTGATTGGTTATATCGAGAATTGATTATTATCGAATATGTGTTAATTGATTACTTCATTAGGTTGAGATTATTGATCGGTGATTAGAACCTTGCTTTGTGGTCGTGTTCGAGAATGATCGTGAATTGCATTGATCGGGGCCGAGAAGCTTGTAGGCCACGACAAGGAATTGGTAACGGCTTCATCGGTATCGAGGCAAGTTATTACTTGCACAGTTTATAATATTTAATGAATGATTTCAATTTCATTCATTTATAATTATATAGCGACGATTATAATTGTGAACTCTGGAGATTTGGATTTTATGTGGTTTTCCGATTTTTGGAGTTAAATCATAATGTATATGATTTACATTTGTTATTGGTATACTTGGGTATCGAGAATACATTATGATAAAGACGAAGATATGAATTATCTGCAATCCGTGATATTTTGGACCGTCGAGTATTGAGGATAATGGTTCGTAATGGTTTAGACATCGAGATTGCTCTCGAAGGACTCGGGGCAAGTACTCTAATCATTTTTGTCATTTCGTGTCGATCATGTTGTGATACATTCGTGTATTGTTGTCGTCATGCATTTGTGTATTGTTGTTAATATGCATTTGTGCATTGTTGTCGTATGTCCACCTCATGTTGGTCCGACGGGATCATCGAGGGATCTATGCTAGCGTGTGCTGGATCATTGGATGGGTTTATCCACCTTGTGTTGATCTGACGGGATCATCTTGTGATCTAGGCAGTGAACGCTGGATCATCGGATTACCCATGTGTTGTTATTGTGCATATGTATATTATGGGTTTGCCATAAGTATACATTGTTGTTATTGATGTGAGCATATTGATGTCGTCATATGAGTATGCATTTGTAGGTCTTGTGTTGGGACCATGTCCGTACTCCGTATGTTGTATTGATCCGATCTCGGATTAGACTGACGTGATTCATCGTGGCACTGCGTATCCTGAGGTATGTTCCGTATTTCCTTTTTGGTATTCGTCTTTGGATGGACAATCGATTATCGTGTTGATATTTGTTGATGTTATTCGATGGATTGAATTGGCCAGAGTTGGTATAATTTCCGTATCGCGAGTTGTGATGATGTTTTGTAGACCTGGCAAACGGGCGGGCTCGGCCCAAACGGGCCGGGCAAAAAATGGGCGGGCCAAATCTGGGCCGGGCCAAAAAGGCCCGGTTTTTTTGGGCCAAAAGTATTAGGCCCGTGGCCCGCCCCGGGCGGGCCCGGCCCGCGGGCCTCGACTCTTTTTTTTTTTTTTTTTTTGAAATATTATTTCTGAATAAATATAGAAATATTTTTCGATCCGTAATTATTATATTATTCACTATACTATCACAATCAATTAAATAAATGTACAATTATTTTTATTTGATAATTATATTATTTACTACACTACCACAATCAAAAGACAAATATATAAATATTTTTATTTGATCATCATCTCATTTATCACTACTACTTTTTTATAAAAATCATAAAATAATATTATTATTGATATGAGATACTACAAAGTAATCACAAAGTCCCATAAAAAATAAAACTACATCAATAATTAACATATAAATGTAATCTAATCTAACAAATAAGGAAAAATTTTAAATATTATAATTATATATAACATAATTATAAAAAAATAAAAAAAACTGGGCCGGGCGGGCCGCCCGCGGGCCGGGCCTCAACGGGCGGGCCAAATATGGGCCGGGCCAAAAAGGCCCGATTTTTTTGGGCCAAAAATATGAAGCCCAATGCCCGCCCAAAAACGGGCGGGCTGGCCCGGCCCACGGGCCTGGGCCTATTTTGCCAGGTCTAATGTTTTGAGAACCTTGGGTATTGTCGTGATACAGTACAGATGTTTAGGTATGAGCTTATTATGTTGTTAAGGATACGAATTGTGAATTTTGGTAAAGTTACGACGATAAGATTACATTGGTCGTATTCTTACTTAGTATTTTCATTGGTATGTAATTATTGGCGTGATGTGATTGTTATCATTGTTAGATATTATGGCTGACCCCATCATGGGATTTCTTTTTAGATTCTTGGGTTATCGAGCTTGTAGCGGTCGTGAAGAGATGAGCTTCCCGAAAGATACTGGCTATGGCATGTGATTGTGTATCGAGTATTTTAATTATATGTTGTATTCCGCTGCTAGAGTATTTTTAGTTGTTTGTCCTTTCCACTGCGTGAGTATTTTTTAAATGACCTTTCGATATCTGGTAACTTAGGTTACTTTGGCAATCGTTTTCTAAACTATTTTGTTGGTACGTGTAAGAGATAGCTTAACGTATGTTTTTTTTTTAAAACTGTTGAGTTTCGGCATTTCGGGCCTTGTGGTTTCAAAGGAGATTTTTACGACGGTTTTGATAAACTGATTTTATTAAGCCTTCGAATGTTTTTAAAGATAGTACCGTCGTTCGCCTCTTAGGTGTTTGTAAATATTTGTAAATATTTCTCTTAGCCTTGTGGGTTCCATCTCGGTGCCCACGGCGCTGTAATATTCCCGGTAGGATCTGGGGGTGTTACAGATACCTTGTGGTATCGACGTATTCTAGGAATGGTTTATAGTTGCGTCAGCCTTTGGTCGTGGGTATGTGTCGGTGAGTGGTCATTCTAACAAGTGCCATAACTGTATATATTATATTCAACGTGGGAAATTGTGAAAGTTGCGAACGCTATCGTCTGTGTTGATGTTCTTCCACCCAGGGAAGGTCCGACGGGACCTCTGGGGGACGATACTAATGGGTACGACCGCAGAAGTGGTTTCCCACTAGGAACGGTCCGACGGGGCCTTTGGGGGTCGATACTAATGGGTACGGTCACGGGTTACAATGGTGTGGTTTTCGTGATGTTGATGTTGATGTTTTCAGTAATTGTGATATGTTCGGAATATCACAACGTTAATCCTCGATGTTGAGATATATTGTATATAGGGTCTTGGTACTTGGCTAGAATGGCACTAGAATATGTATCGTATGCATTTAGTTTCTTGGTTGTAATGCTTTGGTGTCGAACAAATGGACCTTGTTATTGTGCACTGTGGTTTGAAGAAAGTTTAGGGTGAGACCCTAACGATTGTGTAAAGTATGATTTGCGGAAAATGAATTTGGGCTGAGACCCAATTGCCTTGAAATGGTTTTATAACCAAGGACGGGAGGTCCAGAAAGATTTCCTATTTATAAAAAAAATGTTTGTTAAATGAACGAGATTTGGGCGAGACCCTATTGTTTTCGAAAAAAGATTTTATAATCTTGGACTTGAAGTCCCAAAAGATTTTCTGTTGTTTTCTAAAACTCTCGAGTTGATATATATTACTTTCAAGGACTTGGGTTCTACTTTAAACATTGAAAACCTATTGGGAACCTCTTTCATGATTTGTCGTTATTTTAATATAACTGATATTTACGTGGTATATGTTGTATGGCCTGAATACTTATTGTAATATCCGCAATTTCGAATTTCGGTAATTTTCTTTTTTTTCGGCGGAAGTCCGTTTTGACGACTCGCACATGACCGTTTCGTCATTCCGAGAATGATTAATTCTGCACTTTTTGTCATCCGAGTTCGTTTCGGTGTCGTTTTGTTGAGTTCCGTGCTTTTTAGCGACTTTTCCGCACTTGAGCTCGATTCTTGCGAATCTCGTCCGAAACTGTTGTTCGAGTTTCTCGTAAGTTCATTTAATGTTATTATTCATGTTGCGAGCTTTGGTTCGGTTTTTCGATCACGTATCGTGATTTCCGGGCATTTTGGGCCATTTTTGTAATTTCCCAAAGTTTGGGGTAATTACTTTCATTGTCGAATTTCGAGCCTTCGAGTGGTCGGAATCGCGTGTTCTCTTAGCTCTTAGATTCGTCTTTGCGAGTACGTCGTAACCGTACCTTCGATTTATACTCAGGTTCGGGTTTCGGGGTCGTCCGGGCCGTCGGAGTGGCCACGGCCGAGTCACGGCCGGAGCAGGCTGGCTCGGCGATTCTGGCCGTAAGGGCCGAGAGTTACGGCCGTATGGCGCCCGGAAGCTTCCGTCGAATGCGATTCTGGTCGTAAGGCGCGATCGGGTACGGCCGTCGTGCGGGCATCTTCTGACGAAGGCGATTCTGGCCGTAATGTGTGCGATTACGGCCGTAAGTGTCAAGCAGTGTTGGTGATTTTTGACGAATGCGGCTACGGCCGTAAGAGCTGCCGAAATACGGCCGTAAGGGCGAGTTACGGCCGTAAGGCATCGCCGATTCTGGCCGTAACCTGCCGGCCATATATAGGCCTCGCTCGGCCGGACCGTTTTTTCATTTTTCCACGTTTAATGCGGTGCGGGCCAGGAGTGACCGGTAGGAGGTGTTCTTGGCCGATTCTACTCATTCCAAGGCGTTTTGGAAGATCCTTGTTGATTATATCAACATCTAATCCGTGTGTTTCGTCGAATCAAGGTATATTTCTTGATTTTCCTTCAAGTTGACTTTTTGGGGAATTTGTTCTTGATTTCGATTCTAGTCCAATTTTGATACATCGGTTGGTGTAGTATGATGTTATTAATCGTGTTCTATGGGTTGTATATCCATATTTCAAGTTTGTTCAACTCGATTAGTGATTCGAGTGTTCTTGGGAGTTATCGAACATTGAGTGTTCGATTAAATGTCCCAATGAGTTTCCCTTCGATAGTTTGTTGGGATTTCCGTTGTTTTGGCCTTGATTCTCGTCGTAACCATGTGTTATTGTTCCTTCCGGAGGTTTATATGTGTTCGAGGATTCCGATGTTGAATCCCGTTTGGTGATCGATGATTCGTGTGGTGTTATTCTCGTAGTACTCGTGGTGCTATCGCGTTCTTGATATTGTTCGGGGGTTCGGGGGTATTCGACCGCGTCCCATCCGTCGTCTCGTTGCGATCGTGATTTCGAGGCAAGTACCTTGCCCATACTTTTCTTGTTTCGTGGATATAATAATTGGTGATCGTCTAAATGTATTTGTTTGGTCATTTGAAAATTATTTTCAAAAGATTCGGTTTAGCCTTGTTAAAGGCTTGCTTTCAAAACGCGTGTGTTTTGTGAATGGTGTGGTTTGAGAATAACTATGTGAACTATATGGATATGTTTGGTGTTGATGTTGCACTTGGTATTGCGTGTGGGCATATATTATTTCATTTCGGTGCGTTGTGGATTGACGTGGTGTTTTGCTAAGTGTTTGATGCCTCTGGGCGAATTGTTTGAATATCCTTGATGTGATATGTTATTTGTGTGAATGTGTGGATATGGTTGAAGGTCTACGGTGACACATGGCACGTGATCATGTGGTCAGGATGCAACAAGTGATTGATCCAACCGTGAGAGCCTGAGATAATCTACGGTGGCACATGGCATGCGATCATGTGGCCAGGATGCAACAAGTGATTGATGCAACCGTGAGATGTGTGTGACTTGTTTCGCTAGCCAGCTCGGGAGGGTCCTTCGAGGCCTCGAGTGGGATTTGTGGCTTCGTCCCGGTCCTAGGCGATGCACGTGTGTGATTACTTTGTGTTGATTTTTATGTCCGTCGAGGACACGTGATGTTGGGCTCGGGCCCTGTGAATTGTTGTCTGTTTTCTATTTGTGAAAACAAAACCTTTGGGCTGTGACCCCTGTTGATTTTTGGAAAGAGAAGGATTCGGAAATCCTAAATTGTTTTCTATTAAAACTCTCGATGGCATTTTAAACTGTTTTATAAATTGTTTTCCCTTGATTTGTGATCTTTCGGTTTTGGAATGTTTTACCAAACTCTTGCCTCGGGAAGTGCTTTTCGTTACGTTTGGATTTTTGAGGATTCCTGGTTATTGTTATTCGTGGAATGTGAATTGTTTGGCTCGTATTTGCACTTTGTTCTTGCACTAGCAAAACAGTGGAGTTTTGCTAACCCCCGAGTATTCGGGGGGTGGATGTCTATTTTTGCATTCAGGTTTTGGAGCATAGCACAGGGTCGGCACGAAGGATGATGAAAGATGAACGATACTAATCACACGAGGATCCGTTGATGTCGTATTGGTCTAGTTGTATTTTCTTTTCCGCTGCAGTATCTTTTCCCCGTTGTACGGGAGTTTATTGTATTTTGACCCCTGCGTGGGTATGTGTTTGGAATTGAGTGGTATGTTATTATTGAAAGACCAAGTCGGTCTACTGAGTCATTTTAGCCTTAAAGGCGATGTTTAGATGTTTGATTTTAGTTATCAGCCTGGTAGATCCTCGAGGAGAGGGTCTACGGCGTGTAATATCCCTGAGTGGATTGGGGGTGTTACACTTATACTCCATTCAAATGCTAACCCCTTAAATAGGGGAAATGTGTTTCATGCATTTTAGGTATGCTTAGTTCGTTGGAGTAATCACATGGATGGCATGGAAGAAGGCGAGCCGCGATACTAATCAATAGTTAGAGTTCAGTATGATGTTATCGTATTGTTGTCTTATCTTCAGTATTCCGCTATATTGTATCTTGATCCCTGTGTGGGTAAGTTCAGTAATGAGTTTTTATTCGGATTGATTTCTTGTCGTGTGACCCTATCGGTCGGTGTATTTTAATATTTGACCTTATCGGTCAGTGTCAGTATGTAGTTTAACCCCTATCGGTCAAACGTTTATCGCTCGTGGTAGTTAGCCTGGTAGATCTCTCTGTAAAGGGGTCTACGACGTGCAATATTCTCGGTGGATTCTGGGGGTGTTACAGTATGTAATTGGACGATATTGTACATAATCTGATGAAATTGTACATAATCAATTTGAAGTTGTACATAATTGGTATCATTTCAAAATTGTACATAATCGGATGAAATTATACGTAACTGGTTCAAATTGTACATAATCAGATGAAATTGTACATAACTGTAGCATATTGTACGTAATTGGATGAAATTGAAAGTAATTGGACGACATTGTATATAATCGTGTGAAATTGTACATAACCAATTTGAAGTTGTACATAGTTGGTTGAAATTGTACGTAATCATTTTGAAATTGTACATAATCGGATGAAATTGTACATAATCAACTTGAAGTTGTACATAATCGGATAAAATTGGAAGTTCATATGATATTGTACATAATCAGATGAAATTGTACATAATTGGGTGAAATTGAACATAATTGGATGATATTGTACACAATCAGATGAGACTGCACGTAATCAATTTGAAGTTGTACAAAATCGGATGAAATTATAAGTTCAGATGATATTGTATACAATCGGATGAAATTGTACGTAATTGAACGATATTGTACATAATTGGATGAGATTATACATAATTAATTTAAAGTTGTACATAATAGTTGAAATTGTACATAATCATTATGAAATTGTACATAATTAGATGAAATTACACATAATCAATTTGAAGTTGTACATAAATGTCTGAAAATGTACGTAATCATTTTGATGTATGTAATTGAATGAAACTAAACATAATCAATTTGAAGTTGTACATAATTGGTTGAAATTATACGTAATTATTTTAAAACTGTACATAATGAGATGAAATTGTACATGATCAATTTGAAGTTGCACGTAATCGGATGAAATTGTACGTACTCGGACGAGTTGTACATAATCGGACGAAGTTGTATGTAATTAGCTGAAATTATACATAATCAGATAAAATTGTACATAATTAATTTGTTGTACATAATTGGTCGAAATTGTACGTAATCATTTTGAAATTGTATATAATTTGATGAAATTGTACATAATCAATTTGAAGTTGTACATAATTGATTGAAATTGTACGTAATCATTTTGAAATTGAACATAATCGTATGAAATTGTACATAATCTAATTGAAGTTGTACATAATCAAATGGAATTGTACATACTAGGACGATATTGCACATATCGGGTGAAGTTGTACGTAATTGGACGATATTGTACATAATTAGATGAAATCGTACATAATCAATTTGCACTTGTCCATAATTAGTCGAAGTTATACGTAATCATTTTGTAACTGTACATAATCAGATGAAATTATAAATGATTAATTTAAAATTGTACATAATTGATTGAAATTGTATGTAATCATTTTTAAATTGTATATAATCATTTGAGGGTGTGCATAATTGCTTGAAATTGTACGTACTCATTTTGAAATTACACATAATTGGTCGAAGTACATAATCAATTTGAAATTGTACACAGTTGGTTGAAATTGTACGTAATTTGTTGAAATTATATATAATCAATTTGATGTTGTACATAATTGGATGAAATGTATATTATCAATTTGAAAATTTACTCAATCGGATGATATTGTACATAATGGAATGAAAATGTACACAATTGGATGAAATTACACATAACCGGGTGAAATTATACATAATGGATTGAAATTATATATTATTGGTTCAATTGTACATAGTCAATTCAAAATTGGTACATAATCGGATAATATTGTACATACTCCATTTAAAATTATATATAATCAATTTGAAATTATACATAATTCTTTGAAGTTGTACATAGTTGGATGATATAGTGCATAATGAATTTGAAATTGAACATAATCAATTTGAAATGGTACATATTTGATTGAAGTTGTACATAATCGGATGATATGTACATAATCGATTGATATTGTACATAATCAATTTGGATAATTCCCTTTTATAATGATAATATGTACATGATATTTTTTTCTCTTATTTTATAATAAAGTTTTTGGTAATACATATTTTTTTTATAATGATAGATCACCATACCATCCAATAAATTTTTTGGTAAGAATACATATTTCCTTCAACAAATTTTGAAAGCATACTCGATTGAAATTTATCAATTTTGGAGACATACTCAAACGCAATTCTATCACTTTTGGAACCATACTAATTGTAATTCATCAATTTCGGAAGCATACTCAAACGCAGTTCATCACTTTTGGAAAATTTTTAAATTCCCTTCCATTCCAATAACCATATATACAGTATAAAAAATATTTATCAAGAAAGAAAATGGCTCAAACACCTCCTATATCTTCAAAGACAAGAAATAATGGGTGGTCTATCCTTCTCCTAAAAGCCTTGAGGGCTGAGGCCCTGTACTTTAATCTGAGACTGCAATACGATCAAGTGAAGGAAGAAGTTAAGACTTTCCATGGAAGACTACTAATTGCTGTCGTGAAGGTGCCATGTGGGAACTTATTCATGATGAGGAGCCACTACTGAAGATATACAGGTACATGCTTGAAGCTTCACAATCAAAAAAGCAAGAGGTTGTAAAAAATCATGTTGTGGGAAATCCTACACCCGCGAATCCAACTCAGGTGGATGTCCATTTATCGTCATCTCTGACGATAGTTCAAGCGAAGTTTAATTCGATGAAAGTAATGTGGTGGAAGCAACTTCTATAATTTCCTTAAGTAATGCAGAGTGATTGCCATTAAGCAAAATGAGAGTCGTCGCAAAGAACACTTCAAACCAAAAAAAAATTCTAACATTATAACTGATTCACAATCTGCCTTATGTTCCGAACGCTGGATATGGATCGTTCAGGTCTAAATTGAACATGCTATCATTATGAGTTTGTTGTGAGCTTGTCCTTCCTCTTCGTGAACCAGGTCCACGACCTATGCCCCTTATCCTTCCTCCAACACGAAAACTCTCCATTGTTGTTCCGGACGAACTTACACTTTCATTTTCATCCAAATTTAATAATTCATTCTTCAATTTAATCTACCTATCCATAATGATTTCTATCTTTTGTACGCTTCATAAGACTGCATCAATACACATTTGAAAATATTTTTCTACATCTTGAAATTTCTTATACTCCTCGTTCATGGGTGGGTATCCTTCTTAAAAAAAAATTGTGCAATGTCTCCTGAACAAGTCTTTTCTCCATCTACTTGGTAATATATATCTCATTAACACACTGGATATCATTTTGAGCCATCACAAAAATATGACAGCAGTGAATACCAGTAAACTTGAAGTTATTGCATGGAGAGTTAAAATATTCTACATTGGGATGGTACTCGACTTTACATGTAAATTCCTTCATGAAGAAATCATTGCGCGGGCTTCTCTCCGACACATTATACTTTTCAATACCAACTTCAACAACATCAGCTTCATATACTCGAACTATATGACAATAGATCGTGCGATTCATCTCCACCTGGACCTTCGTGAAAATAGCATTTGTATAATGCTTTTGAAAATGTCTCTCTCAAACAAAATCTGCAATGCATTTTTTTACCTTCCTCTTTAATTTAGAGTCAGGTAGCTCCTTTTGAGTCTTATTACCAATTGTCACTTCATACTGTTCCATAAATTGCTTAAGCGTGCATCTTTTGTAAAGGAATTCGTCAAAATATGCGTGCATCCCTTCACTTCTCTGAGTCAACCTCATACCACCCCAGAAAATGTGATTCAAGTTAACGAGAACCTATCTTTCTCTCCCAACGCACAAATATTTGAGCCATTCCTTATATTCGAGTTGATGTTTTACTAAAAAAATCTCCTCATTTTATCTCAAATATACGAATCGTAATGCTATTATATACGATGCCTTTGAATTCGTTACCTGCACGATTACAGTCGACAATACCTTTAAATTTCATTGGCAATTTGGATCGTAAATGCCATAAGTAATATCGATGAATGGTTGTTGGGATCACCTCCCTTACTCCAACCTTGATACTTTTATAACTTTTACTTGTTTTTGTTATCTCTCTCAAGTTTTGTCACATTCACCACCAAATTCGATCCTTTGATGTCGCTGTCAAATTTCACTATTGTTCATCAAACCTCATCATTTATTCCAATCATCACCACCTCTCTCCTTTTTCTCTTTAATTTTTAAAGATATTTTATTTAGTTAACTTTACATTATATTTTGCCAATGATTAATAACCATAGATTCTTGTTTATTATTTTTATTTGATAAATTTCGATAAACTACACACACAATGAAAATTTCCAGAAAAATGCGAATCACTCATTATTTGTTTAGTCATGTTGATTCCGATCAAATTTATTTATTTATTTATTATTATAGTCAAATTTTCATGAAAAAATCGATGAGATCTAATTTTATCTTTAAAAAAGTGCCTCCAAAATGAGCAAAAATTTATAAGGGTCCATCATCCAAAATCCTAATAAAATTTAAAAAAATTACAAATCTATAAAAAAATCTTTACAAGTACATAAAATTAATAAACTCTTTCAAACTGTCACTTGTAAAAAATTCTTACAAATCAAAATACACCCTCCGTCCTGCCCGAAGTATAATATTTAGTTCAAAAAGTGTCCTTTTAGAAGTGCTGTATTTCATTAAGTACATCAAATCAAATCGAACAATCATCTTTTATTTTTTATCTACACCATGCACTCATCAACAATATCTTTTACCTTTTATTCTACATCACACACTCACCATCAATACTTATAAAACTTACACATTTATTACATCTAATTATTTACTTAAAAATTAAAGTACACCGGTTTTTCTTTTAAATATTGCAGTTGAACCGGAACCGGAGAAAGTAGAATAATTTACTTTGCCCTTCAACTCCGCTTCTGTGGGCTTTTGGGAGCGGGAGAAATTACTGGAATTCTATGAAAGTCTCGGGAGCCACCTTTATATTTAAGAAGTTAATTATTACTAGTATAATTCTTCTCCCTTTTTGACCATCAACGCAAAAGTTAATATATATTTAATGTATTTTAAATAATAATTGATATAAATAATAATAGTAAATATAGATTAAAAAGTAAAAAAATTTGATAATAAAAGTCTTGTTGAGATTAAATTGTTTGATTTGATTGTGAAAAATTATATATATATATATATATATATATATAAACTTACTAAAAAGACAATATTTTCAGAGAAATATAAACTTTTGGACCGGATGGGGAAATTATATATGTACTCTCTCCGTCCGTGAGTTAATTCCGGAACCCTTTTTAATTTTTGTCCGTGAATCAAATTCATATTTCACTTTTTGTACCACCATACTCTCTCCCTTTACACAAATTTACCACCAAATGTCATTGGTGGATCCATTCAAATCAACTCCACTAAAAACAAATTTATTCCACCTTATCACTACTCATACCTTCAAACTTTTACCCTACGTAATTTCACTTTATCACTTTTTTAAATTAATGTGTCAGTGGAGTTTGATTTTCGGACGGATGGAGTATCATTTTACTGGACAAATTTTGCCCCCTGGATTTTATATTTTAAAGCTTACACAATATCTCTTTTTTTAGGAACAACGAGAAAACAATACAAACTTAAGATCAAGAAAACAAAATTACTTGATCAAAAAAATAAAAATCAAGCAAAAATCATAATTGTTATGCAATCAAGTAAATATGACAATATTCTTTTTATTTTCAAGAGTTTTCATAGATCGATGCTATAAACTATAAATTTGTACAGAGTTCTTTATGATTCTTATTTTTGAGTTCACCATAAATTCTATCAATAACTATAGATTTGTTGGTTCCCGCCTGATGGTAAGTTGAAAGATGATTGGTGTGGAACACTCCGATTATTGCAAGGTTTTTATTGTTGGGTTCGTGCCTCCTTGATACTCTCCTTTGCATGACTGCTATTAGTGCACATCTCTCGATTTACAACCCGTCTGATCAAAGGACATCTGATATATGTGGGGGGAGTTTCTCGTCTCTCCCTTACAAAAAAAAAACCATAGATTTGTGACTCGGAATATTACATTTTTTTTTGTCCAACTTGTGCAAAATCATTATTTCTTAAAGTCGTAGTAGAACATAATATTTCTTTTTTTTTTTTGTAAGTTTAAGAATAAGAAAATTAGTTTTTATTATCATAATCTAACAATATTTTGTAAAGCAAAAAAAAGGATACAAAATTATTGAAATGTCTTCACTAAAGTCCATAAAAATTCTAAAAAATAAATAAATTCATAAAACATGTTTATGGAATTAATCCCACCAAATCCATTAATTAAAGTTAATAAAATTAAACAATAGTCAAAAGAATTTCATTACCTGAAGAATCTAAAAAAAAAAAAAAAAAAAAAAGAAAAAAAAGAGCAAATGATAGCCCACACACACTTCGTGTTTTATGGGTGTTATGCAGCGTGTTTCTTATTAATTTTATTATAATATTATTATAAATATTTTATCTGTAAAGCATGCGGTACAACACTCATAAAGCACGGGGTGTGTATGGGATGTGGTTGAGGGTGCACCCCTCAAAAAAAATCATTCAAAATTTTAAATGATGAATACACTATAAATAGATTGATGGATTACATCGTTAGGAGTTTATCCCAGAAAGAATTCCTCATTCCCAACTCCAGCAAAAACCCTAGCCATGAAACACTTCGTATTCCTCATTTTCGCCATCTTCGGTAGCATTGTCTCCGGCGGCGTGATCCCCCTCGTGATCGTGCTCTGTGTCCTTAAATGTCGCCAACATTACCAGGCAAAGGCGGACGGAGGGATCCCCCCATCTGGAAGATAATATGTATACATGTCTTGTTCGGTTTCACATTCAGACAGATTTCGAAGGGTAATTAAAATATTTGCAAAACTTTCTTTCTTCTCCCGTTTCTTTTCCGACGGATTGCCAGCGAACTTCCGGCAAAGAAATATTATTTCATTAGGTCTATTGTTTTTGTATTTCCGATAAAATTTCGACGAATTTATGTCCACGCGTGTATAAAATTTTAAATAAAATTTTAAAATATAGAAATAGGATACAAATGTTTTTTTATCAGTTTTTAATGAATTTGTAATAATATGAATAAATACTGTATCAAGAAAAATACAAATACATTCGAAGAAGTACAAATAAATAAAAAGTACTTAAAATTAGATATAAATGCTTACATTATATATAAATCCTGGACAAATTAACATAAATCCTTTAAAATAATTTATTTTTAATAGATCTACGGTAGAAACTCGATAAATTAATACTCGATTATTTAATAAACTCTCTAAGATAATATTTTTCATTGTCCCGCTTAAGATAGGGTCTTAAATTAAATTAATAATTCGCTAAAATTATAGGATAATACATTTTTGATAATTTCTTTAGACCCCATATAAAATATAAATTAATAATTCCTTATATATAGCATATTACATGAATGATTTTATGAAGGTTTCTTGAAAAATGACTCAATTGTCTTTTGTTTTTTGTTGAAATCAATTTCCCCTTGAATCTCGTCTCTAATTTTCCTTAGCATGGTAAGATTTCTGGTGTTGTTTTCTCATAGCTCAACAAGAAATTGTTCAATGTGATTGCCGCTTTAATAGCTTCGTTTCGCGAAGGGGGCTCCATTCTAGAACTTTCATCATCTTCTTCATCGATATCATCTTTATTAATTCCAATAACGCTTTCAATAATTTCTTCATCAGTCAACAACTGTGCAACTACATTTTCTTCTGGGTGAGTCAGAACATCTTCGACATCCATTGCATTGCGATAACCCAACTCTTTGATCAAATTCTGGAGTTCTTGAGTGCTTTCACCACCTTCATCTGAGTATTTGTAAACTAAGTATTCTACTATAAATTAATAAAATATTAATTATTATATAAATTAATAATTATTAATTTATCCATTAATTAATAACTTTTTTAATTAATAAATTTTGATGGTCCCAATTGTATTATATTATAGAGTTTCTAATGTAGAAACATACAAATGAAGTAAGAACAAAAGTACAAAAACTACAATAAATTCTAAAAAAGTATAATTAAAATATTGAAAAAATATAAATGTATTTTTCAAAATAAAAATATTTCATCAATAAATCCAAAAAATAGAGTGGTTCATGCATCCCATAGTATTTGACCAATAAGGTTAAAAATTAAATTAAAGAGAGGTGAACTGTGAATACTGAAAATAAGAATAACTATTCCAAAAGTACATACTCAAATTCTAAGTATATTATTTAGAAACACAATAGACTTTGATTACAAATAAATTCAAAAAATTATATATAATCCATAACAATTAAATTCCAAAATTCGATAAATTTCGAAAAAATTTAAAGGTAATCAAAACAAAATTAAATCAAAAAATACATATTATCTCAAAAAATTACAAATAAATACTAAAATATTATCAGCTTTACAAATTCTAATTATTTCAAGATTTTATATTTCATATTCTAGGCTACATAAATTTTATTTTTTTTGCTTATTGGCATTTATCTTTAGTATTTCACAATTTGTTAGATTTTTTTTTTTTTGAAATTTGACAGTATTTTATATAAATATTTGAAATTTATCTTTTGTTTTTATGATTAATTTTTAAAATCTGAAGTTAGTTTTGGCTTTTACAAAATTTATATTAGCACTTTTTAATCTTTCAAAGCTTATTATATTTTTTGGCTTCAATTTCAATAGAAAAAACAAAAAATCATGAATTGAAAGAAATTCAATATTAAAATATTATTATCGAATATATTATAAGTTCTCAAATTTATTAATTGAAGTTTTTTATTTCTAAAATAATTAATTTGTCCCAAAAATAGGTTCAATTTCGTACTTACTTAACCGAGGGGTACTATATGTAGTTAACTTGGTTTCAGGTAGATTTTAATTACAAAGCCAATAATTATCTAATAATATGATTATATAATAAAAAAATTAGTTTAGATTATAGTATGAGAATTTCATATTTGATTGTTCTTTTTTCAAAATTAAAAATAAAAATAAAAAACACAATAAATAGATTATAGTATTAATGATCGACAATCATGATCAATTTTGACTTGAGCTAAAAGATATAAGAAAGATATATAGATCCACGTCAAAAAAAAGGAAAGATATATAGATACAATCAAAGTATAGGCCACCGACAATGTGGATCAAAGTATAGACCAATAGGAGAGAAATCAATCTATAATAATAAAAATGCTAATGCTATTTGAAACGAAATGAAGAATATCCAAGCTGATCCATCCGTATGAAGGAGGGAAAAAATGGAGGAGCAGTATCTTTAGTATAAATCTGAATGCCTAGAGACGACGAGCCAAGCCCATAGAAATAGTCAGCTGGCTTGTCCGGAAGATATGTGCAACTCTGAACTCTGTTCTGAAGATTTGACGAATACGCATAAGAGTGTGACGAACCTATCATGAGCTCCCGATGGCCTGATATTGGGTCACCAATTAAGCAGCTGCATCAAGCTCAATCCAAACGTGCCTCGAACGCTGGGATGCCACATAAGACCAAGACCAAGCACCTAGATCTGCATCCAAACTAGACAGAGCCTGAAGAGAGTAGTGGAAAGTAAGAAAGAGCTCTCCGGGATGATCTCTAGTCAGGCTTCCACCACCGACAATCTAAGTATCCCTGTCGACAGAACCATCAGTGTTTAGCTTGATTAGAGAAATCTCGGTTCGAAGTTAGACCACATAAATATGGCGATATGCCTCGGCGGGGATAGAGGAGGCTCGCTGAAAATGATGGGAGTCCAGCACCCTGCTCCGAACTCCTGAGTCGTGAGTAATTAATCCCTAACATAGTGTAACAATTAATAATATTAAAAGCATTAATTTAATTTTTAAATAAATATATTAATAATTAATCTTGATAATTTGTGACCCTGTTTTTTTTTTTTTTTTGATACCGATGTTCCAAGCTTACATCTGACTAGTCTTCGGGATAACAGCCTCGGCCCCACAGTAATGCTACCAGTTAAATCGCGAGATGTGTATCTGGCTCTCAGGTTCTTAAATATCCTCAACTACCGCGCACAAGGAGTCGTCCCCCAAGTGATTGCTCCATACTGGATCCCCCAAATCCAACCGCAAGTTCCCACCGAGATCTGGCCTCCCACACTGCATGAAGTCGCCCTGCCGATTCTCCACGTGACTCCCCAAATCCAACCGCAGATTCCCAGAGATCTGGCCCACACCGCGCTGCCTTCAATATTTAATTGTTCCACCAACAGATTTGAGGCAGCCAATGATCCCTTAGTCTCCAACAAAGTATAGCAAGATGAAAATCTTTCTTCCCGTCAATGGACGAAGACGAGTGTTGGAGGTCAGTTGGCCAACTGACAGTTCTTTGTGACCCTATATTTTCATTACAAAGAAACTCGACATTTTCAGAAAGAAACATTAGAAAAGCAAAAAATCAAGAAAACCCCTCCGAGAGTAAAAGATGCTGCAGTACCCGGCGTTCATGACCCAGTACCCATGGTCGACCCAGGTCATCCCGACGTCGTATTTGCTCCCGGCCCAGTGGCCCCAACCCCAAAACGACGAGCTCCTCCTCGCCATGGAAGAATCCGAGTACGAAGAGAAGGTAATTTTTCACCAACTCTTACGACCAGCTCAAAATGTTCTGTGATTTTATGCTAATTTACAATCCATGATTACGAATATTTCGTCATTTATTTTAAAATTCGATTTTTTTTTTCCGTTAATGAGCTTCTGCTGTGTGATCCTCTGGATAATTCATTTCATTCACACTGGATTGTAAAATTTTGATTCCCACTTAAACGGCGTCGTAAACTTTTAATATAACTATATATATTACTTAATTTTACTCTAAGATTAGGGTAAAAGGAGACTTGAGTATTCTAATTATGATTTAGAACTGAATGATTGATGAACTCCAGATTTTATTATTTGATATTTGATGACAGTCCATGGTCAAATCTTACTCCCCCTGTTTGCCTCCATATCAGGTCTCGGTTTTTTCCCGGTTGATTTTTTATCATATATTTTCTCCTAAAAGATAATTATACCGCTAGATTCGGATTTGAAAAATATTCTTATGATAATCTATGGTTGAAGTCCAGCCTTACAAAAAAAAAAAACGACACTTAATGTGAAACAGATGGAGTAGTTGTTAATATTGTTATGTCCTGTGAGATCGAACTGCAAGTGGAACCCTGAGCCCTGTGGAGCAACTAACTAATGCACTCAGGAAAGTGTTAATATAGAATTGTGTTTGCCGCTTGCCTGTGTTTTTCATTCACCGAGAAACTTGTACGTAAACGAAGGAAATGTGATAAGTAAAAAATAAAATACAATAGAAAGAATAAGCAACAAACTATTTAAATCCCGTAGCTAACGAAGTTAAGATCTTCTGTCTTGATATCCAAAGTCGACAACATCATCATCATCATCAACAGCACCTTAATCCCAACTATGTTGGGGTCGGTGGCATGAAGATTATAGTGTCGTTTAATTGTCTAAAATTAGTTAACACCATAACTCATGCAATTAACAAAGTGGCAAAGTTTTACGCCGGATGCCCTTCCTGTCGCAACCTTCATATGAAGGAGAAATAGAACGAAATTTCAAAACCGTCAACATCATAGGTTTTTCCATTTATATGGAAAATATCATGAGACGGCGATGAGTTTGAGATAATTGCTATTGTCATGGCACAATACGTGATTGATATTGTAAAATCAACACATACATCATGGAACATGACTCATCCAAAGTCGACAACATCCTTTAAAATGTTTCGTTTTCCCGTTATGTCAAGATTGGCCATTTCCCGGAGAATGAAAACTAGCCATGTTTTCAAAAACATGTTTTTAGCTGATCGCACATTTGAAAAGAAAATGGAATATCGAACTAAAAAATGGCTTAGAATGGGGGGATGAGATTATGAGAACCAGCCATGTCTTCGAAAGCACCTTCTTTAGCCATTCTGAGCGAAAATTTGAAGAAATTAGCTCGGTACTTCTCGGCATCGGGGGAAATGAAGGAAAAAAAAGGAAAATGAACATTGGGCCAAGAAAGGCATAGAAAAACTTTTGTTTTGAAAAAAAAAATACATGGCTAAAAAAACATATTTCCTTACTGTTAAATCGCAAAAAATCTGCCGGATTGTATGTGAAAATAATAACGATGAAAAATGACATTCCTACGTGCATGTCATGTATGTCATATTATGGTTCAGTAATTGCTACGATATTTTGACTTGAAAAATACGCCTTTTTTTACTAGTTTTGAAATTACCGTTTTCTTATTTACAAATGAAAATCTCAAAAATCGAGAAGTGTTGATTTCCACAAGTTATTCATCTTCTTTTTAATTTTTTATTCAGTGCAGTGAAATAAGAAAGGCGAATAGCAACTCGATCATTATTGGTAAAACCACAGTCGATAATGACAAAGAAGATCTCGACAATGATGTAGAGGACGATGATGCGGACAATGGGGAAGAGTCTGAAGGTGAAGAATTTGATCAAGAAACCGGTTAAGTGCATTTGCTTTCCCTACTCTTCCTTCGAAATTTTTTTTGATGAGTATTTCTTTTAACTTTTAAATGCACTACGCCACACTTTGAAGCTCTCTTCTACGTTCTCCGTGACATTTCCTGTAATTCATATTTTGAGCCTTTGAATATCAATATATGTTTTTTGGTGGGTGTGAAAAAATAGATGACCCCTAGCTCTATGGAAAGTGGAAACATGTTTGATGGATAGATATGTGAGATTATACTCCCTCAGGGTACCGATGGAAGAGTAAGCTTGCTAATTAAAATCTTAATATCTCATTAGTTTTATACGATATTCCTTAAAATTAAAGTTTTTCATTACATATAGTTGATAGGAACTTTCTTTAACAAAAATAAGTTGAAATAGATGGTTTAAAACGACCTGTACTTTCGTTAAATGAGCAAAATAAGAAAGTTGTACCTTAATAAGGGTACCCTATTCAAATGGGATGTTTTTGCTGTTTTTCTTTTAATTTCTTATGTTGACATTTGAGACGTTTCCATGAGAGATTTTTAGCAACCGTACGATTTCATAGACGTTCAAAGATCTTGATTCCTTTTAGCAGCAGTGTTCGGGAATATATATATATTTTTTGGTTTTTCTTTTAGAACGTTCAACTTGCTGGATCCTTGCTGTTCTTATACACCGAGTATGCGTCGTACTCGTGCATGCATTTGACGCTTTAACCACGGCATCATATGGTTATGCTTTCATGGTTCAGGTTTATTTCCATTTTCTAGTGTTGGAGGAAACTGAATTTTAATTATTTATTAATTTTTGGTGTATAGATTCAGAATGTGTTTGGAATCGGGTGGCCCATGAACCGAACGTTCGCGAACTGTTCGTGAAAAAGCTCGGTCAACGGACAGTTCGAGCTCGGTTTGACCGAACCGAACATGTTCGCGAACATGTTCAAGTATTTACGAACCGAACATCGAACATTTTATATTTTGATCGGGTGTTCGCGAACTGTTCGCGAACATTAATATATATATTATATATTATATTTTATATATATATATATATATAACACAAACGAAACGAACACGAACAATAAAAAATATGTCGAACCGAACTCGAACACTGATTTGTAATGTTCGTCGAACACGAACACGAACCGAACACTACACGAACTGAACGAACGAACGAACGGTGAATAACACCAAAAGCTCGGTTCGTTCGGTTCGTGTCCACCTTTGGATGAATGGGTGAAAATGAAATATTGTACTAATAAGGTTTAGAACTGAGAATATGTATGGTTGAGAGAGTTTTGAACTGAGAAAATGAAATTTTATTATTTTAATCTATTATGTAGTGTGAAATATTGGCATATAAATTAGCCATATGCTTCCTCTTTCTCTTCATCTTCTATTATGTTTTATAGTTATAATGGTAAAAGTCTCAATAGTAATTTATCCGATTAAACCTAGTAGTTAATTGAAACCATTGTCTTACAATCTCTTTATTGAAACTTGGCCTGTCTTACTCTCTCGTCGATTTTAGTTTTATTATTTATTAGAATTAATTTTCGATTTAAAACTCCATCCAACTTGATTATCTAAATAAAACCAAATTGCTATAATCTAGTACTCGGTAGAATAGCTCTTTAGTTCATGTGGAATACGATCTTACTCGCCCGTACCTACAATTATTCCGTACACTTGTGAGTAGTTAAATATATAACGAATAGTTCTCTTCATACTCCTTATATATAGGTTCCTCTGTCAATGATATAAGTATTATTTTTTCGAAGGAAAACTGTACATTTCGAAGGACCAACGACAAGATCGCGAGCAAAAAGGCTCAAAATACATTGTTTACATTCATCAACACGTTTTATAAAAATAGCAACAATACGAAATACGATAGGTTTGTTTGTATTGTTGAAGAAGTTTTCCAATCCAATAAATTAAATTAAATTAAATTAAATTTATCTTAACTGTGCTTTTGTATTTTATGTCCCATTCTTAGAATGTAATATGCTAAGGACCTTGAATTGTTTTGTATTAATGAGGCCAAAATAAGTCCGATAACCCGAAGCTCGGAGGAGGAGACGCTAAAAAAAAAAAAAGAATTTACATCACTATACTGAAAGGGGCATAAACACGACGTTAAATGAAGCGGGTTAAATCTCCCTGTTGTGAAGGACACAGAGAGACACAACGTAGATTGAATCAAATTATTCGCTATTTGGGGGCGGTCAGACACACGACATAATGAGCAACATATTCACGGTCATGTCCCAAACAGTAGCTCGATGCGGTTCATTGTACAACATGGTGATAAGGACACGACGCAACATGTACAGTAAAACCTCGATAAATGAATATGATCGGGACCGGAGAAAAATATTCATTTAGCGGAATTATTCATTTATCAAAAGAAAATTTGAACATATTATAAAGAATTGAGACCGGAGAAAATTATTCATTTAACGAGGTTATTCGTTTATCGAACATTCATTTATCGAGTTTCAACTGTAACAGGTCATGTTAAACATGGTGCAGTGATTACCGTGTTGACCGTCTGTTTTTTCTGAAGGTAAACTTAATTTCTTCTGACCATTTTGTTTCCATGTTTTCCACTTTATTTTGCCTTGATTTTATTTGACTTTTTAATTATTGTATGTTAATAATATTGTATCGTAAACACCTAATACTTTCCTCATTTATATTGTAGCTTAAAATTTGCTTATAAATAGATGCACCCCCCTCATTGTAATCAACTTTGAATTTGAAAAATTCATGAACACTTTTATTTGGCTGTCTCCAAAATTTAATTTTGTTGCGCGCATCTCAAAATTCAGTTGTGATTTCAATTCACATTTAAAACCTCGTGTCGTGCTTGAATTTTACCCCTTTCGGAGTACTACGACAGATCTGTTAGAGGTTTGGAGGCAGGGGACGGAGGGGGGGTGTCGAGTAGGGGCTGTGGCCCCCCTCCCCCCAAAAAAATTTTATTGATATTTTTTATTATTATTATTATTATTATTATTATTATTATTATTATTATTATATTTTGTAATTTAAAAAATATTGACCCAATGTAAAAAAAGTCGTCAGTCAAATTTTGTAGACGAATGTATTTTTGTGAGTTCTATTCGTATGGTTTTACGTATTAATCTGGATTCGTTTATTTAATGTGATTTTTATGGTTAATAATTCATCTAAAAAAAATTAATGTCGTTGCGTCGATTTTTTTTAATATCACCTCGTATCAAGCAATCCCGGCTCTGCCACTGTTCGGAGGTAAAATCCCTTTGTTTACTTTAAAAAACTATTTTGCAACCTAAAATCATCTAGGGTATTGTTTACCATGAGAATCGCATCACATGTTATCAACATGATAGCTTTAGGGTAGAAATTTAAATTAAAATAAAAAAAAATAACTTTGCTCATCTTAGTTCTGTAATCAATTTTAAATTTGTTTTTTATCAGACCCGTAGGGATCTTTTTTTTTTTTTTTTTTTTTGAATCAATGTTAAATTTGTATTGATCAAAAAGCATTTACAACTTCTGAAAAATTTTTTCATTAGAACTTGAATTAAAGCAGACCATTATTTTGTTGGCTTCTTGAGCCAAACCAAAGCCTTAGAGCATCCTCAAGCGAACGCGGATAAGCTAGAAGAGAGAGCATTACGCACCAACTGTCAATGCTCATCTCAAGCCGCCGTGAAGAAATTGGGACCTCCCCATGTCTTCTTTTGTTTCGTTCCGTCCAAATTGTATGAATCGCGCATTGGAAAACATACCGGCAAATAAAAAGCTTCGATCCCGCGAGAGAATTTCCTGCAAAAGCCTCGGTAGGTCGGACCAGAGGACCGTGAAATCCCGTCCAAGTAAGTTCGGCATCGCTTTTTCCAAATCACGACGTGAAAATGCAACCAAAAACAGGTGGTCGCGGGACTCCATCGTTCGTCGACATAAAACACATTGTGTGTTAACAGTAGGCCCCCATAATCTCATTCTATCTCCGTAGAAAGTCGGTTGAGCGTTGCAAGCCAAGTTATAAATGAGTACTTGGGGTGCCTTGTGTAAACCAGACTCCGGCGTACCAATCCTTTTCAACCCGAGTAACTCGGACCTGTTCCCATGTATCACGGGTGCTATACTCTGTTTTAAACAAGGCGGTTGCTGACCTCCATAAGTGCTTGTCACAGCCCGAGACCTCACCCCTTTCGCGCAGTCGAGACAACTCATCCAAAATTTGATTGGCGAACTCAAAACGGAACCTTCGCCGACGAGAAGAAGCTAAAGCTTCAGCCACCGTTGCTTTCCGAGAGAGTCCAAAATCAATAAACCCTCTGTTTCCTAAGACGTCAAACAAACATCCTAAAGGACTCCAATTATCAAACCATAACGATGTCGTTTTACCATCACAAACCTCCACTCGATGGAAACTTTGTGCTATAGTCCTGTATTTGATAATTTTTTTCCACATCCACGATCCAACATTCGTGGTTTCTGCCTCCGACCATAATGAACCCGATCTTTTTTATTTCGGTTCTTTATTTCTTATAATTTTTCTAAGATTTTCATAATTTTAGAATTGTTATTATTATTATTTTAGGATCTTTTTTCATTTATTTTGTGATTCTTAGGGTTCATTTTCAGTTTTTATAAATACGATTCTCATATTTTAGTTATCTTTTTTAGTTTTATCTGTTTTTATTTTTTATTTATTTTGAAAATTGATTTCAGGAGATCCATCTTACGAGTCGAGACTCGTAAGACCGTCTCACACGAGACCTGTTTCTTATTTGTTTTAGCTTGTAATAACGAAAAAAAAGGTTGGGCACACACTAATATAAGAGGAATGATAGGACAACACCCTCAACCACACCCCGAGCTTTACAGAGCTTGTATCACATGCTTTACAGATAAAAAATATTATAATAAAATTAACTGAAAAGCACACAATACAATCTCTGTAAAACACCAGTTATGTTTGAGGGTGTCGTTGGAGGTGTTGCTCTTATCATAAAATTAATTGTAAAACATATGGTGCAACGGCTATAAAACACGGAGTATATTTGGGGATGTTGTTGGGAATATTGTCCTATCGTTTCTCTTAATATAATTATGCTTAATTGTAAAATATACGGTACAACCGCTATAAAATACGAAGTATATTTGTAGAATATAATGATGCACTGTGTGCCCAAGTTCACTGTAGTGCATAACCCAAAAGTCCCTACTTGTTTGGAGTTATATACTATTGTGTGTCCTTTTCCAAGAATAATTCCAAAAGAAATTAGTGATCAGAGAACTGATCACAAACACTTAAAATCTAAAAAAATGTCTGTTTTTTTTTTTTTCATTTTTTTTTGCACATGCATGCATATCTCCCACCAAATCCACTAAACATAGTGGACAGTCAATTTAAAAAGATTTGTACAAATACGGCATTTTGCCTCTTCAAGAAATAATATAATAATATATTCCATAAATATATATATATATATACACGAAGAAATAATATAATAATATGAAAAATGATAGGACAACACCCTGAACCACATTTCCAAACACACTAGTACTCTATGAGTGTTGTACCGCGTGCTTTACTATTAATTTGTAGCTTGACAGAGCTCGACATAATGATAAAATGATAATAGAAACAGACTTATTAGATTATAGAAACAAGATTTGATATATAGATAGATTAGATTGAGAAGGAGTGTGAAAAATATGATTCTTTGTATATATCACTCAATATTTTGCGGTGCACTAAGCTGAGGGTCTTCACGGAAACAGTCTCCCTACCGTAAAAAGTAGGGGCATGGTTTGCGTACATCTTACACTCCCCAAACCCTGCTTTGAGCGGGATATACTGGGTATGTTTGGTTTGGTTTGTGAAAAAATGAGAGAACTAGGAGGGTATTTATAGATGTAATTTTTGATTTTTTTTTTTTTTTGAAAAAAATTGAATTTTTTCCATTGGCCCCCTTGTCCGTCCCGCCGGGTCCAGGTTACTTTATAAATAAATAAATAAAGTTTTATTTTCAAGCGGGTCGATGGATCGGACCTTTTTCTTTTTCTTTTTTTTTTTCTTTTTTTATTATTTTATTTTATTGCTCAAAAGGGTCGATCAACCACCTTGATTGTTGTTATTTATAGTCTGAAATCCCTCGGTATTAATTGTTCAGCCAATACATAGAAAAAGTCCAAAATGACCTCATCTTTGCCACTAACTAGGGCATTGGGTCAATATCTTTTAATTTATTGAGCGAAAATAAAGGGAGAAGGCAAGTTGTGGGGTTTTGTCATCACTCTCCTTCTCTTTCTCTCTCTCTCTCTTTCTCTCTCTCATAATCAATTGAATGTCTGCTGCTAGTATTTGATTAACTCTCTTCTTCCCCTTCACTCCATATATTTCAAGGAAAATATATCTTCTTCTGTGATCAAGCTTTTTGAGAGAGAGAGAGAGAGACATGCAGGACATTGATCAGCTCAAACCTTCAGGACCAGAGACTCATGCATCCAAGAAAAGGCAAGTAATTTTTTCAGAGCATTCTTTTTAAGCTGTAAAAATTTGTGGAAATTTATACAGTTAGAGATAAAAAAATCATTTTTTTTTGAAGATTTGATTTTTCATTAACTTTTTAGGAGGATGGATGAGAGGGTTGTGGTGACTGTGAAAATAGAAGAAAATGATAAAAGGCAGCAGAGAAATGAAGGGCCTCCTTCAGATTGTTGGTCTTGGAGAAAATATGGTCAAAAACCAATTAAAGGATCTCCATATCCAAGGTTTTATTTTCATTCCCACCCCTCTTGTTTTTCTTTCTTTTCAATTTTCACCCCCAACTCCCCCCTCTTGATCATGTATGTATTCTTTTTGCCTCACAGCCCAACTTTTATTTTCTCTACAGTTGGGATCCTCAAAAAGGATCATTTTCTTTTACACCTTGTATATTATTATGAACTGAAATCACTTATCCTTTTCAACATGAACTTTATAATTAGGCAAAAGATTGGGGGTAGTTTTTGTAATTAACCAAAAAAGAAAGAAAAAACTCACAATGGAGTCTTGTGTTCATTGCATGCAGGGGCTACTACAGATGCAGCACATCCAAAGGCTGCTCAGCTAAAAAACAAGTGGAGAGATGCAAAACAGATGCCTCAATGCTCATAATTACCTACACCTGCAACCACAATCATCCCGGCCCTGATTTCTCACCACCAAGCCACCAGAAATTAGAGGGGAACGATGAGATTGTCGTCGATTCAGCCCCCGAACTCCCTGATGCTCAAGCCGCGACACCGAACCAAGAACAAGAAATAGAATTGAAGTTGCCTCAAGAAACAGATCATTTCCAGTATTCACAATCTCCATTCAATTCCACCCCAGACCGTATAACAACAGCCAATCAGGAACACAGCCTCTTTCAGGAATATCATCAAACACCTGGCGTGCTTTGCAATGAATATCCGGTACCACTCCCTCGCGATGATACTGTAGAATTCTCATCTTTGCTGGAGAATAAATGCGAGGAAAATGATTTCTTTGATGAGCTGGAGGAGCTGCCGACGTCGGCGTTCTTCACGTCCTTCATGAGAAGCAGTTCTCGCGAGGGCAGGGCAGTTGTAAATCCCTCTTTATCCTGAAAAACACCTTTTTCATTCTGGATCGTAGTTTTTGGTTTGTTCATATGTAAATGGCAAAGTAACTGCCTCAATTTTCTGACCCGGCCCGCTTTTGCTTTTCTTGGATATATTTTCTAGGACAAAATTTGCGTCAGTCCCGAGTTTAAATTTTGGGTTTTTTTTACCCAAAAAACCGAATTTTAATAAGAATCGAACTGAAAAATTTGGTTCCGGTTTCAGTTTTTTTATTATTAGTTGGTTTTGATTCTTAATTCGGTTCCTTTTTTATAATCCGGTTCCGGTTTCGGTTCTTGTTTTATGATGTTAGAAAAAATCGGTTTGGACTGGTTCTATATATATATTATATATAATAATAAAAATAATATCTATAATACTATAAGATTCAGTCCTAAAATTAAATGTGTAATTATGATGATAGAGGTTTTAGAGTTAGAAAATTGTGGAGTAATCATGATTTAATGTGGAGTAGTGTTAGAGTTAAATTTCTGTACCTGAGTAATTGCAAGTATGCAAAAGGTTTATGCGGTTATATACAGGAGAATATACAATCAATATGAAGTTACAATCTTTGTGGAATACATTTACAACCAAAAAGAATATAAACCATCCTCCATTTATAACCAAAAAGAATATAAACCGATTAGTCTTTCCATATACATATAATGAGTAGTATAAATACGTACTTTGACACACTAAACCCGGCCATCAAATACAATCGATCTATTACTTCAAAAAAAAAAAAAAAAAAAAAGCTAGCGCCAGCAAGAAGACGGTAGTGGTGACTTGCCGCCGTTAAACTACCCCTTTTATAAAAAGATTTATGGCCGATCGAAAAAAATGGAGATCAAAGTAGAAGTGAAACCGCTAACTTCAACATATCTCCTTTCGACAAATCAAACAAAAAGCATGAAAGAAAAAGTGCAAATTAAATGTATTTTGTTCAAAATATTACACATTAAATTTTTACATAATATAGGTATTAAATAAAGCAAATTAAATGTATTTTGTTCAAAATATTACACATTAAATTCGATTTCTACTCAAAATTCATTTTTTTTACAAAATTCGGTTTTTTTGCACAATTCGGTTCCTAAAAGAACCGAAAATCCCGGTTTTTACACATTAAATTCGATTCCGATTCCTAATTCGGTTCCTGAAAAAAAGTAGTCAAAAATCGAACCGATTTATGTATTTAAAAATTGGTTCTGATTCTTTAATTTTTTACCAAGAACCGAACCGATTCCGGCCTTAATTTTTAGTGTTTTTTAGATGGGATTTTTCTTCATGTTTTATAAAATTTTACTAGTAATAGACCCATCGAAAATGGACGGATCTTACCGCATACGTAGGAGGATGGTTTAATCTAAACATTAATATTAGAAAAAATATTATTCAATAATTAAGGGAAAATATTTACAATAATACAATAGTTATCGAGTTGAATGGATACAAGAATAATCAAATTTAAAATAAAATATATTAGTTTAACCTATATAATATCTTCAATTAACAAAAGATTATTTCAAAATACCTCAAAGTTTGTCAAACATTTCTTTATAGACGTAGTAGTTGTTGTCTTTTTATGACGGGGAATCCGCAGCCGCTACTCTTCGAGTGCGCACTAGATAAACCATCGGGCTGCACGTAATGGTCTGCAAACTACGCCAAACCACACTAGACAAATCCTGTGTGATAGGCTCAACCAATAAAGTATTGGTAGGGGAAATCGAAATCGTGACTTTTTAGTCCGAGCTCACCTACTCCACCGACTTGACTACGCGGGTGTGACATATTAAAACCCCTATACCCTTCTTTTTAATTAGGGGTGTTGAGTGATTCAGTTTCGGTTAACCGAACCACAATTTTCGGTTAACCGGAATCATAAACGCCCCAAAATAGGAACCACTAACCACACTATTTTAAATTTCGATTAACCGGAACCACACCGATTATATATGGTTCCGGTTCGGTTAACATTAAAAACCATTTTTATTTTTATTTTTATCCGAAAAAAACTGAAATAATCAATTCTAAAATGCTAAAATTAATCTTTTAAAACAAAAATAGTAGACAACAACACAATTAATCCACAAATCCAATAACTATAAGTCAAAATTAATCCATAAATCCAACAATTAAAAATGAAACACAATCACAAACGGAGAATTGATGTGGGGGTAATTAATTTACATAATTGATTAACCGAAACCACATCGATTCGATTCGATTTCAATTAAAACCACTAATCACGAACCTTTTAGACAGACCTATTTTTAATAGCCCTAGACATGTTGAAAAATAGAGACACGCGTGACAAGGAGACTATCCACGAAACTACAAATAACAGCAATCTTGAGGGGTAGTCGATCGATCATGTCGACAAATTAATAAAGAAAAAAAAAACTCCGAAATGGAAATAGAGACCGACTGCGGTCATGAGTAGACACATATGTGATCAATAAAATGGTGCCGCTTGTCATTATTTATCGATTTTATATTGATTTTGTTCCGAGAATTATTATTCCCGTGATGTGTCTTACCTAATACTGGTTGTAGATACATAGATGGAAGGTTCTAGATCCTTCTAGAGATAGTAGGATCCTATTAGATGTCTTACATTATCTAGGAATCCTATGTATGGAAGGACTCTCATTGTAATGCATATATAAAGGTCTCTCTATCAGTGTTATGAATGCAATTGATTGACTAGTATTTACAGTCTTTTACTTTCTCCCGAAACACGTTATCAGCACGTAGTATCTCAACTGAGTAGGAAAAATTCGTCCAAAATCCCGAAAAAAAAAACGCCGCCGAAAACCCTAGCTCCGCGTCCGCCGTCATCCTCCCCAAGCGGCCACACACACACCAGATCGCCTCCTTCCACCGTGAGCGAACGCATGCTCCATCTTCTACAATCGGTCGCCGGACGGCCTTCTGCCTTCGGCCAAAACACCACCGACCACCCTCGCCGTCGGACTTCCGAATTCCAACCTGCAAACCAGAACACGAGTCCGATCCTCGGATTTCCGACCGCGTTCTAGCCGCACCAGATCGGCCACCTACATACCAGACGCCACCGCTGCTCCGATCCCGACCACCGTGGTCAATCCAACACAGCCCGACCGGCCTGCCACCCAGAACCCTGCAATCGCCGGCTTCACCGCGCAAAACCTGCTCCGCGTCGTCCGCCTCAAATCGGATCCCCCAGCCCTGCCCGACCGGCCCAGTTGGCAGACTACCCAGATTCGTGTTGCAGATCCAATCCAGTCGCGGTCCAACACGATTTCTTTAGTGCTCGCTCAGATTGTTACCATCTCAACCATGTAGCAAGAACTACAAATTTAACAGTGAAGATCTGATCCGGGACAGTATTTCTCGATGAAACTGAACGCGAAAGAAGAAGAAAAAAACGAGAGACGAGAATTTCCACGCGTAAATTTTCTGCACAGCGCAGTCGTACTAAAAACATGTTTTCCGATTCGTTAACCGTCGGATCGGTGTGAAATTTTGACAGCAACTTTCCAACACAAATATCTGTATATTCAGCGGTGGAGATCAGATTCCAAGTAGTATTGCGTCGACTGCGCACTGAATGTAAGATTTTTATAAGGAAATTTGGAGATCCGACCTCATCCAATACCGAGCTGCTGCACCGCCGCGCCTGAGTCCTTTTTCGGACGAATTATCGAGTCCAGTAGCCCTATCCGGGCGTTTCTCAACTCTCTATTTTCCTAATTCATGATTCAGTTATCATTAACTTGTATGTTTATGAATCTAACTATGTTTATGCTTTACATGAATATAGGAAAATATGTTGCTCATTATGATGTGCAAGATATGGAGAAAAACCATATTTGTTATCCCGTTCAAGGATCAAAGTAAATATGGAACCGAATATCACGAAAATATGTTGCTCATATGGAGAGAAGCTCCCGTCCAAGGACCAAAGCAAATATGGAACCAAGTACCCGTAAGATTTTATTAAAGTTCCCGTTTTTTTAATTTCTCTCTTTTGAGAATTTTTTTTTTTGGGAATTGGGGAATTGGGTTCTTTATCTCCCACGTTACTTTGCGGTGGATGAGACTATGAGAGGTGGTATCACTCTCGTATGTCGAAGTAAACTGTGTGACGGTCCTGGGGGAGTCACGAATAATTTTTGAAAGTCGATATTTGTGGTTGTTGCATACACCACGTTTTGGGTGTGATTTGACGTCGCCGTTTTGTCGATTTTAAACCAAGAATTGAATAAAATGAATATTGTCGGTAATGGTAAAGTTATGACTTATTCATGATTAGTCATGGAATTGTGACGTACAAATGGGACAAACATTGATTGCGACGGATATGTCGTAGTTAAAATCGATTTGTGACGGAATTGTCACGTTGAATTGAGCGACCACCACGTTGGTCTTGACCCAATCTCATACTTAGAAAACTCCATCTTTCATCTTATTAAAATAAAATATTGCATGTGGGTGTAGTCATGCACCGTCTCCTTGCAATAAGATATATGAAAGAATGTACGAGTAATTCTCATGAATTTTAACATGTAAAGCAATGGCATATTGCGGTAAATACATAAATTCGTTGACCTCGATTATAGTTCGTATGACTATAGGTCCGAATACTTTTCCGAGTATTTGTAAAGGCATATGCCTTATACATTTGACTATGTTTAGTCGATCTTATTGGATGGTCAAGACGAGCTGGTTATGGTATATTCATTATGTCTCATGGTTCAAAATGCTTAATATTGATGCACCGCGTTGCATCCATATAACATGGCTATTATGACGTATACTTGCAAATTGAGAATTAAAATACTTGGTTGATTTGATGCACTTTGGTGGATTTTGTCTACACTTTGATCATGACTAGGCGCATCCTCCTTGGTATTTGTTTATGCTTTGAAAGTTCAAACGGAATCAGTGGTTTTTAAACAAATTTTAGTCACTGACATTCCTACTTTCTCTGCAAGTCTACCAAGTTGGAGTTACCGAAAGGATCATCAATCGAGATAAGAAATCGAACACCCTGCTGCGTTTAAACGCACCTATGGCTGTCATTGCCATGTTTTTGCATCAACACTTATGCCATTGGATATGGTCTCAACCTTGTTTTCTCACTAAACTTGGGAAATACTAAAGCAGCCACTTAAAACATGCACTGTGATCTGAGTTTAATGATCCGTGTGGTGCACAATATATGGATAGAAAGATACAGAAGTTTAGTTTCCAGAACATCTGACCGTTCGTCCATAGACTTCCTAACAAGGGAGTCGTTATGTATACATCAGGAGGAGTATACATGACATGTTATCTTGGTGCGTTGCAATCTTTTCCTCATCAAACCTTTATTTTTCCTGGGGTTTTGTTTTGGTTTGGAATAGGTTTTTACGAAGGCAACATCTTTTGCACCATTGTTGTATTAATGCTCGACACAGGGGGAGTGTTCCGGGAATTATTATTCCCGTGATGTGTCGTACCTAATACTGGTTGTAGATACATAGATGGAAGGTTCTAGATCCTTATAGGATCCTATTAGATGTCTTACCTTATCTAGGAATCCTATGTATGGAAGGACTCTCATTGTAATGCCTATATAAAGGCCCCTCTATCAGTGTTATGAATGCAATTGATTGACTCGTATTTACAGTCTTTTACTTTCTCCCGAAACAGATTTTTAAAATATTAATATTTTTTACATACAGTGTTAAAAAAAATTAAAATTCATATAAAAATCCCTATAAATAGAGACCATATTTTTTATTTATTGCTAAATTGTATTTTTTGGCATTTCTAGCAGTTTTTATTATAATTTATAATTTTTTATTTTACCTTAATTATGTCATTTAATGCTTAAAAAATAATACACAATAATTATATAAAATATTATGGTTGGGTGGTCATCAATAAATCTGGCAAAATTCATGCAGTTGGGTTGAGATAAATATTGATGATTTAAAAAAAAAAATTTAATTAAATATTAAAAAAAGTGGATGGTTGGTCTATTGGGGTGGTTTAAATATACTCTAACTCTTATTTATAATGGGAAAGCAAACAGCTAATAGAATTATGTTCATACGAAGCAGACAACAACAACATCAAGAACCCGAAATGAAGAGAGAGATTAACCAATATATCTCTCGAAGATAAACAACACAATTTAAAACCACAAGAACCATCAATAATCATAATCCAAAGAGGTGGGCAAATTCATCTCATAATCATACATATAAAATCATATATATGATGATAAATATGGAAGTGATGTTATAAGTTCTTGGTATATACGACATGATTAAGATGATTAATGTTGAAGTGTTAGAGGAAATAAGATCCGGATATTTTCTGAAAATTCCAAACATTTTGAAACATTACAGTATGATAGAGCAACTAGTTAGCTTTCTAATAGTTCAAACGGTGAGCTAATCGGAATCCAGATGAGTGAGTTATGACCAAAATGACAAAAACTATACCGTATGTATTCGAATTTGACGGACTCACATGATCACTCACTAAATCAACACATTATGGCATCTATATTTGCCAAAAATCGACGGTGCCTCGATTATTTATTTTCCGAGTTTAGTAATCACCATTCTAGTTGAATGATACATACCTTATGCCTGATCAATATTCTTAAGCAACGTGAACAAGCAACCAATCTTCAATTTGCTCGTACTCATTTTTCAAGCAAAGAAGTAATGAAATTTTCAATAATAAAATTGTTACCAATATTATAATTTTTATAGGATCTTTTCAGTAATAAAATACAAATTATTATTTATACAAAAAGTATATATTATTTCTACAAGATATTTGATAATATTTTTTTATACACGATATTTACGATTTTATTATATATTTTTCATTCTTTGCTTGCAAATATTTCCAATATTATTTTGGAATAATTTAATTTAACAATGGACAACCTTTAACTTCAACTCTTATTTTCGTCATTTCAACGCAAACCTTCAAGGAAAACCATCTTCGTCGAAACTTATGTGCAAGTTTTTAAAAGGACTAAGTGCCATTCTTGACAGGAGACACTTTAGTGAGGAAGATATATAAGAGTTCGGGCATGGGACGTGTCATTATCATAATTAAAAATCACAACTTATTGGGGCATGTGAAAAACTAAAACACACTCTCCTGGTGAATTGTTGTGGGCGAGTTGAAATTGACATCTTAACCCGCACTGTCTCGCTATTTTACGGTGCATGAAATGACGTTATTTGGATAATATATTTATAAAAATTGATAAAGAAATATATTTATTTGGAAGGAATAATTTAATTTAAATAAGAAAAAGAAATATGAAAGTTTTAGAGGTATTAATAATTTTCACACTTTATGGCAAAATTAATTTCAACTCATAAAAAATTGGTATGAAAAATTATTTCGCGAATAACATATAAGGGTGATTTGCATTTTTCTCTATTTTTATCATGTATTGAGGTTCTAATATTCTCTATCTTTTTTTTTAAATAAATGTTTACCTTTTTAACTGCACTTTCAAAATTTATTTTCTTTTACATATTGTACCAATAAATAGAAAATTTTTATATTCATTTGTTGAAAATACTTTCAAAATATTGTTATTGGTGATTTTTATGATATAATTAACAAGTTACTTATGGCCAAAATCTCGTCACCAAAAGAGAAAACGGCATTTATTAAAAAAATATAGATACATAAAAAAACGGCCTTTTCGAGTTCTTCTATTATTGCAATGTTTGGACTATTCTCTCAGTCCCAATTGAAGATGGTACCTTGATAAATGTACATTTTTTTATTTATTACAAGATGTAATATACAAAATAAATATTTTACAATCATTTTTTCCAATTAAGTATCATTTTTTAGTTGATAACTCATTTTGAACCATACATATCCACATAAGTAACAGTAGGAAGAAATGAGTCATTTTGTTGGGACAAAAATATGTTTTAAAGGTATACTTTCGTTTGGGCCAAAATGAGTATTACACTGTTCATATACTATACATCGGCTACTTTTTGTGTTTTATACGTAACTGAAAATATATTCATGTAATATCTTATTAGATACAATTTGATACATACTTTAGAATATTAATTTTTTTATATTTCCAGTAACAAATAACTAAAAATATTAATTATTAGAGTTTTGAATTTGTAAGTGTGAAAGGTAAAATTTTGTAGTTGTAAAAGACAAAAGTGATATATGTGGGCTATTTACAATGTTCACAAGATTATATGTAATAATAATCATTGGGCTTGTCCCAGTGACCAAGGTCTCCCACTTCAAGTGAGAGATCCGAATTCGAATCCTGACGCGAATTTATTTAGGGGCTTATGACTTCTCAGTTCCGGTTGAGGGGCAGGCTGTAGCCTCTGGGGTTATGCTAATGGAACAATTAAATATTGAGAACTTCAAACAGCAGCGTGAGACGTCTGATCTCGGGTGGGATCCCACTGCTGGATGGGTAGGATCCAACACGAAGCAATCATTGAAAGAAGACTGAACTTGGTGGGAACTTGTGGCTGGATAGACTTGGTCCAGCATGAAGCACTCACATGGGGAACGACTTATTGTACCCAGTAGTTGAGGATATTTAAAACCCGGAGAGTTGAATACAAATCTTGTAATTTAACTCGTAGGAGGTCTGTAGTTATATAAAACTCGGAGTATACTTTTTTTAGTTGATAAATAATCCTTTTTGCATCTGATTTAGACCTGGCATTTCGTTCGTATCGTGTATTTTCTTGTACCAAAAGTCCAAACCCGTACACGATACAAAATAAATTTGTGTCATGTCGTGTCGTGTACCGGGTAAATTCGTGTCGTGATTTCGTGTCAGGCACATAATATAAAATAAATATTAAAATATTATTAAAAATAATAATTTTAATATTTTAATATTATTTTTATAGATTTTAGTAGACGAAATGAAACGAATGACAACGAAAAACACATTACACGAAATTTATGAAAATTCACATTATATTTTTAAATTTTAAAGTTTAGTAAAAATAAAATTCATAAAATATATATTTTTATTAAATTAAATATAAAATATTATATTTATTTATTTATTTATTTCGTGTAACTCGTGTCGTGTCGTGTACCCAAAGGGTAAACACAAACCGACACTAAATCTCGGTCGTGTACTTTCATATTCGTGTATTTTCGTATCGTGTACTCAAAGTACAAACCCAAACATTAAATTTTTGTGTCGTTTTCGTATCTTGTTTTCGCATATCTGGTAAATTGCAGGTCTAATAATCTGATTCACGTGGCAAAGAAAAGCCATTGGTTATGGAAAAAGTGCAAAAAGAGGGGAGGGGAGGATCGGAGCAAATTTGGCTAAAAGTAGGCACGACACGAGACTCGCCGAAAAGTACGCACTGCTCAAAAGTAGGTAATCAATTATTCTTTTATTTTTTATTTTTTATTTTTTTGAGGTGGAATATACAGTACTTCTTTAAGTGGCAAATGTGACAAATTTTCAATAATCTGAATATGCATAATTATGAGAAATCCAACTTGGGTTTTCTTTCCCATTTCAACGAGGTCAATCATGACTTTTTTTTTTTCTCTTTCTAGTATATACTGTGATAATTTGTATCAGGGTGAAGGTGTCATAATTATATTAAAATAATTAAATTATCAAATTATCTTGTCAGAAAAAAATTATGTTGGTTTTTGGAAAGTTATCGTCGGTCGACGGTCTGCCGCTAAAAAGAGAAAAGAATGGCGACTAACCGAGAATGTGAGATGCGGATGTTGAATGACCACCCTGCTGATGTCATTACACTTCTTGAGAACGATCGGGCTGGTGCGGTGGCATTGCGACAAATTTCAACCAACACCGTTTAGTTCTTGGGTGTCCCCCTTCCCCTATGAACAAAAAAAAAAAAGATGAAGAGAGACCCGGCATTTAATGCCCATTCCCACAAGTTGATTAAGCCTTGGAATGCATTCAAATGATCCGGCAGAGGAGTCCCGTCTCGATATTTTAAATTCATCATTTGTTTAATGAGGAACAACTTATTATTCCCCGTTTTCCGAGCGTACAATTGCTCGAGCTTGTGCCACAATTCTCGAGCGTCCTTTTCTCCACTAATATGGTTCAAAACATTATCATCAACCCATTGTCGAATATATCCGCAACCTTGGCAATGCAAAATAGTCCACTCCGCGTCGGACTTGCCTTCCGGTTTATCTTTGCTAAAGACCGGTAGATAATAATCCTTCACATATATAAGGTTTCCATATTCCCCTTCCATATGTGGTAGTTCGAACCATTCAAGTTTACCATTCTACTCGTGTTGGCTTCCATCTTACAATTGAGATAATAAACAACCACGAAACAAAAATCATGTGGCTCCGATACCACTTTGTTGGGAAAACAATGACAAATATAGCGTCACAACGAAAAATGCGGAACCTCGTTTGACAATTTCCCAATCTTCAATTGTTACTTCGTGGTTACCGACGAGTAGAGCACACAATTACAACTCGACAATGTAATACAAATGATATACCAAAAGCGATAAATAACGAGACACAATTTTAGCGTAGAAAACCCCTTAAGACGAGAGTAAAAACGAGCACACAATTACAACTTGACAATGTAATACAAATGATATACCAAAAGCGATAAATAACGAGACACAATTTTAGCGTGGAAAACCCCTCAAGACGAGAGTAAAAACTACGGGACCGAAGCCGCTTAAATCCACTAACACCAATACACAATACACAATCGTCCCTAGTACAAACTAGAGGTATACAACACAATCGTCAAATACTTGGTAATAACAATCTTCAAGTATTTGAAATACAACAACAAGATCGAGAAAGAAAAACGCCGTAAATAGCTTACACAAATAGCTAACAAAATAGCCGAACCTCCGGACTCAAAACCTCGATCTACTCCGGTGAAAAGATTTGCCCAATTGCTATCAAGCCCTTGTTAAAATATCACCACGATCCGATCGATACACCTTCGAGAAATCGAACAAGTATTTTCTCACTTTTATTTTCTCTCTTGTGTGTTCTCTCTTGTGTCTCTCAAATGTGGGTGATGAAGTGAAGAAAAACGCAGCAAACATTTGCTAAAGAAGGCCCCGAAAACGAGTGTTGACTTCGGGTGCCGCGGCCCGGATGGTGTGTGCCGCGGCACACTACAAAAAAACTACCCAGGAAGTCGCGGGGGGCCGCGGCCGGGAGTACAACTTCTGCCGAAATTTTTCAGCACATCGACAGGGGCCGCGGCCCAGCGGGCAGGGGGCCGCGGCCCGGAGTACAGGAGCTGGGGAGTTCGGCCAAGAATGGTGTGCCGCGGCCCGGATGTCTTGTGCCGCGGCCCGGAGTGCAGTCGGCTCCGAAAATACTTATATTTCGAAAATAACTCCTACATAAATAAAAATAATTCTGAACCATCGATCTTTTTGTGATCTACGATTCAAATTAGATGTGCATAAAAAATATGTATTTCATGCAATAAAATGACAAGCATCAATTATGCATTATATGCATCAAAATATCGTGTATTAAAACAATGCATTCCATGCATAAATTTCCATGTTAATAAATCTTGATCATCCATTTAATCAAAATTTATGTACCAATTTCATTTTTATTTCTTAACTTAAAACTCATTCTCACCAGAATCACCCTATATATATATATATATAATGCAATTTAAGTTAAGAAATAAGAATGATTTTTATCCATAGATCTTGATAAATGGATGGCGCAGATTTATTATCATAAAAATTTGATGCATATAATGCAATATTTTAATACATTGATATTTTGATGCATATAATGTATATTATAATGCATTGCAATTTTGATGCATATATATAGATTTAGGATCAAATGAGAATGGTTCTTATCCCGCGAATTGCGAATATACATGAGTTTTGTATTAATTATGCATGAAGTATATGCACTTCGTGCATCAAAATTGCATATGCATCAAAATATCGATGCATTAAAATATTACATTATATGCATCACATTTTTGTGAGAATAAATCTAGGTCATCCATTTATCAAGATCTATGAATGAAATTCATTCTTATTTGTTAACTTAAATTGCATTCTCACCTGAACCCACCCTTATATATATATATATATATATATATAAATGGGAGCTTTATTTTCAGAACTCTCTTAAGTGCGAGAACTGCGAGAACTCCTCTAAACCAATGAGATTTTTTTAAATATTAAAAAAATATTATTAATTCAAAAGGGTATTATAGTAAATTACAATTTTTATTACGGGAGATAATCCCTATTGATTATAACCCCTACTATAATCGCCCCTACTGATGATAACATCTACTATATATATAACCCCTACTATATAGTAGGGGTTATGATCAGTAGAGTTGTATGCATTGACATGATGTACATTATGTATTATTAAAAGTACAAAAGGTGGTTCTCGCAGTTCTCGCACTTAACAGAGTTCTGAAAATAAAGTTACACTATATATATATAGACACACACACACACACACTAGAGATTGACACAATAGCAGTAATATAATTGAATCAAAATAATTAAATTACCAGATTACTTGCTAGAAAAAAAATGTTGGTTCCTGAAAATCTATCGACGACAGCGGACCCACGGTAAAAAAAATTAAAAAAAAAAAGATCAATCGCCAGAGGTTCGCCGACCATTGGCGTTGGCCCGCCGGAAAGCAGGCCAACAGTCTGGCGTAAAAATAAAGAAATAGCCATTTGCCGGAGGTCTACCAGCCGGCGAAAAAAAAATAAAAAAAAATTGACCGATCACCAGAGGTCCGCCGACGCGGTATCCCGCCGAAAAACAGGCCGGCGGCCTACCATAAAAAAACAAATAAAAAACGTCCCAATCGCAGGAGGTCCGTCGACCGCAAGCGGTGGCCCATCGAAATACAGGTCGACTGCCTGGTCGGAGGTCCGCCGGCGGTGGCCCACCGAAAAACAGGCCAGCGGCGTAGCGTATAAAAAAAAGAATAACTATCCAGTCGCCAACAGTCTTACCGAAAAACTTACCAGCCGACAGTCCATCAGAGTTCTCCATAAAAAACTTATTTTTTTCAAATTAATTCTTTTTAATTTAATTTACTTTAATATTTTAGGAGCATTTCTTAAAATTTATTATTGTTAAATACTTAATATTGTTATTGCCGACCCCAAAGCATTTTGTAACTAAGGCTCTGATGTTGTTATTGTATTTAACTAGATGTCCTCCCGTGCGATGCACGGCGCAAAATATTAAATATTTTATTATATTAGTAATATGTGCTTGAATTTCAATAATATTGTAATTTTATTAAAAAATATATGTGGGCCAATATACACACACATACACATAAACTATTATTTGATTTGTTTTAATTTATAAATCTAAGGGCACATAGGAAAACCATAATTTAATTAAGTTTAGGCATTTATTTTTCACGTAGGACAATATGAGTCTTATATCTAATGTTATAAATAATAAATTATTATCAACTTTCATTAAAAGTATCCAACCCATATTCTTATTAATATAAATTTCTTTTATATGATTTGGCATTATTATAATTATTTTATTCTTTTACAATCAGAACAAAATAATTCTGAAAAATCAAATAACTGTTGAAGTACAAAAGTATGAAAATAAACTAAATATATATATTTTTTCAATATTCTTATATTTTTATATGGTAATATTTTTAATCATCTAATATATCATTATTATATTTAAATTATTTTATATGTATACTATATGGATGTCAAATTAAAGAGTACGAAGTAAGAATTAATTTGATATATCTTTTTATCAAAAATAAAATTGATACGAAAAAGTTATAATTGTTTAAAGTATTAAGTTAAAAATAAAAGGAATAAAATGAGAGAAAATTTTTAATTGGTAGATATTATATATGGAATAACCCTCTAACTTCCCTCCCAAATTAAATATTCATTTTTTTAAGATTTTAAAAAAAGAAATAATGTGGTGATGACACGTGTCCTTTAAATTTTCTTGCGACTCTCTTTTAATATTAAGTATGGATATTATTATTATTATTATTATTATTATTGAATTCAACACAAAAAGAAAAAAGGTAAGGAAAGGGGAGGGATACAACGGTCTTTTCAAATACACACTACGACGACCAAAAAACATTGTTGCCCTTTATTATATATATATATAGATAGATAGAAAGAGAGAGAGAGAGAGAGAGAGAGAGAGAGAGAGAGAGAGAGAGGGGATTGGTTCAGATAGGAAATGTAAATTTCGTAGGAAATAGAAATGAATATAAGCCTTTGATTGAGTTAGATCAATGGTTGAAATTTATACTCGGTTGTGCTATGTGTGTTACGCGAACTAAAATATGTAAATTAAGTAAAATTGTACTACGTGCTTGTGCTGTTTATGCTACGATGCGATGGAAGATGTGCTAGACTTAACCTATTTAAAATATGTGCTACGGAATAATGAAATATGTGCAAAACTCACTTATTTAAAATCTGTGCAGCATAATAATTCTGATTGTGCTATACACATGAAAGATGTGCAAGACGGACGTATCTTTTTCTATATTACTACACTAGGGTGTTTCTCACCATAACCCACCCTATATATAAATAAAATGCATACCATTGACAGGCAAATAGTATATTCACTGCCAGGTGACGGTTGCATTCAAAGGAACGAAATCAAATGCACATCCAATTACCCTCAGACAACCAATGAAAAATTAGCACCCAAACATGATAATACAGCTATGGTGAAAAAAGAAATGAAAAACAAACCCGACATTAATAATAATAATAAATAAATAACAAAAAGAATAGCATCCAAACAGGAGGTATAAAAAAATAGTTATGAACTCAAAAAAACATACAAATTCCGGTTTAGAAATCCAAATCCACGCGACTCGGAATAGTTACAACACACCACTAAGTTCATCAGACCAAAGATTGCAAATGCATTGTGGTTTCTGATTGAGAACACAACACATACATCACAATACGGCAAAGAATTCTTTTTTCGCACTCGGCTCGAATCAAACATAACAAGTGAAGGTTTTTGCTTTATTTGAATCGGATGAAAAAGGAAAAAGACAAAACACATTATTAGTGTTGTAGTTCTGCTGCCGCGAGTGGCTGAAGGGCTTTCAGAGGATTCGAGATAACACCGTCTATAAGTCCATACTCCTTAGCTTCTTTAGCGCTCATGAAGAAATCACGGTCTGTGTCTTTGTGGATCTTCTCTAGGCTTTGACCAGTGTGATAGGCCAAGTAGCCATTTAAAGTTGCTTTGTGATGTAACATTTCATTAGTCTGAGAAAGAAGATGGTCAATTTTGAGGACGAAGAGAGCCATCTTTTTTTTTTTCTATAAGACCGTCTTACGGGATACAATCCGTGACGCATAGTCTCATCTTTAATTATTTTAATTACTTTCTTCAGTTTTTTTTTGTTGGGGGGGGGGGTCTTCTTTTTTGTTACTTTAGTTTTTTTTAGGGTTTTTAATTCTCATTTTTTTTTTTTAGTTTTTTAGGGTTCTTTTTAGTTTCTATTTTTATTTTTATTTTAAGATTTGGTTTTAGGAGGCCGTATTTCGCATCAAAATCTACAACACAGTCTCATATGAGACCTATACTAAAAAGCTCAAGGCAAATATATAGTATATAGTATATACTATATGGAATGTGAATATAGCTATAATTTACCTGAATCTCAATTTCACTCTGTGAACCTTGTGCTCCACCAAGAGGCTGATGGATCATTACCCTGGAATTCGGTAGACTATATCTTTTTCCTTCAGTCACCATCAAGATGAAAGGTATATTATAGATTTAAAAGAAAAGCAAGATATCAGCAAGCAAATATCAAACTTAATAGATGAATTAAATCATATACCTTTTGTACCAGCACTCAGAAGAAAAGCTCCCATACTACAAATCAACAAATGGTACCGTCAGCTTAATTTACAAAGTATTTTCATATATTAAAATTCATAAAAGTGGGAGAATGCCAGAGCTGAAGCACAAAGTTGAGCATTTATTAAGAGTTGGAAAAGGAATTTGCAGCAAAATATAGCAGAGGACATTATCAACTATTTCGACTTAGAGTTGAAAAAACAGAAGATATTAGTAAGGTGGGTGATGTCTGCAATTCTACCGTATAACTGCTGATGCATGCTGAAGCTAAAGACAAGTACTAATAATCCAAAGATGTCGCAAATAACAGCTTGAAAAAATCTATTCATCAAAAAATATAAAAGGAAGATAAAGCTGCAGCATTTTAAGGCTTGTATATTTTTGATAACTACAATCCACTGAAAAAGAAAACAATTCAAGTGTTCCTTTTTTTTTGGAGGGGTATGTGGTCGGCCTGGGAGGGGGTGGGGGAATCAAGACAAGCTGCAGAATACAAAAACTAGAGTCGAGGTATCTGACCTAGCTGCTAGCCCGACACATACAGTTGAAACATCAGGCCTGATATGCTTCATTGTGTCAAATATTGCCATACCTAAAACAAAAGATAAAACATAAGATATCTGAAAACTCAGCCACTTGAAACAATGATACATAACAAGATGTATTACCAGCTGTAACTGATCCACCTGGAGAGTTCACATACATGAGTATATCCTGATCAATTACACAACAGATTGATCAGTGAAGTATTCACCTACATGATGATCTGTGATACAAAATAGCATCTTAGACTATGCTCGTGCAATCGATTTGCAACTCACAATCCATCTCTCGCTCTTCTATGTGGAGCAATCACAAGATTGATTAGACAAAATGCAAAAGATAAAGATAACATTCCACGTACGAGGCAAAATCAAAATAAGTGCAGGCAAATAATGTGAAGGCTAATCTCAGGAACTGAAATAAAAATAGATCCAACATCTATAAAGATGATAGATTTGAGTTAATCAGTTAGCAGTGTGATTCACACAACCCTTGTTCTCAATGACCTACAACATGCATATTCTATATGCAGCCTACTATGTTCAAGCATAGGAATATATACAAACATAGAACTGTAACCCTGAAGTTGATCATGCAGATCAACTAAAAGTGAGAATGAAATGAAAAGATTACATCTGAAAGAAAGAAAAAACAAAGAGAGAGATACACCTTAGTAGGATCCGCAGCATCAAGATAGAGTAACTGAGCAACAATTATGTTTGCCATGTCATCCTCCACAGCTCCACCGCATCGTATTATCCTCTACAAGATAAATGAGTTGCAACTTCAACATGAACGTACAAATAACCAAGATTTCAACTCAATCAAACAAACAGTCTCACATATTGAAATAGCTGGTTGACAACACTCGTAAAACCCTCTTGCACCATCGGAGGTGGACCATGTGCCCCTTGTGCATATGCTGGAAAGTATGGCGAGGATGGAACTTGCAAATCATCCCTGAAACCAATATATTCCCACTATCCCCATTGAAATATATACTTCTTTTGCTCGGATAATGTGGACTCACACTAGATTTTAAAGTAAACAACTGTGATTTTTGACAAATTTACTATGCCACCATGGTAAATGCCAAATCATTAAAACTGCATATAAAATTACCAGCCTAAACCAAATTTATTTGTTTGCTTATTAATAATCATTTATTTTCATTACTTTGGGAGGGTTACGATGAATTGAAACATTCCTATACAATAAATAGTTTTTTATTTTCTGGATACAACCATCCAAATGCTCTTGAAACAGACTAACCAAATCAGAAGCAGTTAAATTAGAAAGAGAGTCAAAATGAAAGGGGAAACAACACAAAGACATTAATCTGGAATCTAAGTCGTATTAGGTAGTACACCTAACAATTCGTCCTCCAAAACCGGATAAAAACCATATAAACCTTACCTAATCGACCAAATACCATTTCGTGAGCTCTTTTCCGGAGCATAAAACCCTGGAGCGCGCACAGACTGCACGGACGAACACTTAAGATCCGATTTATTCAAATTCCGGAAAAACTCATCCCTGTGATGGAGGCTTTGGAAAGGGAACGAGAGTGGCTTCGACTTCGAGGAGGAGAGAAGCGAGGAGCTAGGGTTTGGGGAAGAGAGAGAAAGTGGAGATGAGTTAAATATAAGAGAAGAAGAGACGCATGAATGCGCCATCTGTGGGAATTGGAAAACCGGCGGTGGTGCAGTAAGCGGGGAAGGTTAACGGCGGCAATACTGTGACTGGGAAGTTGGAAGAGATTGTGTTCGTAAGAGATAGTTTCGCCTTTTTACGGGCGGGGCAAAGGCCCGAGGCAAAAAATGTGTAATATTTTTCACCCACAACCAAAATTAATAATAATCTATGAATTTTTAAAAAAGTTGACAGTAATAATGCACAGACATCGTAGAATCTTGTAAAGTTAATGGAGAGTTTTCGAATTTAGAAATAGATTTTTAGAAATCCTTCAAAATCTCATTAATTTTGGTGAGATTTCAAAACTTACAGAAAAAACACTAACAAATCCATCAAAATCCACCATTTTAACGAATTCAAAAAAATCCATGAATTTTTGAATACCCTCAGATTTTAATGGATTGTTTTAAATCCAGGTTGAATACACCAAGATTTTAAATGACATTTTGAAATCCTAATTGAATACACCAAGATTTTAAATGACATTCTGAAATCCAAATTGAATAACTCAAGATTTTAATGGATTCAAAACAATTTAAATCGAATACCCTATTATTTCTAAAATCCAAAAAAATTCCCACAAAATCTCAAAGTTACATTACATATGTTATTTGACACGTTTGGTAATTTAAAAATGATTTTATATTAATTTATCCACATAGATGTGATAGAAAAAAGGTTAACGAAATTTTCATCAATTAAATCATTAGATAAAGAACTAAACCCATGAATCAATATCAAGACAAATATACGATATGTAAACTTGCTAAAATGACAAGATAAAATCGTCGTCCACCACCTGTGGCTTAGGCCGTGGATTCGAGTCACTCGGCAATAAGTTGGGGAGAGATTTTCTTTCATTTTATCTGATTCGAATTTTTCTTATAAAACTAGATGCAATTACAAAATAAACATGCTAACATCATATAATTATATTATATTGCATTCCTCCGACAAATTTGTTCCTATATTTTCTTTTTCAGTATGTCCCTCAAGTTTATTCTTATACTATTTATGAACATCAATTAATTTAACCCTACACAAATATGAGACTCATTCTCCATTCACATTGCACTTCACAATACACTCGATACTTCGTTTGTCCCAATTATATAGGCTTGTATTCTTTTTTTGGATGTCCCAAATATATAAGTTTGTTTCTATAAATATCAATAATTTTCTAGCTCGTTTACTAATAGACCCCTATTTAATACTTTGATTTACTCTAGTATTTAGGGTATGTTTGGATGACCACTTAATCTAGATTATAATCTTAATCTAGATTAAAGTTGGTCAAATAATCTAATTTGACCTTCAAAATCTTGTTTGTATGGTGCTAATTTAATCTAGATTATAATCTTAATCTAGATTAAATTCAAACGTTTTCGAATATAGCTTTCAACCCAAAGCTACCAGATTTTATTTTTTCATTCCGATTTTACCCTTAATGTATATTATATATATATATATAATATACAGATTTTATTTTTTCATTCCGATTTTACCCTTAATAAATGTTTGTATAAAATTTGTATAATAATATAAGTGATAACATAAAAAAACCTAAAATACCATTAAGTTGAAAACAAAATAAATAATAATATTGGATAATGTCAAAGAATAATAACCAACATAAGAGTTAATATATAAATATTAAGGTTGTTTTTGTAATATATAATATAACAATAAATATAAAAGATGTACCTTTATGTCATTTTATAAATTTTAGCTAGTATGATAGCATAGCTAGTTTTGCCAAACACGTTTAAATACAATAATCTAAATTATCATACTGCATCTAGATTATCAATTTTCAGCTAGATTATCTGATATAATCTAGATTATTAGTTTTCAGCTAGATTATCAACAATCAGCTAGATTATCAGTTAATGCATCCAAACATACCCTTATACATAGACCTGGCAAACGGGCGGGCCCGGCCCAAACGGGCCGGGCATAAAACGGGCGGGCCTTTTTTGGGCTGGGCCAAAAAGGCCCGGTTTTTCCTGGGCCAAAATTATTAGGCCCGTGGCCCGGCCCGCGGGCCTCGACTTTTTTTTTTTTTTTTGAAATATTAATTCTGAAATAAATATACAAATATTTTTCGATCCTTAATTATTATATTATTCACTATACTATCACAATCAGATAAATAAATATACAATTATTTTTATTTGATAATTACATTATTTACTACACTACCATAATTAAAAGACAAATATACAAATATTTTTATTTGATCATCATATCATTTATCACTACTAATTTCTTATAAAATCATAAAATAATATTATTATTGATATGAGATACTACAAATAATCACAAAGTCCCAAAATAAAATAAAATTACATCAATAATTAACATATAGATGTATTATAATCTAACAAACAAGAAAAAAAATTAAATATTATAATTACACATAACATAAAAAAAAAAAAAAAAAAAAAATTGGGCCGCGGCGCCATGGGCCTCTATGGGCGGGCCAAATGGCCGGGCCAAAGGCCGGGTTTTGGGCTAATAATATGCCCAACGCCCGCCCAAAACGAAGCGAGCCGGCCCGCGGGCCTGGACCTATTTTGCCGGGTCTACTTATACATCATTAAACAACAAATAGTGTAATATTAGGAAGTTATTTTTATAATTTTCTTTTTCAATACATTTCTTAATAATTGTGAAAATCTTATAATTTTCTTTTTCAATGCATTTCTTAATAATTGTCAAAAATCCAACCAGCCTATATAATTGGGACGGAAGAAGTAATTTTCTTTTATTAAAATCCAAAAATTTTCAAGCACAAATTTATGGAACATAATGGGTATATACATAAACAATTAAACAGAAAAATATTATTATTATTATAGTTATATAGTCAATATATTTACATAACTAGTCAAATATTTCTATTTTTAATTCTTCTAGTAAGAGCAAATAAGAATTGGAACCCTCATTAAAACCATAAATATGAATAATGTGTGATGTGTGTTGACATTTCTTTTTTGGACTTTAGTTCTTTAAGCTGAAGAGATATTGTTGGCAACATATGCAAAGATCCAAATGCAACAACAGGAACCAGCACTGTTCCGTCCATGGAGAGACCCCATGTAGTGCATCCCCTGCTGGATGCACTACACGTGGCGTGCATCCGGCAGGTGATGCACTACATGGGGGTGTACCATGGACGGTGCCGAACCAGCACACCAGGAGGATTCAGCTCACCATTCCAACAAGGCAAACAAACATGGTAACAATTCACTATCAGAACTTTAACGTTCTTCGACGAATGTACCAGCTACCAAGGGAGAAATGAAACTCAGAATAATAATAATATCGGCATCGTCGCTATAACAGATGCGAATAGGAACCATCATAAATCCTGCTACTTTTTCCTGCCTGCCGTATGCGAGAGGAAACTCGGGAGACGATAACTACATGAGCGAAAATGCTTTCCATTATATGGAATTCACTATTCCGCCACAATACTAGCAGCAGGCCCTCCCAGTTCGTAATTTCTCATTGATTGCCTTGTAGCACTGGAGACTGCAAAGAGGAAGCTTTAACTTGGAATCGCGGTACTTATAATCATTGGTACAGAAGGGACCCGCGCACTTCTCACGTGGAGGAGGATAACTGAAATTTCAAAATGCATCACTAAATTAGGGTCATTTAATTGATTCACTGCTAAAATTTCACCAAGCCCTGTTTAACCGGTATACAATAAAACCTCGATAAATGAATGTTTATAAACGAATAAACTCGCCAAATGAATAATTTTCTCCGGTCCCGACTTGGGCAAAGGGGATAAATGAATAACCTCGCTAAATACATTAACGAATAATTTTTTTTTGAATTCTTAAAAATCCCATGTAAATATAAATGAATAATCATTAAAATCCATAAGATATTTATATATACCCTAAAAAACAAAATTATTTCTTAGAATAAATTATTAACCAAGCCATCAAATTGAATATTAAGAATAATATAGTAGAATGAATTATTGACGAAACCAAGACTTTAGAACTATATACTATGTAGTTTGCAGTGTAGGTTAGGTCGATTTTCTTAGTCTCCATACTTAGAATCTTATTGGTACATGGTCCATGTACTAGCCTATATACATATATGGTGCATGTATTCCTAATATAGACTCTAAGTATTTCATACATAGAATCTTATTAGTACATGGTGCATGTACTTGGTCTATATACGTATTTGTACATTATATGTAAAATAATTAATCATATGAAAAAATAAAAATGTAAAAATACTATCTAGATGAATAAAAATTCATTTATCGATATAATATATTCATTTATCAATAAGTAAATAACCTCACTAAACGAATATTTTTTTGTAGTCCCAAGATTATTCGTTATCGAGGTTTTACTGTATTACAATCACTCACATTGAGTTTATTTATTTTTATCAGATACCCTTATTGAGGATGCAATTTGTAAAATTGAAACTAATATTCTTTTGAAAGATAAAAGTTGCAAAACATAAACCAGTATCAATGGGTATTTGTAATTTTCAGATGAAGCTCGTTTTTTTTTTGAAGCCAACCCCCCCACCCCCCACCCATCCCCCCACCCCCCGGAGAGAAGGAGAAGGAGAAGGAGAAGGAGGAGGAGGAGGAGGAGCAGAAGAAGAAGAAGAAGAAGAAGAAGAAGAAGAGAAGAAGAAGAAGAAGAAGAAGAAGAAGAAGAAGAAAGGTGGACATACAAAGGCATTCTTTACCTGCAAGAGTTGGATTCGAAAAATTTAGGCAAGCCCATTTCATGTGGGAATGTTACAGTGGTCCCAGCGGGTCCTATGACCGTCCGAATGGTGTTTGATGCAAGCATTTGTGCATGAGCCGCCTTCTCCTGTTTTCATTTTTTTTTAATGAGCAAAGATAGTGGTGGTTAATTTCTTATTAAAAACATGTCTAGGATATTATGTTCTGAATGTAAGCACATAATACCTGTGCCAACTCTTCCTGACGCTTCTTCACCTTATCTTCTCTCTTCTTCCTACTGGAATCTTGACCAAGTATCTTCCTAATTGCCTCAGCCTAATTTCAAAGAAAACTGCTTATTGTCCATTTCAATACAGCTTTAAGAAAATCTAAAATAAAAAGGGACATAACAGGAAAAGTGAAAAACCTCTGATTCACGGGCTGCTTTCTCATTCTGCATTCGCCGCCTCTGAGCAGCCTCAGCTTTCTTCAGTTGTTGCTCCACTTCGGATAATTTTTCCTTTTGCTCTGTCATACAAATTTAGGAGATTTAAGTTAGGAAAGGAAAGGAAACACCTAGGAAGAGATAAAAATCATTAGACAGGAGTTTTTTTGACTAACTTCGAGGTGGGGCTGGTGGCAAACCATCCGGAAACTCAATTTGACTAGCACCAGATGCAGAGGCATCTTTGCTTAGAAGGGCTCGTTGACGAGTCGTAAGAGCCATTTCCCTTTTATTTTCCGTTTCTAACTCCGAAAGATCCTTTTTTAGTTTTTTCTTCTTTTTCCCTTCAGGATCACCATCGGACAATGGTTCTTCTTCATGACCATAATCAATGTCCCCGGATCTGGATTTCCTACCGAGCCCCCCAACATCTTCCAATTTACCTCCCTTGTTCATTTTTCTGGTCGGTTGTGCCTCCAAGTCCTTGTATCCAATCATCTTTGAAGACTTGAGTTTCTTCAAGTACCGGATCTCATCATCTACATCGTCTTCATCAAAATCAGCATCCAAAACTCGTTTTTTAGGCGCCCTTTTGCTCTTACGAACTGAATCTGACTTATCACCTTGCTTCTCAAAGGAATTATTCCTTCCAGACGTCCTCCCCATATCATCCTTCCCTATACTGAAACTACCTTTTGAGAAGTCCTTCCACGGGATCCCTTGCAAGCCTCTTTTCTTATCGTGAGGTGGAGAACAATGGTCATCGGAAATTTCCTAAAATGATAAGAAACATGCAGAAATAAAAAAACTCAGTCATTCGCAAGTGGAAAAATCTATTACTACAATTATTAGAGTTAAATGCAGGAGATCTTTTCTGCCGAATAAATAGTAAAACGAGCCCTGGGTCCACTAGGTATGTCAGCATTGTATATAGTCCGAAAATACCTAATAAAGAATTTTGCATTTTCATAACCATCAAGCAATCAACCTGAATATTTTAAGACGGCAGTTAAATTTCAGGTATTTCAAATCTTTCCAGGATTAGCATATATATGAACATCATAATGAAAACAAATGTTTGTTTCTGGGCAATTTGTTTGCTAAATTGCTACTTAATTAAGTCATTCGTAATTTTATTTGCTAGATGCTGAAACTCAAGCTACAATGGCTCGGCAATTTACTCCTAATCTCATAGCTTTAATTTTGTGAGAAAAAAAAAAAAGGAATGTCAGCAAGCCCTTAAGAATAGGAGTAGCTTGTGCCAAATTTAACTATTCCGCATAAATAAAGACCATGACCTAGGTAACACCAATTCCAGAACAAAATATGGGTATGCAAAGAGGTTAAAGGTCACAACCTGAGGAATCATCCTCTGCCGTGGACGAGCATTAATATCAGCAGACTGCTTGGCCGTTGCCAAAGACACACTACCTGATGCCCCATTGGAACTGGATTTGGTTTGAATTGTGCGAGTAACACCACCAACCTTCAATTTAACTTTTTTCACTCTAGGCTCACTTCCTGCCGCATCTGATATACCATTACCAAAAATCGCATTTGATCCACTGTCGGATCCACTAACTGGTAAAGACCTTGATACACACTGATTGAGATTGAACATTTTTCCTCCTGAGTAGCCATCCCCATTGTTCTCATCACTTGATACCTTACTCATATCATCTGAAATTGGAGTTGATGGAATAGGGGACTGATCAGGAAGTGTCTCAGGTCTAGGTCGACGTGAAGTTTGGCTTCTTTTTCTTTTAACAGTGACTCCAATACCATCCAACTGAGGAACCCGAGGCTGATTCATTTTCTAAACAAGATTTCCAAGAGTTGCACCAATGGATGTCTCTGCAAAAGATGTTCATAATTCAACAATTGCACCAGACTAATACACAATAATATTAATACAGAGCATAAGAAACACAACAGTATTCATTATCAATTCCACATGCAACAAATAAAATACTAATAATATACTTGAAAAAGAATACTTCAGCGCCTTCACTACCTGATAGAAGCACGGCAGATCATGCTGATTGAACTGTGCGAGCACACGTAAATAACAAATTCCATAATTCCATGTTTGCAGGGCGTAAATCAAATAGGGATACCAAAATCACAAAACTCAAAACCCCAATGAAACACAATCACTCGATACCACCCAAAATATTCAGAGAGCCAACTCGAACACGTTACCTACAGGCAATTGCCGCGCACAGGCATAATTCACCACAAATTCAGATGCCAAATTCATTCCCGACCCACTAATTCAACAAAATTCATAACATCCTACCAGGATAAAACCACTCAATTGCCCCGCACAGGCATAAAATGCTAAAACAGAAGAAGAAAAATCGAAGAAACATAACTTACCTTCCGATAAGACAGGCGGAGAAGAAACAATAGCACGAGAGAGAGGGAGAGACGAAAAGAGACAACAGAAGCTATAATTGAGGGCAAGTGATAACCGTTCGGTGAATAAATAGATACACACGAGCGTATGTATTGTAGAGAGAGAAAGAAGGAGATAATTTAGCTTTGTTTGGACTTTAGGTATTGGTGTTAGGGTTAGAGAAGATAGAGAGGGTAGTGGAGTTGAGATACGGGTTACTATAGTAGTAAAGAAGACTCCCAATTTCTTCTCCATTTTTTTTCACGCCTGTGTCAAATTTTTTTGGATGTGTTTGTTTCCGGGTGGGGGGTATTTGGACTCGGTTGCACAACTCAGTTAAGGTCCTGGCGAGTTGACTCGACTCCTCAACCTTCTTTGTCCCTTCAAATTCAATTTTTCCTCCCTCTTCAACAATTTTATGCTGCAACAATGTGCGCAGGATAACACCACCACCCCCCACCCCACCCCCACCCGGTTATCTTAGTGAGATCTCGCCCCGTCCCGTGCACGTGCAAGTTATCTTTATTTTTCTTATGAATTGGAAAATACTATGTTTCTTTGAGCCGTGACTAAAATAATCAATTTTTTACTATCAAATTATAAAATTTACGAGTTATAATTTTTTTTTACAATTCAGTTTCTAGGCTTACACCTAATTATGTAATAGTTTCGTTTTCTCATTATTGTCACCAAATTAAATCGTGGGATGTGCACGAACTGACTAATGTCTCATCGGATTCTGCTGACGTACAACCAGATCCTCCCAGGTAAAGAGAACATGAAGTCATCCCTCCAAATCGAACTCACACGGATGATATTCGGATGGCGTCCCGCTAAAAGCCTTAATTAGGCAGATACGCCTAAAAGATTTTTAAGGTGGAGGCAAGAGGGATAAAACCCCTGACCTCCACCCCACATGAGTTTTTACACACATGTGGCCAACTGGGCTAGCTAGTTGGTTCAAGTTATAAACTTTTATGTATAAGAGTAGTAGTTATTTGTAATAGGGTGAATTTCATCGGGCATTTTTATTAGATGTTTTAATTATATTTTAAATTGTGTTGGGTAAACTTTTTTAAGTGACTGATTCCACCGCACTGCGGCCCCATACTCCATGAACTTCCCTCCGGCCTGGCCCTACGGGTTAATACAGTTTGGCCCTACGCGTATGGAGATTTTTTTGGAGAAATTCAGTACCACTATTTGTTGGTAAGAGGATTCGAACACGGAACCTCAACCAACAATGTTCGAGTCCTTTACCACTAGGGCAAAGGCTCTGGACATAACTGTGTTGGGTAAACTTTTTTAAGTGACTGATTCCACCGCACTGCGGCCCCATACTCTAGAAACTCCCCTACGGCCTGGTCTTACGAGTTAATACCGCTTGGCCCAACGCGTATGGAGAATTTTTTGGAGAAATTCAGTACCACTATTTGTTGGTAAGAGGACTCGAACATGGAACCTCAACCAACAATGTCTGAGTCTTCTACCACTGGGGCAAAGGCTCTGGACATGACTGTGTTGGGTAAACTTTTTAAGTGACTGATTCCACCGCACTCCAGAAACTCCCCTCCGGTCTGGCCTTACGGGTTAATACCGCTTGGCCCTACGCGTAAGTAAAATTTTTTGGAGAAGACCATATTTGTTGGTAATAGGACTCGAATACGAAACCTCAACAACAATGTCTGAGTCCTTTACCATTGGGGCAATTTGGTACTCAATAATTCAATAATTACATTTATGTTATTTTTTTCCTTTTTGCATTGACCAATGAGTGAAATCAGAACATTATCTTATTTTCTTATTTTGAAAAGATATCCTTCATATTTTTCCTTATCGACTTAACCCTTTATCTTCCAATATTATTTATTATTTGATTTTATTTTTAATATCAACAAAAATAACTTAAATAAAAACACATATTTTAGAATAAAAATAAAAACACATTATTTTGAAAGAAAAATTATAAACAGAAAAAGAATATTCTATTTTATTTTTTTATTTTTATTTTCAGTTAGTAATATCCTAAGAAACACATTATTTTAGAAGAAAAATAAAAGCAGAAAAAAAAATACTCTTTTTGTTTATTTTATCTGTTTGTATTTTCGGTTAATAAAAATTTTAACAAACACATTATTTAAAAAAAAAAGAAAAACTAAGAAAATATTCTTTTTTTTATTTTATCTTTTTCTATTTTTATTTCCTGTTAAAGAAAAAAATAAAAAACAATTATTTTAAAAGAAAAACAAAAATAGAAAAAACTTCTTTTTATTGTTTTTGTTTTTATTTTCAGTTCCTAAAAAATTTAAAAAATAGATTATTTTAAAAGAAATGTGAAAATTGAAAAATAAACTCCTCAATTTTGAAACAAATTTAGTGAGTGCGAAATTAGTGTGTAGAAATAAAAGATTAAAGTTGGTCATTTAAATTAAATTTAATAAGTTAAGAGTTAAAGTGAGATATGAAATGACATATCCTGTTGAAAAATAGAACATTCCTGACTAACTTATTAGTGAGAAGGTGTATAGATAGTTAAAACAAGACAATAGTCTACTCTAGTGGACTGAAACAGTGAAACACACACGTGTGCGCTGCCGCCCGCCGGCTCGTGCTCGGACTTGAGTTGTAGGCGACTTAGGCCTTGGCCTTGGGTGGCTTGAGTCTTGTGGCTTGTTACTTGGAGCTTGGGCTGAAACTATAATAGTTTTGCAGCCACTCAACAAAATAAAAGTTTAGACTAGTGAACTAAGCCCAACGAATCTTCTGAAAGGTGACTCTTTAACTGAAAAGCGCGATCACAACTCGAGTTATTGCAGGCTATGAATGTCATTATGGCAATGGTTGATTCCCACATGATGGAGTGTCATTGGAGCATGTAAAAGGGGCCTCATGTATTCCATTTCTATATACCAACACAAGCATTCAACTATTGCAACATATATTTTTTTGGTCATGTCATGCCGAGTTTTTAACACATACCAGCTTGCGGGATATCTGAATTTCAGAGAGCATATAATTCAAAAACTTTGAAGCAGTTGTATCTTGAGTCGGCTGCCCTTATATAGGGGTAAAATAGTCTTATGAAAAGAGTTTGTCTAGCATCTATGTTCCTATTTGTTCGGGGATTTTATTTTCAGTAGTTTGTAATAAATAGTTTGTAAATTTGGATTTTGTTTTCAGTCAAACGTTGTTGGAATACTGTTGCACCAGCAATCGTAAGAATAATTTTTGGCTTTATTGCAATTTCCAATGGCGTTAATTATTGATATTGACATGAAAACTCAATTTGTAGGTATTGTCATACAATCTGTTTCGATAAAATGATATGGAATTAACAACTCAAATTGTAGGTATAGACATGAGGAATTATTTTGATGGAATACATTGAAACGACCATTCAATTGGTAGATATATAAATCAAACTGACAATTCAATTTGATATTGGACGTCTAGAAGAATTATGTTTTTCCCCTTTTTGGACATGATCCCACTTAGTTTCTTACACTTTAAACCTTATCTTCTTTTTTTTGCTCAGAAATAAGAAAACAAGAAAAACTACAAAGTAGTGGAAGGGCCTTCCACGCCCTCGATGTCCTTCATCATCACTGGGAGAATGGCGGGCGGGGGTTTAGTCCAAAGACGAACTCCCAACTAGGGGTGTTCATAACCGGGTACCCGGTTTTTCGGGTACCCGGTTATGCGGGTAATGAAAAATTCGGCCCTTGACCCGATCCGAAAAGTCGGGTACCCTATTTTTTTGGGTCGGGTCATGTTGGAAAAATCGGCGTCAGTTGTTATAAAACAACAAATAGTTTTCCCTAGCAGAAGGTGCGGAAACAAGTTTGTATGAACACACACAAAGAACACCCCAATCACACACAAAATATACTGAAAATAAAATACACCAGTATTTAACGTGGAAAACCCTCTTGTTCGCTAAATTTTTAACCAATCCGCAAGTGTACGGAAAATATGTAGAAAGCGGCGAGCAAGGTCGTATTCCACAGAGACTAAATATTTTTATTGTGTTGAGTATTAGATTGTAGTATTCTCGACTTATCTAGACGATCGAAAGGTAAAATGGACGATTAAAGAAATAACATACAATAATCACAATAAATTAAAACGATTGAAAATATCCGAATGGAAGCGAATTGCAAGAGTTTAGAAAGGTAGATTCCAAGGCTAGGTTTCCGTTGATTACTAAATTTAGTCGGGATTGGTTTCAAAAGGTTCTAAGTGCGTTTCTAAAATGACGATCACAACAATATTCTAAAGTCCCTCTCGAGATGCATTAAAACGTAGATTAAACAACTTGTAACAACGTCTCCGTTTACTATAAATTATCTAACTCCAAAATGTTCATAAGATTTAGATATCATCATAGTTCATCACCGATTTCTCAATCTCGTAATTTACTACGCCAAATACAAACCTATTAATGCCCTCTTCTCTCGAATTATGAGCAATTAAGTTTAACATGTAAAAACATTGATCAAGTGTCTAAACATGAATCAAACCAAGTATTTGATAAAGAAATCACACTAGATAAATATAATTATCAATCCCTCAAAATCATAGTAAATCAACGTACTCCCATGCCCTAATCTAAAGAGTTTAGCCGACATGGAATTGAAAGGAAGATAGATAATCATCATGTTCATGCTAATAAAAACAACAAAATGAAGAAAAGATAGGAAGAAGATAAAACTCGTGGTGTGTCTTGATCGATCCCTATTGAAACCTTTCAAATGTTCTTGAAGTGTTCTTCAAGAATTTCTTCAAAACCTCCTCTTTTTGAATCAAAGTCTCTTGATCTTTTGTTATTTTCTCTCTAATCTCCCATATCTCAGATATATCCTCTCTTACCCCATCAATCCCTTTTATAAAGATAAAGCATCCACCTTTTCCACCAAAATCTCTCAAAATGTCAAAAGGAGATATTTCATCGAAAAGTGACACGGCCGTGTCAAATGACACGCCCGTGTCATAGTATGCTCAAAAGCTCAAAAGTCGGCCGACAGTGACTCGACCGTGTCAAATGACACGGCTGAGCAAATGACACGACTGTCAAATGACACTACCGTCATACTTGACGAAATAAGCACAAACGGCTGGTAGATAGACCCGACCGTGTCAATATGGCACTGGCCGATAATGACACGGCCCGTGTCGATTGACACGGCCGCTTGTGTCGGCTCGCTTTGTTACCGCTTTGACTCCGATCTCTCGTTTCCGCATTGCTTGATATGTATTGGGGTTGAGACTTCGCTTGCTTGATTTATGTCCATGAAGTACCTATAAAATCAATAAAACGTACCCAGCGTGATCGAGTCCAATAAACATAATACGAGTATAAACGACACGATTCTACACATTTTAGGATCTTAAAACCCGGAAAATTGATGTAAATATATGTGTAAAAATGAGTGTTATCAAAATCCCCCAAACTTGAACGTTGATCGTCGAGCAATGCACTTTAAAATAACCACTCTTAAGGGAACTCGTCCCTCAACATACCTCAAAGGATCATTTTGAAAATTTATCAATACGCCTCAAGAAATAAATAAGTCGAGTTCTATAAAGTATTCAAATCTAAGGTGCTTCCTTAACATCATAGCTAATATTTGAATAATACGAACCTCGCGGTCAAGTGTATTCCCTCACTCTCAAAGTGTATAAAGGGATAAGTAACGCTCAAAACTCATTCAATGAAATAAGAATCCCCATAGGCTTGCCAATCGTCTACATCTCTACCACTAGTTGTGCATGCAAATTTGGTGAATCAAAAAGGACTTTAATGGTTGTATTGTAGGCTTTTTTGGGGGTAGGATACATATGGCTTAAAGTGACTTGACTTGAGCAAATTAGAACATTATCTCCTCAATCACTTCGCTCAATTAGAAACTCCATAATCCTTTAGGATTTTGTTTCTTCCAACCCCTTGATTTGAATATCATGGCACTAAGTAGTTTTGAAAGTGAAAATCACAACCTTATTCCTCTTTATTGCTTCATACATCTCGTTTCTTTTGTGTCCACCATTTTTTTTTTTTTTTTTTTTGTGGTGGACAACATCATCATTAAATCGCACCAATGTTCTTTCAAATTTATTTTGATAAATCATTGCATTTCGAACCAACAATCTTCCCCGTCGCCTCCACATATCTTTTCATTCTTTTGCCAATTTGTTCTAAGTAGCTCAAGTATAGGGACAAAAGTTTATAATGGAACGGAAAGCTCATAATGTGGTTAACAAGAAATAGGCTTTAAGCTCAATCGGGCTAACTAGGGAAATAAAATTTTCGGGTTGGCCACAAGGTTTGAAAGGTTGTCAAATAAAAATTGCCTTAAATCATTTTCACTAATTTGCAAGCACTCTTGTAGTTTCGAATAAGATACTGTGGCAAGTTCTAGAGTCTTAAAACATGAATGGAACACTCGACAATGAAACTTGCATATTTAATGATGCACGAAGGCTCAAAAGCTCACAAGTTAGATTTGTTCATATTTCCAAGAGATTAGGCTATTTATTCAATTTCACACCCTTTTGATTATTGTACAATTTTTCCTCTTCAAATTATCCTCGATTTGTATATCAAAATAATGTAATAAATCCCGAGGCATCCAAGACAATAGTTCATTCTTTCGAGTTTCATCAAAGTTCATCATCATCAAAACACACCAAGTTCGAAATAAAACACACCAAAATGAAACACACCAAAGTAAACAATTCAAACCAAAACATAAAATAAAATCCAAACACACCAAAAATATTCAAGCCAAAACAAAATCCAAACACACCAAAAATATTCAAGCCAAAACAAAATCCAAACACACCAAAAATATTCAAGCCAAAACAAAATCCAAACACACCAAAAAAAATTCAAGCCAAAACAAAAGTATTTCTTGACCCAATCTCTCCCCCCAAACTTGAATTAAAGATTATGCACACAAAAGGGGGTATAGTATTTAAACAACGAAAAACCTTGGGTCAAGATATACTTACAACCGGTCCTAATGACTTGGCGGAGGATAATGCCCTTGTTGGACATGCCAATCTTCCATTCGTTGTAAAATTGCTTGCATCCCGGCTAGTGTTTCACGGGTCTCCTCTCGGAAAGCCTCGAATTCTTCACGAGATACGGCACTTCTTGATTCTGCTTGTCTTGACGACTCGGGCCGATCTCTCCTTCTTTCTTCTTCCTCCCCCGATTCTCTTTCTTCTTAGGTCCTCTTTCATACTCGAATTCCTCCTCCATTCTCTCCTCTCTCTCTTCTTCTCTCATCCTCTCGTTTTCATCCTCAAACTCCGTACGCCTAGGACGGACATTACGGCCAACATATCTTTCACTCGGGGAAATTAATCCAGCTGCCTCCCGGGCCAATTTGTGCGCTTCCGTGGACATTTGCAAATTTCCTATGTCCCGAATACTAGAAATAGTTGTCAGAGTTGTATTCGGGAGTAGGAAGTGATCACCGTCATTCTGGAGAAAAATAACTCGGGAATCGTAGTCCAAGATATTCATCAACTTCATGACTTGGATTGATAGAAGCATATTTCCCGGGAGGGGAGTTCGGTTTTGTAGAGGTACGTCAAGATGAAGTGCGATAGGGGTAATTAAACCCCCTATCCAAATTTCCCCTCTCGGTTTAGTAGCAACGTCCTCGAAATGGTCCATAATAATAGCTCCGGTTGCGGGATTTGTTCCGTCGAGTATATGAGCTAGGACATAAAGTTCTCGCTGAGTTATCGGCCCCGTTTCTTTCCGCCCAAAGATAGTGCTTGCGATGACTTTGTGTAAATAGCGGAGAATAGGATTACGAAGAGATGATCCTTTCGCCGATTTGGGAATGTAGGGACGTGCACCGCTCCCCGGGTACTCAATCATTGTCCTCCAGTAAGTCTCACACTCAAACCGATTGATTCGGTATTCTCCGTGTCTTCGAGCGTCATATATAGTATCCAATTCGCCCGGACCCAATTTTTCATTTTTGTTGTTGAGCCGAAATTCCAAGGCGGTCGGCTCATGCGTAATCGGGTCTCTCTTAACGGAGAGTGTGCTAAGAAATTCCAGTGTGAGACATCGGTAAGTGGGCCAATGTTGAGTCATTAGCGTCGTCCAGCTGATACGTCCGAGTAGCCGCATAACATCTTCTTTTATCCCCATCGCAGTCATACACTCATCATCAGGCCATCGCGTGGGGAGCATTTTTTTCTGACCCAATGTCTCCCATTGTGCTAAGCGGCTCGGCGGAAGCTCAATCCCATACGTCTCGGGCGTCTCGACAGCCCCTTGAGTAGGTATTCTCTCTGGTTGTTCGATTTACATTGCGGGCCTTCCTCTTCCTCGTTGAGTTGCGCCTCGTCCTTGGGCATTTCCTCGTCCTCGTTGAGCATTTCCTCGTCCTCTGGCCATTTCCTACAAGAGAATTATCAATTATCACTTATTCACACAAGCTCCGAATCATTTTTTTTCGATAATACACGTACCCCCATAATATGTGTTTTCTTCAAAATATCCCAACCACAAATTTCAACCCCAAATGTAAGTAAATTCCCAAACATGTAATGACATCAATCATATATATCCATCATGTATGATAATCCCCAACAAAATTTTCAACTCCATAAATTTCTCAAAATCTCAAAAAAAATATAATCCATTCAAGAACCCTAAGTTGCTCAATAAATCATGTTTCACACAATTTGAATGTAAAGAATAATTAAACCTTCCAAAATCGTGAATCATACCTTGAAGTTGGAGTGAAAATTGAAAAAAAAATTCAGAAAAATCGCGACCCAACCCGGATGTATTCGTCCGATTCTCACCCTTGAACCTTTAGGATTGTGGGATAATGAAGAGCACTTTGTTTTTTTTTGTGAGATTTGACACTATTTTTGCTTGATTTTGCCGGATTTGATGATAATCGGGACTAGGGTTTATGGATTGGGGAGGAGGAAAGTTTTGGGGAAGAAGATGAAGTGAATTGGCCGTACAGCGCCTTTTATACCCCTCGATCGACACGGCCCGTGTCAAATGACACGGCCCGTGTCATACCTGCTCCGTTTGTAAGCTTTTGCCGTCTGTCAATCGGCCGTGTCAAATGACACGCCCGGCCGTACTATACTAGAAAGTGAAAATTGACTGCTCGCACGGCCGTGTCAAATGACACGGCCCGTGCCATACCTTCTTGGATTCTTCAAATCGGCTGGCTAACGGACCCGACCGTGTCAAATGACACGCGGCCGCATTCACGCCGTAAAGTAAAAATTTCGATCGGTTGCACGACCCGACCGTGTCATTTGACACGGCCCGTGCCATGCTGTCCTGGAAAATGCAGTTTTGTCCTTGGTGTGTTTTTCCTGCGATTTGAACACCAAAATTTGAACCGGTTAGTTATACAACAAAATGCGAAAAGAAGAAAAAAAAAAAAAAAAAAAAAAAAAATTTAAAACATGCAAATAAAATTTATTGGGTTGCCTCCCAACTAGCGCTAAGTTTAACGTCTTCAGCCGGACGTGAAAGTCTTTTATGGCTCGATTAAAGTTATTTCGGATACGGCTTCCTTTTGATAGGGATGATAGTAATGTTTGACTCGTTGACCGTTAACTTTAAATAGCTCTCCGTCTCTGCTCATGAGCTCGACTATTCCAGGTGGAAGTACTTTCTTAATCACGAATGGACCCGACCATCTTGATTTCAATTTTCAGGGAACAATTTGAGTCTTGAATTATAGAGAAGTACTTGTTGTCGGCATAAATTCACGTTTAATGATCATCTTATCATGCCATCTTTTAGACCTTTCTTTGTAAATTCGAGAATTTTCGTAGCATTCATCCCGGAATTCTTCCAATTCATTTAACTCTAGCAATCTTTTCTTTCGTGGCCTCAAAATCTAAGTTTATTCTTTTCACCGCCCACATCGCTCTATGCTCCAATTCCAAAGGTAGGTGACATGATTTCCCAAAAATGAGTTGATAGGGCGATGTTCCCAAAGGAGTTTTATAGGCCGTACGATAAGCCCAAAGTGCATCATCGAGCTTGGATGACCAATCTTTCCGAGATGTATTCACCGTCTTTTCCAAGATTAACTTGATCTCTTTGTTGGCCGCTTCGGCTTGTCCATTTGCTTGTGGATGATAGGCCAATGATTTTTTTGATCGGACCCCATATTTCGAAGAAGTTTATCCATGATTTTGTTGACAAAATGCGATCCCGATCACCGATTAATGCTCTTGGAGTTCGAATCGGCAAAAGATGTTCTTCTTTAAAAATTTCATTACTACTTGAGCATCATTTGTTGGAGAACAAATTGCCTCGACCCATCGAGATACGTACTCGACCGCTAGAGAATGTACTTATTTCCGAATGATGATGAGAATGGACCCATGAAGTCGATACCCCAAACGTCAAATAGTTCAACCTCAATTACGTTGGTTAGGGGCATCTCATGACGTCTTGAAATGTTTCCTACTCGTTGGCATCTATCGCATTGTTGAATAAAGAGATAGCAATCTTTGTATAGCGTCGGCCAATAAAATCCGCTTTGCAACACTTTTGCAAATGTCCGTGTTGCTCGAAATGTCCTCGGTTGGGGATGAATGACATTGTTGAAGAATTTCATCCCATTCCTCTTGTGGTACACATCTCCTCACGATCATGTCGGCACATCTCTTAAAAAGTAATGGATCATCCCACATATAGAACTTAATATCATGTAGGAATTTCTTCTTTTGGTAATGAGATAGATCCGGGGTAGCACACTGCGACCAAAAATTAACAATGTCAAGAAACCACGGAAATTTAGCTTCTACCATAAAGAGCCGCTCGTCCGAAATTCTTCTTTAATCCCTTCGATCTCGGTTCCTCCTCCTTTTGTACTCGAGGCGGGATAGGTGGTCGGCTACCACGTTTTCACATCCTTTTCTGTCTCGGACTTCCACGTCAAATTCTTGTAAAAGAAGAATCCATCGAATTAGGCGAGGTTTAGAGTCTTTCTTCTCAAACAAGTATTTAATAGCTGCGTGATCCGTGTGTACTATCGTCTTTGTCCCAATTAAGTATGATCGGAACTTATCAAAAGCAAACACTACGGCAAGCATTTCCTTCTCCGTTGTTGTGTAATTTTGTTGGGCTCCCAATGTTTTGCTTGCATAATAAATAGCCCGAAAGAGTTTTTCACGACGTTGTCCCAACACAAAGACCGACCGCATAATCACTTGCATCACACATGATCTCAAAAGGTTGAGACCAATCCGTACCACGAGGATAGGAGCACTCACTAATGCCTTCTTTAGAGTCTCAAAGGCCTGCAAACATTCGTTAGAAAGAATGAAAGAGGTGTCTTTTTCTAGCAATTTACTCAAAGGTTTAGTGGTTTTTGAAAAGTCTTTTATGAATCTCCTATAAAAACCCGCGTGTCCAAGGAAGCTCCTAATTGCTTTTTCATTCTTTGGTGGGGGAAGTTTCTTAATGGCGACAATTTTCGCTCTATCAACCTCCAAACCGGCGGCGGACACTCGATGGCCTAGGACAATTCCTTCTTGTACCATAAAGTGGCATTTCTCCCAATTCAACACGAGATTAGTGTCTTCACATCGCTGCAAAACTAAAGTAAGATTATGCAAGCAATGATCAAATGAATTTCCAAACACCGAAAAATCATCCATGAAAACTTCCATTATATTTTCGATCAAACCGTGAAATATAGCCATCATACAACGTTGAAATGTGGCTGGAGCATTACATAAACCAAACGGCATTCGACGATAAGCATAAATTCCATAAGGACATGTAAAGGCCGTTTTTTCTTGATCTTCCGGTGTTATATAGATTTGATTATATCCTGAATATCCATCAAGAAAACAGAAAAATTCATGCCCCGCCAATCTATCAAGCATTTGATCAATGAAGGGAAGAGGAAAATGATCTTTGCGAGTAGCCGCATTTAAAGCCCTATAGTCTATACATACTCGCCATCCTGTAACTACTCTCATAGCAATTAATTCATCTTTTTCGTCTTTGGTTACGGTCATCCCTCCCTTTTTTGACACCACTTGAGTAGGACTTACCCACTCACTATCGGAAATTGGATATATCATCCCGGCATCTAAAAGTTTTAATACTTCCTTTTTCACCACTTCTTTCATTATGGGATTAAGTCTCCGTTGATTTTGCACTTTAGGTTTAAAATTTTCTTCTAGCAAAATCCTATGCATGCATATGGAGGGACTAATCCCCTTCAAATCTGAGATAGACCACCCTATAGCCGACTTATGTGCCCTCAATACACGAAGCAATTTATCTAGTTGAGTGGATGAAAGTGAAGAGGATACAATTACCGGATTGGATTTGTTATCATCCAGAAATACATACTTGAGGTGTTCCGGGAGGGTTTTAAGGTCCAAGCTTGGTTGAGATGAATCCGATTGAGATGAAACGGACCCCAAATTTTTGTCCATGTCATTGGACATGTTTGATTCGTCCGTCAGCTTGATTTCGCAACTACTTCATGCTTCCTTTCGTCCTAAATCATCGAACGTATTGCTTTGCGTTTTTCCCGTAGAGAATTCAATTCAGAAACGTAATCAAACAAGTCAGAATCGTCAAACTCCAAAGTTGAATCACTAGAAAAACATGAATTCGTAAGAGCGAACTCTAACGGATCCGACGATAATGAGTGTAGGATTTTTTTCTTTCCATACGAGCTTATATGGTCAATAACATTGCAATATTCCGTATTATCATGAAATTTCATAGCTTTGAAAATAGAAAATAGAACATGCTCGTCGTTAACACGTAGTGTTAATTCTCCCCTTTCAACTTCATTAAGAGCCTTTCCGTTGCTAGAAATGGACGCCCAAGGATAAGTGGTAAATCTCCGTCGCTTCCATATCAAGGATAACAAAATCCGCTGGAAAAATAAACTTGTCGACTTTTACAAGCACATCTTCAACAATCCCCTTGGGATGTGTTATGGATCGATCCGCTAATTGGAGCATAACCGTTGTGGTTTTCATTTCTCCGCCACCTAATTTCACGAAAATAGATAACGGCATGAGGTTAATCGAAGCACCTAAATCACACAAAGCTTTATCGAATGATACGTTTCCAATAGTGCATGGGACGGTAAAGCTTCCGGGATCCTTAAGCTTTTGAGGCAATTTGCGTTGGATAATAGCGCTACATTCTTCGGTTAGTTTAACCGTCTCATGATCTTCCATCTTTCTTTTTCTTGACATCACATCCTTCAAGAACTTTGCGTAGTTAGGCATTTGTTCCAAAGCTTCTGCAAAAGGAATATTGATATTAATTTTCTTGAAGATGTCTAAAAATTTTGCGAATTGTGCATCTAACTTTTTCTTTTTGAAACGTTGAGGGAAAGGTAGAGGAACGTTAGGAGTAGAGTTAGGAGATATTTTAAGCTTCTCAGCCCCCTTAGTTGTATCATGCTTCCCTTCTTCCTTTTCAATTTCGAATTGATCCTCCTTGACTTCCTCACTTGGCATCTTTGGCCCTTCATAATTTGTTCCACTTCTTAAGGTGATCGCTTGGCACGACTCTTTGGGATTCACTTCGGTATTGCTTGGAAATTGTCCCCGTTGATGTTGACTCCCAACCACTTTAGCTAATTGTCCAATTTGAGTTTCGAGATTTTTCATTTGAGCTCCCATGGTGGTAGCTAGTTGAGTGACATGGCCTTCGATTTTGTCTAATTTCTCCTCGTCTCGACTAAATCGACTTTTCGTCTCCATCATGAAGGTAGCTAGAATATTCTCGAGATTCGACGTCGGTTTTGATTCTTCAATTATCTCCCCATTCGATACCTTGAATCCGCCGGTGGTTGCAAAGCATTCTTTGGATTGGCATAGCTAAAATTTTCATGATTTCGATTTGAGGGATGGTAGAAGCCCTGGTGGATTATTTCGTAATTGTTGTAACTCCGATTATTAATGTAGTGTGCTTCTTCCAATGGATCGGATGGTAGTGAACTTGAACTTCCTTGAGAAACTCCTTCGAATCACCTCCTTTTGTTAGAGCCCCCAATTGAGTTGTTAGCATCGTCATTTGTGCGGTTAATGCCTTTATGGGATCCGAATCGGATATCTCACCACCCTTCTAATATTTGATCTTTCCGTTGGCCATTGATAGCTATTCATAGCCATTTCTTCGATCAATCCATACGCTTCTTCAGACTTCTTGCTAGCAATGCCCCTCCGCGGAAGCATCAATAAAATTCCTTGTTTCCCCATAAGACCATTGTAGAAGAAACACATTTGTTGGTCTTCGGGGAAACCATGTCGAGGGCATCGCCTTAGTAGATCTTTGAAACGTTCCCAAGCTTCATATAATGGTTCGAATCCAATTGATGAAATTGAGTAATCTCACCCTTTAGCTTCATCGTCTTGTTTGGTGGGAAAAATTTGAACAAAATTTTTCGCTCAATTCTTCCCATGTCTTTATACTTCCGGGAGCTAAGGTTCCAAGCCAATTTCTTGCTTTCTCCCTCAAAGAGAATGGAAACAATCGTAAGCGTATAGCATCATCCGAGACTCCGTTCATTTTGATAGTATCACATATTTGCATGAAATGAGTGAGATGTGCATGTGGATCTTCGACAAAGAAATCCTCCAAATTGATTTTGTTGAACCATTGAAATTAAGGCCGGCTTCAACTCAAAATTATTAGCGTTGATGGGGACATGAGTGATTCCTCCAAAGTTTCGGTCGAGTTTCGGTCGGAATCCATCCCGAATTGATTGCACCCTAGTTGGTGGAATTTCCATCCTTCTGCCCTCGTTGTCTTGGATTATTGCATTCTCGTTTGCGTTGCCCCTTTCTACGTTGTCTCCTGCTCTCTCCATATCTTCAAAAAGATCCCTTCTTAGTTTCCTTGAGGTAGCACTTGTTCTTCGGGCAAATGCTTCTACTTCCGGGATGAAAGTTTCTAACGGTACTCGAGATGAACGAGTGTTCATGCACTCCCTGAGTAGAAATTGTATAAGAAAATGTCTAAAGTAAGACTAAAAACACTAATCGTAATATCAACACAAAAATTATTTTAGTCCCCGGCAGCGGCGCCAAAAACTTGTTCGCTAAATTTTTAACCAATCCGCAAGTGTACGGAAAATATGTAGAAAGCGGCGAGCAAGGTTGTATTCCACAGAGACTAAATATTTTTATTGTGTTGAGTATTAGATTGTAGTATTCTCGACTTATCTAGACGATCGAAAGGTAAAATGGACGATTAAAGAAATAACATACAATAATCACAATAAATTAAAACGATTGAAAATATCCGAATGGAAGCGAATTGCAAGAGTTTAGAAAGGTAGATTCCAAGGCTAGGTTTCCGTTGATTACTAAATTTAGTCGGGATTGGTTTCAAAAGGTTCTAAGTGCGTTTCTAAAATGACGATCACAACAATATTCTAAAGTCCCTCTCGAGATGCATTAAAACGTAGATTAAACAACTTGTAACAACGTCTCCGTTTACTATAAATTATCTAACTCCAAAATGTTCATAAGATTTAGATATCATCATAGTTCATCACCGATTTCTCAATCTCGTAATTTACTACGTCAAATACTCGAAACCTATTAATGCCCTCTTCTCTCGAATTATGAGCAATTAAGTTTAACATGTAAAAACATTGATCAAGTGTCTAAACATGAATCAAACCAAGTATTTGATAAAGAAATCACACTAGATAAATATAATTATCAATCCCTCAAAATCATAGTAAATCAACGTACTCCCATGCCCGGAATCTAAAGAGTTTAGCCGGACATGGAATTGAAAGGAAGATAGATAATCATCATGTTCATGCTAATAAAAACAACAAAATGAAGAAAAGATAGGAAGAAGATAAAACTCGTGGTGTGTCTTGATCGATCCCGGTTGAAACCTTCAAATGTTCTTGAAGTGTTCTTCAAGAATTTCTTCAAAACCTCCTCTTTTTGGAATCAAAGTCTCTTGATCTTTTGTTATTTTCTCTCTCTAATCTCCCATATCTCAGCATATATCCTCTCTTACCCCATCAATCCCTTTTATAAAGATAAAGCATCCACCTTTTCCACCAAAATCTCTCAAAAATGTCAAAAGGAGATATTTCCACCGAAAAGTGACACGGCCCGTGTCAAATGACACGGCCCGTGTCATAGTATGCTCAAAAGCTCAAAAGTCGGCCGACAGTGACTCGACCGTGTCAAATGACACGGCCGAGCAAATGACACGACCGTGTCAAATGACACGGCCCGTGTCATACTTGACGAAATAAGCACAAACGGCCTGGTAGATAGACCCGACCGTGTCAATATGGCACGGCCGGGATAATGACACGGCCCGTGTCGATTGACACGGCCGGGCTTGTGTCGGCTCGTTTTGTTACCGTTTTGACTCCGATCTCTCGTTTCCGCATTGCTTGATATGTATTGGGGTTGGAGACTTCGTTCTTGCTTGATTTATGTCCATGAAGTACCTATAAAATCAATAAAACGTACCCAAGCGTGATCGAGTCCAATAAACATAATACGAGTATAAACGACACAGTTCTACACATTTTAGGATCTTAAAACCCAGAAAATTGATGTAAATATATGTGTAAAAATGAGTGTTATCACCTCTAACACCGAGGGAAAAACCACGGGACAAACTCCGAAAAATATTCCACTATATCAAAGAATAATTACAATATTCTTTCCTCTCTTGAAACCCTCAAAAGATACAATATAGTGTTTCCCGTGAGACCCACTCCTATCCAAATATTGCCCTCTAGCAATATTAAAGGAATAATAGAAATGATACCTATCCAAGTGTATTTTCCCACACTCTCACGATTTACTCACTCTTTATTTTTCTCTCACTATATTATTCTCTTGGTTGTGCCACTACCTTTGATTCACTAAGAATAAATTCACCAAATGAGCCATGACATCTATTTATAGCAAACCATTACGTGTGAATTGACAAGTTTCATTCCAACTTTTCTTCTTCCTTGGATGCTTTGACTTGGCTTGGCAATTCCAATTTGCCCTTGAATTTTTCTTATGTTGATAGCCACATTCATTGACCATAATTGGCTGGACACCAACAAACTCCCCCTCCAGTCAATTAGAAACTATCCCCGAATCAGTTCCGGAGAGAACAATTCTCCCCCTCAAGTAGAAGTCACACTTGAACCATCTTTGTCCATCCACGTCTACATCGATAGACATAATTCTCAAAATCAAGAGTTATCATGCTCTACAAAAGAACATATGACAACACTGCTTACACCAACAGTCATAACTCTCACATCCGAGAATTACCATGTTCCACCATAAAGAACATAACCACTTGAAACAAAGACATTTCAAGATTTTCTTCTTTCGGCACATGTCGAAAAAACTGCAGAAAACTTATGGTGCAACTTCCATGTTTCACTTTTCCGGAAGTTCCATCTGCCATCGACATACTTTTCCACCACGCACCCTGCACATTTGTGAAAACAGTGCCCTGTGTGCAATTATGGACCCGCAAATTGAACACATCGTTTGTCCTGGTATCTGCGCCATACCAGAGGATGTACATGCCTTTAAGAGGCATCATATGACATCATCATCTTCATATCCCGCAAAAGCGAGAGAAACACTATTTGCGTCACCTTTGGAGCCATTTGCCGAACCCGCTCCCCCTTTTGGGCAATTTCTTTTAAGGTGCCCAGGTTGCCCGCACCTCCAGCATTCAAGACTTTCCCTTGTTGAATTCTTCTTCCTTCTTCCAGTTTCTAGTTACCAAACATGAGCTTTCAGGTGTAAAATTGTTTATTTCACTCAACCTTTTCTCCTCCGAAAGGAGTTTTCTCGTAACTTCAGAGAAGATCTCCTTCCCATGAATTAAGATCGGCTTCATATGTTCATAGGACGATGGAAGAGACCAGATAAGCCTCAAACCCTTGTATTCATCATCTATTTGAACTCCTAATGTTTCCAGTTCAGAGACAATCCCATTGAGAATACTTAAATGATCTGAGACTGATGTACCTTCACTCATCCGTAGTGTATGAAACTGTTCTTTTAGATACACTCGGTTAGACACACTTTTCATCTGGTACATCTCCTCCAGCTTCTTCCAAAGCTCCTTGGTCGTCAAATTTCCCTGCACGTTTGCAAGAACATTTTTGGCCAAGCATAGTGTTGGAACATTTAGTTCCATACATAAATTAAAAGTGTTTTGATGATTAATGTTGATAAGCAAAACAAAACATCGAATAGGTGAAGCAAGCATCGAAGGAAAACAAAGTGCAAAATGCTGAAGAAAAACAAAGCTAACGTACGTAACAGGAACATGTTAACGTACGTAATATGGTGAAGCTAACGTACGTAATGGATGAGAGATAACGTACGTAACTCAGTTCAAACAAGTGAACGTTGGAGGAGTCAAAGTCAGAAAAGCATGCAACGGATATATGACGTCATCAGTGACGTAAGGCTTAACGTACGTAATGAAGTCTATACTAACGTACGTAACCCAAAATGACGAAAATCCCTGGTTTGTTTTGTGAAGATGCTAACGTACGTAACCGGCCATGGTTAACGTACGTAATGAGGCTTACGTACGTAATGGAGAGCATATAACGTACGTAATGAGCAGTCTGGCAGCTAACGGCTAGTTTGATGATGGAGCCTATAAATACCATTCCTATGGTATTGTTTGAGTACAACAATCTTGAGCAAATAGTCTATTCTTGTGATATTATTACACACATTCTTGTTGTTGATATTGAGCTTAATTGTAAGTGTTTGAGTGAGAGTTCACGAAAACATACACGAGTGGTAAAAGAAAAGATACGATTGGATTCGGTGTTATTAGGATCAAGGATCCGGCATTGTTAGAATCGCAATTGCTATCTAAGTGAGGTTTATCTAGTACCCATATAAAGCTAGAGCGGTTGATTCCTTGTCCGATAGAAAAGGAAAACGGTTTAACTTGGACCGACACAAAGACAAGTACGAGAGGTTTATCACGGATCGATAGAAGACGTGATTGTAAACGGTTATACCTCGACCGATAGAAGAGAGGCATAGAGGTTGCTATCTTTAACCTATTGAAAAAGATAAAGAGAGGACGTAGGCTCGTTTATAGCCGAACCTCTATAAATCCTTGCGTCATTTATTTTCCGCACTTTTATTTTCGCTTCCGCAAACGGCGCAATATCCGATCCCGTACCCAACAATTGGTATCGGAGCGGTACTCCAATACGCGGCTTAACATCCGAGGAGAAAAGATCCAAAAATGGCGTTTCAATTCTCTCCAGTCGAAGGCCTTGCTCTCAACCGACCACCATTCTTTGATGGCTCAAATTATTTGACATGGAAGAAAAAGATGTCGATCTTTATTCGTGCCTACGATATAGAGATTTGGAAGATTATTTGCCTTGGCCCGAAAATTCCTCTCAAATCCGACGGTACGCTGAAATCTTTCGAAGAATACGACGATGCCGATTGGAAAAATGACCATCTAAATTGTAAGGCTACTCAACTCTTATTTTGTGCCTTAAATCCGGAAGAGGTCAATCGAATCTCATCGTGTGAGAGTGCGAAAGAAATATGGAAAATTCTAGAAATCACACACGAAGGGACGACTCAAGTCAAGGAGACGAAAATCAATATGCTTCTCCATGACTACGAGTTATTTATGATGAAAGGTGACGAGTCCATCACCAATATGCTCGACTGATTCTCGGTCATCACTAATGGACTTGCTTCGTTCGGAAAACCATTATCTAGTAGTGAAAAAGTTAAGAAAATTTTACGATCACTACCTAGCGAATGGGACGGCACCGTGACCGCGATTATGGAATCCAAAGATCTCAACACGCTCGATTTTAGTGCCCTTGTTGGTTCACTAATCAATTATGAGATTGTATTAAAATCACATAGTGTCAAGCCGAAGCCGAAGGAACGATCGTTAGCCATGAAGGCTAAGATATCGAGGAAGAAAGAAGAAATCCCGGTGGAGGAAAGCGACGAAGAAGCGGCATATTATGCCAAAAATATTAATAAATTCCAAACTTTATTAAACCGGAGGAAGAAGGATATCTCGAGCGAAACGAAAAAATTCGACAACTCTTGTCGACAATGTGGAAAACCGGGCCACTTCGCTAAGCATTGCCGAGCTAAACCCAAGAAAGAGGTTCTCGTGGCAACATGGAGCGATGAAGACGAAGACGACGATTTTATCAATCAAAATAATTTCGCTCTCATGGCCCGAAGTTCGTTCGACGACAGCGACGTCGAAAGCCAAGTAAGTACATCCTCCCGTGATGAACTTTTTGATGCATTTGAATTATTGCATACGGATTTTCAAAACGCTTTATCCGAAATAAAATCCCTTAAGTCTAAAATTAAATCTTTGGAAATTGAAAATTCCAAAATTATTGAAAAGGGAAAATTTGTTGAAATCGATCATTCAAAGTGTATTGAAAATGAAAATATTTTGAAGAATGATCTCGCTAAAATCCAAACCGAGCTTAAATCTTTAACAAAGAAATTCTCGTGCGGAAACGAGAAATTTGAACAAATGCTTGGTGTTCAAAAGTTTACTTTGAATAAAGAGGGATTAGGATTCAAAACTCGTTCAAAAAATGAATCCGTTAATTTTAAAATACCCCATTGCGAAAAGTGTTTAAAAATCGGGCATCATATTTCAAGTTGCAAAAGCCCGAGACGAACGATAAAAATTAAGAAAATTTGGGTTCCTAAAGGAACAAATATTTCAAATATTGTTTATGTCTCGAAACAAATACCAACTATAAGTTGGATCCCTAAAAATTAATTTTTGTATTTTACTCAGGGGGAGTATTTTTTTAAAGGGAGATATTATTCTCAGGGGGAGTTTTTACCCTTTATGCAATTATTCATAAATTGTATCATGCATATTTTATATTTTGGTATTATTTATTTTAATTGATATTTTATCCACTTTTTGATGAAAACAAAAAGGGGGAGAGATTGGAGAAGGAGAAAAAGAAGTCGAAAATGGGATTAACCCTAAAAGGGAGAGAAAATCGAGAAACGAAGGAGTTGAACAAAAATGCGGAGACGTCGAAAAAGACGATGAAAAATTAAAAAGGAGAAAGAAAATAAGGAGTCGAAAAAGAAATGGGAGAAAATTCTAACGAAACGGACAAAGTCGAAAACTTTGGTCTGTAAAGATATACATATATTTGTATTTTTGCAGGTAAATTCCATTGACGAAGTTTTGTTTTGTAATCATCAAAAAGGGGGAGATTGTTGGAACATTTAGTTCCATACATAAATTAAAAGTGTTTTGATGATTAATGTTGATAAGCAAAACAAAACATCGAAGAGGCGAAGCAAGCATCGAAGGAAAACAAAGTGCAAAATGCTGAAGAAAAACAAAGCTAACGTACGTAACAGGAACATGTTAACGTACGTAATATGGTGAAGCTAACGTACGTAATGGATGAGAGATAACGTACGTAACTCAGTTCAAACAAGTGAACGTTGGAGGAGTCAAAGTCAGAAAAGCATGCAACGGATATATGACGTCATCAGTGACGTAAGGCTTAACGTACGTAATGAAGTCTATACTAACGTACGTAACCCAAAATGACGAAACTCCAGTCCTGCTTTGTGAAGATGCTAACGACGTAACTTGACCATGGTTAACGTACCTAATGAGGCTTACGTACGTAATGGAGAGCATATAACGTACGTAATGAGCAGTCTGGCAGCTAACGGCTAGTTTGATGATGGAGCCTATAAATACCATTCCTGTGGTATTGTTTGAGTTCAACAACCTTGAGCAAATAGTCTATTCTTGTGATATTATTACACACATTCTTGTTGTTGATATTGAGCTTAATTGTAAGTGTTTGAGTGAGAGTTCACGAAAACATACACGAGTGGTAAAAGAAAAGATACGATTGGATTCGGTGTTATTAAGATCAAGGATCCGGCATTGTTAGAATCGCAATTGCTATCTAAGTGAGGTTTATCTAGTACCCATATAAAGCTAGAGCGGTTGATTCCTTGTCCGATAGAAAAGGAAAACGGTTTAACTTGGACCGACACAAAGACAAGTACGAGAGGTTTATCACGGACCGATAGAAGACGTGATTGTAAACGGTTATACCTCGACCGATAGAAGAGAGGCAAAGAGGTTGCTATCTTTAACCTATTGAAAAAGATAAAGAGAGGACGTAGGCTCGTTTATAGCCGAACCTCTATAAATCCTTGCGTCATTTATTTTCCACACTTTTATTTTCGCTTCCGCAAACGGCGCAATATCCGATCCCGTACCCAACACATAGCCGAATGGCACTTGCTACTTTCAGATCCATTTCCTCCCAATCTTCATGGCTCATACTAGATGTGCTGGTTTCTTTGTCAGAATCTTTGCTGGAATCTTTCTCCAAAACAGAGACTGGTTTACCTTTCAATACCTTGTGCAATCCTGATTGGATCAAGATATCCTTGACTTGTATTTGCCACAAGCCAAAATTCATCTTCCCATCGAACTTTTCAATTCCAAACTTCAAGGTCTCCATCTTTTTTACAAAAAAATATTTCTCTACTAACCGCAAAGAATTTTTGTTGTCAGAAACCGGTTACCCGAGCTCCGATACCAGTTGTTGGGAAAATCGGCGTCAGTTGTTATAAAACAACAAATAGTTTTCCCTCAGCAGAACCTTTGTGCGGAAACAAGTTTGTATGAACACACAGAAAGAACACCCCAATCACACACAAAATATACTAAAAATAAAATACACCAGTATTTAACGTGGAAAACCCTCTAACACCGAGGGAAAAACCACGGGACAAACTCCGAAAAATATTCCACTATATCAAAGAATAATTACAATATTCTTTCCTCTCTTGAAACCCTCAAAAGATACAATATAATGTTTCCCGGAGACCCACTCCTATCCAAATATTGCCAACTAGCAATATTAAAGGAATAATATAAATGATACCTACCCAAGTGTATTTTTCCCACACTCTCAGGATTTACTCACTCTCTATTTTTCTCTTACTATATTTTTCTCTTGGTTGTGCCACTACCTTTGATTCACTAGGAATAAATTCACCAAATGAGCCATGACATCTATTTATAGCAAACCATTACGTGTGAATTGACAAGTTTCATTCCAACTTTTCTTCTTCCTTGGCTGCTTTGACTTGGCTTGGCAATTCCAATTTGACTTTGAATTTTTCTTATATTGATAGCCACATTCATTGACCATAATTGGCTGGACACCAACAGGTCATAGGGTACCCGGCCCAAAATTTAATACAACTAATTTTAAATTTTTATAAATAATTTGTAATTTTAATATAAATTTATTTTAGAATTTATTATATAAATTAATTCCCCAAGTACTAAATACATTATAAATATTTTCCGTACAATAAGTAAATTTCAAAACTAACTAATTTTTTTTATATATATCATTTTTTTATTATATAATAATGCTTAATTCAATATTCAATTATATATATGAAAGAATATATTATTTTTTATTTAAATATTTTATCTTCTTGTAAATTTTCAAACTAGTGAGAATAAATACTATTAATGAAAATACATGAATTCTCATATTAAATATAATTCATATTATTTGAAAGATAAAGCTTCATATAATAACAAATTAAATAATTAAATTTATAAAAACAAATAATCATTAAAAAATAATCGGGTTTTCGGGTACCCGAATTTACACAACAGTCGGCCCATGACCCGGCCCGATTATATGACTTTTTTCCGGGTCGGGTACCCGGTCCGAAAAAAATTTAAAAATTTTAAAAATACCCGGAATATTTAGTTCGGGTCATCGGGTAGTTGGGTCGGTAGTTCGGATCGGGTATTTTTGAACACCCCCACTCAAAAAAAAAAAAAAAAAAAAAAAAACTCCCCGTGTCCCAATTTGGCCAAGTAGTCTACACATGCATTCCTTTCGCGCTTGGTGTGTGTCAGCATAATCTCTCGTGGAAGCTGGTAATAGTGGTGACAGTCATTTAACAGATTATGTAAGATATGGTCCTCCGTGTTCCCCGAACGAAGCAGCTTGTAAATCACCTCTGAATCAGTCTCCACAATAATCCTTCTGCACATGTTTGGTCCATGCCATCTTCAACCTTTCTCCCAATGCCAGTAGCTCTGCCGAGTTAATCGTTATGTTCCTAAATTTGCATGAGAACCCGCAAATCCAACTTCCATCCTGGTTCCTTAATATACCCCCTTCAGCAACGCTCCAATTTGAACTTAACATACTCGCATTAGTATTTAATTTGATCCACCCTACTGGCCGTGCCACCCATTTAACTAAATTATCAATAGACCTTGTAGGACCGTGGTTACCAATAGGAAACACCATGTTCCAATCTGCGATAAGTGCTTGATGCGATAGAAAACCACCCCTGCGCTGACAATTGTGCCCCGAAAAATAAAATCATTCCGCACCTTCTATACCCGTAATATCCGCAATTTCGATTTCCGGTAATTTTTTTTTTTGGCGAGAGTCCGTTTTGACGACTCCCTTGGGACCGTTTCGTCATTCTGAGAATGATTAATTCTGTACTTTTTGACATCTGAGTTCATTTCAGTGTTGTTTTGTTGAGTTCCGTGCTTCGTAACGACTTTTCTGCACTCGAGTTCGATTCTTGCGAATATCATTCGAAACTACTGTTTCGAGCTTCCCGTAAGTCCGTTTAACTTTGTTAGACGTGAGTGAACTTCGGTTTGGTTATTCGATCACGTATCGTGATTTTCGGGCGTTTTGAGCCATTTAGTAATTTACCCAAAGTTGTGGGTATCCACATTCGTATTTGTTGTCTAGACCCTTTTCATGGTCGCGTGTGATTAATTATTGCATGATATTTCATTTCGGGTCGATGATGTTGTCCGCGAGCATTTCGTCGTGTTCATTCCGTGCGTTTTCGGAAATCGAGTCGTCGGGTCATGACAGCTGAGCACTGGCCGGACAGGTGCGGCATGCACTGTCGGAAGTGCTGGGCACTGGCCGGGCAGGCGCGGCAGGAACCGGCGTACCGCACGCTACTGCCGGAAGGCTGCGCACGCTAGCTCGGTAGGTGTAGCGCCGCCGCCGGCCAAACGATGTCTGTGCTCGGATGTGGCGAGAGGGTTTCGAGGTTCGGACTCGGGAAGGATCGGCAGGTAGCGCACGCCATCTGCCGGTCATGGCGCACGCTAACCGGCCAGGGTGTAAGCGCACTGCGTCGTCCGGCTAGCGACGTTACTGCCGAGCGCTTTAGTCCGTAGGGTTACGGGTGGTTGGCTAAGAAGCGCTAAGCGTCCGCGCCGCGCCTTATCGGGTCGGGCGGGCAGGTCTCGGTCGGCATGTTTTGTCAGCAGTGCCAAGTCCTGCGGGCCTCGGCCGAGGGTTCTGGGCCGATACTGGCCGATAGCGCACGCTAGTCCGGGAAGGCTAGCGCACGCTAGTCCGGCCCAGTATAAATGTGACAGAGGAGTCGCATTTTCACTCGTTTTTCATTTCCCTTCTTTTCTGTCCGCGGCTGGAGTTTCGGAGGAGGCGAAGCCATGTTTTTGAACAACAAATCCATGAAGTTATTGAGTTCATATCATTGATTGATCATCCTATAACATCCTTTGATCCAGCGAATCAAGGTTAGATTTCCTTGGGAAATTTTGGGGTTTTCGGGTTTTTGTCCGATTCGTTCCGTATTGTTGATTAATCCATGATGAGTATGATTAATCTTAGTGTTATTCATGTGTTTAACATCATTTAATCATTGTTCTTCGTCGAATCAAGGTATATTTCTTGATTTCCTTCGAGTTGACTTTTTGGGGGATTTGTTCTTGATTTCGTTTTCCATCCGTTTTTGATGAACCGATTGTTGTAAAATGATGTTTTTAAACATATCCTATGGATTGAATATCCATATTTCGGTTGGGAATTCTATTTTCATGTTTTGTCGGGTCGATTCGTGTTCTTGGCCGTTTTGGGGGAAACCCTTGAACTTTCATCGTTTGTTACTTGAATTCGACGGCTTTGGGTCGTACCTTGGAATTCATTTTCGGTGTTATTGTTGTCCTTCGTAGTTTATTATCGCGAGTTGGCGTTCGGTGGAGTCGGCGGGTTCGTAGTCGGTTCGTGCCAACCTACTTCGGTCGATTCTCCGAGTTGTGGTTATTCGAGGCAAGTACCTTGTCCATACAATTCTTGTTTTGTGGATATGATAATTAGTGATCGTCTCTATGTGTTTGTTTGATCGTTTTGATTTTGAACTTTCAAAATATTCGGTTTAGCCTCGTTAAGGGCTAACTTGCAAAACACGTGTGTTTTGTGAATATTGTGCTCCGTGAATGGTTAAGTGAACCCTATGAATTCGCTTGTTGTTGTTGTTATTATGCTTTGGTAATATATTTACATATATTATCTCTTTTCGGTGCGTTGTGATATCACAATTTAGTCGTGCTTTGCGTTTGTTGCCTCTCGGTGAATCTGTCTTTGCATTCAGGTTTTGGGAGCATAACACAGGGTCGGCACGAAGGATGATGAAAGATGATCGATACTAATCACATGAGGAACCGTACGTTGTTGTATTGGTTCATTTGTATTTTATTTCCGCTGCAGTATATTTTTCCCCGTTGTACGGGAGCGTTTTGTATTTCGACCCCTGCGTGGGAGTATGTATTTATTGAAAGACCAAATTGATCTACTGAGTCATTTTAGCCTTAAAGGCATTGTTGAAATGTTCGACGTTGTTTACCAGCCTGATAGATCCTTGAGAAAAAGGGTTTACGACATGTAATATCCCTGAGTGGATTGGGGGTGTTCCAATACCTGCCATTATGCCGCCAGAAAAATACACCTCCGTGGAGTCGAGTGGTCCACAATATTTCCCTTTAAACCTTATCAGATCTCTATATTTACAGAAAAAAGGTCATTTGGGCCCACGATTTATTCCATATATAATAACTCAATAATTAAAGAGGTCATTAAACACCAACCTAATAATTAGGTCCCTAACCCAAAACACATTCATCTTCATACATCTCACTTTATTTCTAACACCTGTCATACTTGTTCATGTGCTTCGACTCACACCATATCCACTCATCTTCTTCCTATCCCTCTTTCCACGTCTGGATCACCGCCACCATGGGATGGGTCCATCTGAATTACATGCAGTAACTAACACACACACTTACTGATGAACTAGTGCTGGCAGTGACTAAATAAAAAGAGAAAATAAAGGATTAAAGTCGTATGGCATGATTCAAGAGGCAATCTTTACTGATTGATGGGTTTTGTCTCCATTGTCCCTTTATTTTATGTTCTTAGAATTTGAAAATGCACTACTTCATCTTTTGCTATTTGTGTCTTTGAAGCTTTCCATATATTTCTTATAATGTTGATGGAGATGCCAAAATCCATTACAGCCTGTTTTTGTGCATCCTTCATAATGATGACACTGTTGCTGTCCCGAAGAAGAAATTGTGCAACAATATCTTTTTTCTTATTGCTTTAGATGTGGTCTATTAGTTGTAGCGAGTTTCTGATTGGTCCTTAATGCTTACATAAGTCACACGTGCACCAAAAAAATTAGTCATGAATCAATCATAACGCTAATATCACATATATGTTTCAACAAAGCATGAATAATTAATGACATGATGAATGTATGAACATAAAGAGAATCGAGTCCTTACACAGGTCATACGAAGCTTCGAGGTCTCGCGATACTAGTCTTCACTGACGACGACTCGATGAATGAATGACTCGTGCAGTCGTAATATTTTTTTCTCTCTGTCACACACTCGAGCACATACACTTTTCTGATTGGTTGTTGTAATACGGTTATGAATGGATATTTAGGAAAAATTTTGATTTTCCGATGTAAGTTTTCCTCCAACACTTTATGATCAAATGAATCAATGATTCAATATACGTTTTCTTATTCTTTTTTTCCGATTTTACCCTTCATCGATTTAACTACATCTAAATATTTAATTTAATTATTTAGTTAATGTAATTGAAATTAGATAAAACTGTTAACATCAATTGTTGGCTCATTCTCCACTTAGACCTGGCCTACCAAATAATTTCTTAAAACTCGTGCTGCACATTTCATACCACATTTATTGTAGATAGGTGTATAAAAATGCATACGAGAGTAAAATTATAAATAATTATCAAACATATAAATATATAAAATAAAGTTATAATAATGAAAATGCTTGTATTTAAATCAAGTTAAGAATGAAACTTAGTAAAATGTTATCTTTATAAATTGGGGAAAAGCAAATTAGAAACAGGAGGGAAAAATATAATTTTCACTCTATTTTGTCAAATTGAGGATGTCAATATTTGGGGATTATAAGATTCCATATGATAATTTGTACTTTAAGTCGGGTGTGTGAGTAAAAAAAAAAAAGAATTTGTCCTTTCTAGAGAGATAGTCTTAGAGGCTGTTTACTTTTTTTCCATTAATACCTGAATGGATTAAGCTGCCTGAGTGGATTAATCTGTCTGATTTGAAAAAATATCCTGTTGTTTCTTTCTTTTCTGAATGAACTATCTGAATGACAGAAATGACCATTTTACCCCTCAACATGAATTAAGTCCTTTTTGATAAAGGACGGATTGAGCATTTTTGTTTATATAATCAATTTAAATTATATGGCATAATATTTATTTTAATTTATATTATAATATATATTAATAAATTATATTATAATTTTCAGGTATATTTAAATAATCAGACAATATTTTATAAATATATTAAGTTATATTTAAATATATATATATATATATATATATAGTTATATTAATTTTTTAATAGTCAATATAAAAACATCAACTTAAATAATATAACATAATATATATTTTAATTTATATTATAATATATATTCATAAATCATATTATAATTTTCAGATATATTTAAATAATCAGACAATATTTTTATAAATACATTAAGTTATATTTTAATATATATAGTTATATTAATTTTTTAATAGTCAATATAAAAAATCAATTTAAATAATATAACATAATATATATTTTAATTTATATTATAATATGTATTCATAAATTATATTATAATTTTCTGATATATTTAAATAATTAGACAAGCCGCTATGACTCCAGTATCCCTTTACCAGTTTTATAAATATATTAAGTTATATTTTAATATATAGTTATATTATTTTTTAATAGTCAATATAAAAAAAATCAATTTACATAATATAAAATAATATATATTTTAATTTATATTATAATATATATTCATAAATCATATTATAATTTTTAGATATGTAAATAATCAGGCAATATTTTTATAAATATATTTTAAGTTATATTTTATTATATATAGTTTTATTAATTTTTTTAATAGACAATATAAAAAAATCAATTTATATAATATAAAATAATATATATTTTAATTTATATTATAATATATTTATATTCATAAATCATATTATAATTTTCGTATATTTAAATAATGAGACAATATTTTTATAAATATATTAAGTTATATTTTATTATATATAGTTATATTAATTTTTTAATAGTCAATATAAAAATCAATTTATATAATATAAAATAATATATATTTTAATTTATATTATAATATATTTATATTCATAAATCATATTATAATTTTCGTGTATATTTAAATAATCGGACAATATTTTTATAAATATATTAAGTTATATTTTAATATATAGTTATATTAATTTTTTTATCAATAAATAGCTTTTATTCTATGAATTTTAAATGTATAATATTAATATATATTTTAAATTTATATTATATATACTCAATTATAATTAAGATTATATGATAATTTATACTATATATACTCAATTCTTTTATTATTAAAGAGAGTAATTTTGGTATATCGCAAGATTGCCTTAAATTGTAGCGACACCCCAAAAGTCATGAATTTAAAAAGACATTATTAAGATCATTAAGAGAAAGAAACAATAAAATATACCGATCGACAGTTCGACAAGATTGTTCGACAAGAAAAGAAATGCGCCTTACTTTACTTTAATTTTCACAGTGTTTTTTTTTTAACTTTCACATATTATTTATTTTTCACATAATTTAAAAACTTCTAATTTTTTTTTAGAAAGAATAATATTTAGCTGTATATTGTCAAAATACCCATATATTAAATAATATAGTTTATATTAATATACAGAAAAAAGCTACAATTTGGAACAGATAAAAAATAGATAAAAAGATAAAAGTGGACTATACTATACTCTCACAAATCTTCAACACTGCCTAGTCTGCCCTTCATCTTTATATCAAGTTCCCCCAAAATACAATTCTAGGGTTTAGTAATTGCCCTAAGATGTCGAAACGGAAATTCGGATTCGAAGGCTTCGGCATCAACCGCCAACAAACGTTCAACTTCGAGCGGTCCCAAACGCCTCAACGTTTATACGTCCCTCCTTCATCTCGCGGCGGCGGCGGCGGTGAGGAAGACGCGGACCTTGACAATATAGAATATGCCGACGACCGCGACAATTCGAACCACGTCGTATCGACCAGCAATAACGGAGCTTCTGCTGGTGAAGACGAAGTTGATCCTCTGGATGCGTTTATGGAAGGATTACAGGAGGAGATGAAGGCGGCGCCGCCACCAAAGGCGAAGGATAAGTTGGATAAGTACAAGGATGATGTGGAAGATGATCCATTGGAGATTTTTGTGAAGGCGAAGAAGGATTTGGGGCTGCAATTGGCTGCGGATGCTATGCAGGCAGGGTATAATTCGGACGAAGAGGTTTATGCTGCGGCAAAAGCGGTGGATGCAGGGATGATTGAGTATGATTCTGAAGATAATCCTATTGTTCTTGATAAGAAGAAGATTGAGCCGCTTGCTGCGCTTGATCATAGCTCAATCGATTACGAGCCATTTAGTAAGGATTTCTATGAGGAGAATCCTTCTATTTCAGGTAATTCACTGAAACCTGGGGTTTTCACGTTTTTTTTTTTTTTTTTTTTTTGTTCACGGAAGCTTAGTAATCCAGTCTGTGAAATAGCTGGTGCTGTCAAACAAGGGTAATGGCGTTGAGAATTATTGTAAATAGCAAGTAGCCTAACCAAACTTTTGAGCTCTTTTTTCTATTTTGGTTTTGCATTTTTGGGAAGCATCTGATTAGTGATTTTGTCAGGTATGAGCGATCAGGATGTTGCTGAGTACAGGAACAGCTTAGCTATCCGATTTTCAGGTTTTGATGTTCCGCGTCCGATTAAGACTTTTGAAGATTGTGGATTTTCCGCAGAGCTAATGAAAGCCATAGGAAAACAAGCATATGAAAAACCTACGCCAATACAATGCCAAGCTTTACCTATTGTGCTTTCTGGAAGAGACATAATTGGTATAGCAAAAACTGGTTCAGGAAAAACTGCTTCATTTGTGCTACCTATGATTATGCATATTATGGATCAACCTGAACTTCAGAAAGAAGAAGGTCCGATTGGTGTGATATGTGCACCTACAAGGGAATTAGCTAATCAAATATATCTGGAAGCTAAAAAATTCTCTAAAGCTTATGGTATCCGTGTCTCTGCAGTTTATGGTGGGATGTCTAAGCTTGACCAGTTTAAGGAACTAAAGGCAGGATGTGAGGTAGTAGTTGCGACTCCAGGGAGATTGATTGACATGATAAAAATGAAGGCACTGACCATGTTGAGAGCAACCTATTTAGTTCTTGATGAGGCGGATAGAATGTTTGACCTTGGTTTTGAGCCACAGATAAGGTCTATAGTAGGTCAAATAAGGCCGGATCGCCAGACGCTACTCTTTTCGGCAACCATGCCCCGGAAAGTTGAAAAACTTGCTAGGGAGATCCTCTCAGATCCTATAAGAGTGACAGTGGGACAGGTGGGTATGGCCAATGAGGATATTACCCAAGTTGTTGAAGTGATTCCATCAGATACAGAGAAGTTGCCGTGGCTGCTTGAAAAGCTTCCCCGATTGATAGATGAAGGGGATGTTCTAGTTTTTGCATCAAAAAAGGCCACAGTGGATGAAGTTGAATCACAACTAGTGCAGAAGGGTTTTAAAGTTGCGGCTCTTCATGGTGACAAGGATCAGGCTTCTCGTATGGAGATCTTGCATAAGTTCAAATCTGGAATATACCACGTCCTTATTGCAACTGATGTTGCTGCTCGTGGTCTTGACATCAAGTCAATTAAATCTGTGGTCAATTTTGATATAGCTAAAGACATGGACATGCATGTACACCGGATTGGTAGGACAGGTCGTGCTGGTGACAAAGATGGAACTGCACACACTCTCATAACGCAAAAGGAGGCAAGATTTGCTGGTGAGTTGGTTAACAGCCTGATTGCTGCTGGTCAAAACGTGTCCGTGGAGCTTATGGATCTTGCTATGAAGGTAACGGGTTTACCTTTAATTTCTGCTTATGTTGAAAATTTTGTGAGATATACAAGACTGTATACATTTTTGTAAATTTTCCGGATTTTAGCTGTTTTACGAAAAGATAAATTACATACCTTTTTTTTTTCAAATTCTGGATTTTAAATGTTTTATGAAATGGTACTTCGATCTTTTAAGGGCAAAAAACGGTTGACTACATATGCTTTTAGTTCTGGTCTAGTATATTGTTACTATTATTTTTCACTATAAATCAAAATGTGCCATGCTTTTCAACATGACAATATCTTCATCTTCTTCCTCCCTGTTACGCTGCAAATTCTAGTGAATGGTCATTTACAACGGCCGTTCTGCAATCCTATAATAACTTTGCAAACGGGAGTTAAATTTTCGTTAATGTTGTCTCCATGATGGCTTATCGTTCGCTAGTTTGCATATTTGATGTTCCTGTTTCGTATTTGATTGACAAGTAATTAATATTTTTTTGGCATTCATTAGGACGGAAGGTTCAGATCCAAACGCGACGCACGTAAAGGAGGTATGGAGTTTCCATTGTGTATGCTAAGCTCTCGATTTTCATAATAATGTTCAAAAAATTATGATAGTAGTACGTGTCTGAGTTCTTTATTTTCCGACAAATCACCAGCTGAATCTAAAGATCAATCTTTTTCCATAAAATTTATCGGAGTTCTGAAAATTTTTTCTACTGTTGCAGGTGCAAAGAGAGGTAATAAAGGAAGGGGAGGTACTGGTAGGGGTGTTCGAGGTGTGGACTTCGGTTTGGGGATTGGATATACTCCAGAATCAAACGTTACTGCTTCAAATGTCACTCCTGCTCGCCCGGCAACAGTTAATTCATTGAAGACGGGGATGATGGCCCAATTCAGAAAGAGTTTTGTTCCTGCATCATCGAATTCTGAGAATCAGTTTGCACAGAACAGTTCAGGTGTACAGACGAACAAAAGAATGGTTTTACCTGGGTTTGTATCCGGTGGGACCATCGGTGGTGACATGCATGCCGCAAAAATCAATAGTACTGCTCCTACTGCATCAAACACTAGTAACACTAGTAATGCGAACACCAGAGAAGTTGCAAAACAGACACACTCTGGGAGGTGACTTTTTCTCCTGTCCTAAACTAGTCTTGCTTTTTTTTTGTGTGTGTGTGTGTGTGTTGGTGTG